>LPNX011204805.1:114217-176832 GCA_001517045.1 Pseudotsuga menziesii
GAAAAAGAATATATATTTATTCATCCCACGTAGTGGCATACCCTGTTTTTGATTCTTCAAGATTGCATCTGGCATTGCTTGTTAGTTGTGCACTTTTATTTCACTATTGAGTCTTCATATCATTAGTTTCATGGCCATTTATGTTTGAGTAATTACAGCCATTAAAATCAACACATAATAAAATGAATTACACTCTTTTCTTTTATAGGGTGCACAGGCAAGAATAGGCTTTAGGGTCTTGAAATAGTTCATTGTAAGTTAATTCTCCAAGACTACTAAACAAAACAAGTAGGTGTCTATCTAGGTGAGATAGAGAAATCCTTTATATAATTAGTGTTTATCAGGATTATCCTCTTACAAGGGATTTAAGCATGAGGCGGTGTGAGTGATTATGATTGGGATGACCCCTGGTTGTAACTGAGTAGCACCATAGATATTTTGAGGATTGTATTCGTGTTTGGGGGCTCTTTTGAGAGTTTCAAGCTTTACTACCCTGCCCATACAGTCGATCCCGCCTGTGACTGTTCGCATGAGCATTGGTTATATTGGGGTGACCTTAGTTCCCTTACCTAGGTATCATAGGGGGTACTTGCAGAGGTTATTTTGTAGGTGTCCCGGCCAGGTGGAGGTTGGACAGCATAGTTTCTGTATGCATTGAAGCTGAGGGCCACTATAATTAGTTACATACCACCACTTGTAGTGTATATGAGTTTCGAGCCTCTCCTAGGTGAGACATACCTGCTTCATTCAGAAGCTCACATATCCTCCCCTTGGTTTGCTTGTATTTTGGTTGTAGATTTTCTTAGGAGTGTGCTCTTTGTGCGCTAATTGGCCTTTGGGATCATGGCTACTTGAGTATAATTATGCTCTCTTGAGTTCGGGTCCTTTTATTTTCACCATGCCTGGTATCCTATCACCCATCCTTGGTCCTAGTGCGGACCCTCGTGTCAGACTTGGGGGAATCACAATCCCTTACCATGCTCATATATTTGGGAGTGGTCACATTCCGCCCTGTACTCCATTTGTGGAGGATGTTGACTCCCTTCTCTCAGTCTTTACATCGGTGGTCACCCTCATGGTGGTGGTAGTGGATGCGTGAACATTTGGTCTACACCTTACTTTCCTTTTTATGTCCCATCGTTCACTGCATTTTTTTCCTTTGGGTGGAGTTTTCATGATCATTCCTCCATATATCCTATAGTTTGGATTCTTTATTGACCATTTTGGGTTGTTTTGGACTAATATGGTTGTCATGTAGGGTCCAATTTTTGTACACTCTCTCTAAGGTTTTGACCCGTTCATTCTTATCACAGGTATTATGCCTGAACTGACATATACGTTAGGATATCACATCTGCTTGCACTTATGCATTTCCTTATGACTGCTCCATTTTAACCTTAGGTACGAACCCATTCCATGGTGTCACGGGACCTTCATACTGCTTTTAGAAGTGACACTATGTGAATCATAGAGCTTTCCTATACATGGGTACCCTAGTTAGATCCTTGTTGCATTTGGTGCCCATGCTGCATTGCCTCCTTTAGGTTGTGGGAGTCCTTTGTATAGTATCGCCATGACTTTGAGCAAGAGCTTCATACTCCTCTTGACCTTTATCCTGGCCTTTTTTCCTTGGAATCCCTTGTATATGTCAAGTTGTAATTGCATTATCATGAGTTTTTCCTGCCTTTTTGAGCCTTACGTCGGCTTCCCTGACTATGATTATCAGCTATATAGCTGAAGCTTGTCTCATGTCTAGCCAAGCAGAGCCATTTTATATATCTTTTGCAGGTTGATTCCCCATTTTTACTCGAAGGGGAGATTCCCTCGAGTCTCATTGTCCTACACGTGTTTCCTTACATTGAGCATACGTATGTTCTGCTGCTTGGAACTAGTTTGTTTTCCCCTTGACACTTGTCTCCTCCTAGTTTGTAACTATAAAGCACTTTTATTCTTTTTCAAGCTTTTCAAAATATTTGAAAAAGTCTAAAAAATTCAAAAAGCCAAAAAGTCGGATAGGAAAAGATGTTATCTTTGGTAGCAGTCGAATCGTGTTTCCTTCGAACCGAGAACTGTATATCACATCCGTTAGTTGGGTTAATAGTTTGACTTTACGAGTGTTATAGCGGATTTCACCACACTAGGTGAATCACACATTGTATGGCCTTCCCCTATCCCGCTGCAGACTCATTATTCCCTATGGACCATTTATTGTCTTTTGATGTATCATTGACCATCCCTAAAACATTAGAAAAATGACATACGCGGATATTCCCTCTATAGTCGCGTACATCAGGATGTGTACATAATCCAAAACTGTTGGACTGTTCCTTGTCTTGAATCCGACTCATATGACTCCTGGCCTTCCGTATGCCTTGAGATCGCATGGATTCGGCCCTTCAGTATCACTTTGAAAAGCTATATAAGGAACCCTTTGGTACATTGAAGAGGGGGAAAAAATGAGAGAGAATTGAGAGTACTGAAACTATAGTCCATTGTTGCCAGAACTATACTTGAGTATGCATCCCTTTGTCCCTTTGGAGCACTGTTGTGTTCTTCCCAAGCTTGCCTTTGTTAGTGAGCTTGCTATCGGAGTGATGGAGGATTGAGGTGGTGGAGGCCCAAGTGGGGGATTCAGTTTCTCCGGTTCGCAGACGTGCCGTCAGAGGTTGTCACTTGTAATCTCTGATTCATATTAATAGAAATATCTTTTCCTGTCCAGTAATGCGTATTTGAATGAATGTTGCATCCATTGGAATATGTCAAATGCTTATACATTATTGATTATATATTCTAGAATAGATCTAACACCATGAAATATAGTATGCTTGTATTATTTACTTGTTGTTGAGGACGTGCTATAACAATTCAAGCTGAAGATTGGAAAGCTCAACGGGGATCTACTTCAACCGTCCGGAATAAGGTACGAGGTTCGATCCTTTAGTGTTAGATGTTTTTAATTTCTATTGCATATTGGGAAAGATTGATTTCTGAAGTCTAGCTGTCTGTTGTGGTACCCCAAGCCATAGGAATTTCTCTCCATAACAGAATTGGAGACTCTGCTGGGGATGTTCCTTTTTGTTCTTTGGGGTTGGGGGCAACAATGGACTATAGTTTCGGTACTCTCAATTCTCTCTCATTTTTTCCCCCTCTTCAATGTACCAAAGGGTTCCTTATATATCTTTTCAAAGTGATACTGAAGGGCCGAATCCGTGCAATCTCAAGGCATATGGAAGGCCAGGAGTCATATGAGTCGAATTCAAGACAAGGAATAGTCCAACAGTTTTGGATTATGCACACATCCCGATGTACACGACTATAGAGGGAATATCCGCGTATGTCATTTTTCTAATGTTTTAGGGATGGTCAATGATACATCAAAAGACAATAAATGGTCCATAGGGAATAATGAGTCTGCAGCGGGATAGGGGAAGGCCATACAATGTGTGATTCACCTAGTGTGGTGAAATCCGCTATAACAATGAGTTGTACTCATTTCTCTGAGTTTATCTCCATCGAATGGTTAAGCTTCTAGTCCCTATGGAGCCTCTGTTGATGCCTCCTGTGTCGCAGAGATTTCCTAGTTTTGTATATTGAGTCTATGCTACCTACATTCGGTCACCATTTGCCTTTATGCTCTTGTTCGAAGGAATTTGAAGCCTGAGTCATCCATTCCCTAGTTTTCTTAACTTTGCATGTCGGCCATTCCCGGTACTGGTACCGATTCGTGCACATTATGATCAAGTCCTTCCACATTATACACCTTTGCAGAGTAATTTGTGTTGAATGATGGGAAATTCCTTAATGCCCTCCTTCTAGCGAATTTCATCCCATCGACTTCAGATCATGTATTTTGGGATAGGAGTCTAGAGTCATTCTGAGTGCCTTGAGACTTGCAGTCATCAGTGGCAGGTTCTCTCACCATCAACAATTTTGGGAATACATAAATGTCCCCTTATAGACGGATTCTTTCAAGTGTTAGACCTCAATAAATTTATTCACACTTGTTAGATTACACTTTAGTACCTTGATTCCCATTTTCATTATCGATGGGTGATCTCGTGTCTATTAATGGTATACATCAATGATCAGTAATCATACGATGGACCACTATGTTTGACCTCAACACCTTTATTCACATAGTATGACATGAACTCATAGCGGTTTGTGTAGAAGACTTTCCATATTGGTGGCATTCCAGACATGCTACCTCCTTGATCGTTCTAGTGTTCATGATATTTCAGCTCTCGTGACTTGATTCCAGTATATGTCAGATATCTTCAGCCATTATGGAGGTCTTGATCCATTGTATATCTTCAGCTTTCATGTAGATCATGATCCTTTGTATATCTTCATCATGGACATTCTGATCTATCTATATTGTACGTGTCGATGACCATACATGTCATATTTTGTATCATGCCTATTCATGGCCATTGTACTCTTATGTATCTGGGACTTTTGTATGTACTTGCAGTCATATGCAGAGATATTTGTACTGTATTATTGGATGGCTGGTTCTTCCACCTGGTTCTTCATCACTCCACTTCTGGGATGGACTTATAATGTATTTTGGCCATCGTATCACCCCTCTGACCTCACACATTAGGGGGCATCTAATACAGCTTATTTTACCACATATGGTAGATCACATATTTATGGCCTTCCCTATCCCTTTGCAGACTCTTTGGAACCCATGGACTATTTTTTTACCTTTGATGTTTCCAATATCATCCCTTAAAACACTCATTATTTTCCATGTATGACTTTTAAACCAATTCTTGCGTATATACGCGGATATGACCCTTAAACCCGCGTACATCGGGATGTGTGCAAAAGGCCAAATAGTTTTGGATTTTTCCTTGATATGGATCCACGTCACTTGTCTCTTGGACTTCTATATGCCTTGATATCGCTCATATTTGACCTTCCATTACCCCATTGAAGCACTATATAAGGAACCCTTTGGATACATTGAAAGGGGAGGAATTGAAGAGAAAGAAAACTATAGTCCATTGTTACTGTAGCTTGATTATACCTGAGTTTGAATTCCTTTGTCCCTTGGAGCACTTGGTATTCTACCCAAGCTTGCCTTTTCTTGTGAGATTTCTATCGAGAGATGGAGGATTGAGGTGGTGGAGGCCTAGGTGCAGGACTCAGTTTCTCTGGTTCGCAAACATGCCGATAGAGGTTTTCATTCTTGTAATCTCTTATTTATATTAATAGAAATATCTCTTCCTATCCAATGATGTGCATTTAAATGAATATTGAATCCATGGATTATTTTAATTGCTTATACATTATTGATTATATATGCTAGAGTAGGTCTAACACCATTATATAGCATGCTTGTCTTAAGGTTAGCTGAGATTCCGCAGTTGGGATTCATGGCATCTAATGGAGAATCTGCGGTGAGAAAATTTGATGTCGACGTTTCGAACCAAGCGTGGTTCATCTTCAGGACAAGGCGATGCCTGGAGATTGTACCTCTTTCATTGGTGTATTAATATAGGAATCGTCACTTTCGCTTAAGATGGCCGACAAGGTTTGTCTTTGTCCAAGGTAAAATTGTCTTGGATGGCTGGTTTTATTAGTTCTTTTGGGATATTGAGAAATTAATATATGGTTGTTTAAGGAGTATTATTTTATTAGTTTTTTTTGGGATCTTGAGAAATTTTAGAATAGTAATTAAAGCACTATATTTTTTAATTTTTTTATGGGTGTATGCCAGCTAATTAGGGTCTCTTTTGAAACGTTAGATGCAATACAAAACTGAAAAAGCAGGCATCCATCAACTTACATGGATATTTTAGGACATTTACACAATGAATCTTGGGATGAGTAAAAAAATGAAATGTAGGACTGAATTACATTTCCAAATATATAATTTTTTTCTATTGAAAATGTTCTTAACTATCTAAAGTTTGATATCTTTTAACGAACACTTTTTATTTTTGGGACAAATTATAAGGTATATTTTTTTGTGTGTTCAGCCTTTGATTGCCTACATGAATAAATCAACTTACAAAAATGGGTAGACATATAGAGAAAAAATAGTACTAGTGCATGACTATTTTTCCAAAAATAAAAAAAATAAAAAATTAATTATCGAACTAATCAAACCTCTAAAAGATTATGTCAATTGTGGGTGCAGCGTTTGAATGTCTAGATATAATTATTTGGAAATGTTTTTTTTATAGCATGTAGAGGTCAATCTTCTTTATTGCACCATACAATTTTTTTTTTAAATGGTTGAGAAATGGAAGAGTTGTGGATTAAAAACTAACGATGTTTTTTTTAGTCGATGAGTGATGACAGAAGATAAATAAAAGAAAAATAGAAAAAAATATATGTTCTTGTTAAAAATTACATAATTGGAATCTGCAAAAATGTGTGTGTGTGTGTGTGTGTGTGTGTGTGTGTGTGTGTGTGTTTCTAAAATTTCATCAAAAATGGTGTGCAACATATTGTAACCAATGGCTAACCATGAGAATATTGAAAATTAGGATGTCATGCTCAATAAGCCATGGTTTATCATACTCCCATGCATAGGCATGATGAATATGAACTAGAGTACGAAGTAAACACATTCGCATAAGAATTTCATGCTAGCATGGGTGGAGGATCAGCCATAGTGGCACTAAATGCACACGCATTTTGTTTGAACTCAAATTTTTTTTTCCACCATCATAAACATGTGTGTGTTATATTTATGCATAACACAAACATTTTTTGTAAGACTATAGCGCGTGCACATTGTGGAATCTTATAACTTTACATTTGATTAGTTTTCCAATTATAACAAGATTTTTATTATTTTATGTCCACCCCCACACTACTCTTCCTCTTCTCCCTACCTATAACCACCCCCTCTCTCTCTCCTTAACACACCATCGCCCCAATCATTCTCTCTCTCTCTCTCTTTCTCTCTATCTCTCTCTCTCTCTCTCTCACACACACACACACATAGATCCCCCTAACACCTCCCTCTCTCAACTCTCTCTCCACTCTCTCTCACTCCCAAAATCATCTAACTACACTTATCCCCTACCCCCTATCTATTCCCCAACCCTATATATCTCACACATAGACACCCATAGGTACCCCCTACCACTAACACCCACTCTCTTCCCCCCAATTATTACTAACCCCCATCCTCCTCTCCCTACCTCTAACTCCCCTTCTCGTCCTCTATATTTCATCCCTTATTCTCCATTACTAAATCCTTCTCCAATCTCTCACACTCCCAAACCCCTAATAGCTAACACCTAACAACCCCCTCCTAAACCCATAACACACACACATACACACATCCTCCTCCCCCTCTCCTGACATCTATCCACCCCACCCCCCCTCCTCCACTATCTCTCACTCCCTAACTCATCCAAATACACCTAACCCCCACCCCCCTATCTATTCCCCAACTCTCTCTCTCTCTCTCTCTCTCTCTCTCTCTCTCTCTCTCTCTCTCTCTCTCTCTCTCTCTCTCTCTCTCTCTCTCTCTCTCTCTCTCTCTCTCTCTCTCTCTCTCTCTCTCTCTCTCTCTCTCTCTCTCTCTCTCTCTCTCTCTCTCTCTCTCTCCCCCCCCCCCCCCTATCTATTCCCCAACCCTCTCTCTCTCTCTCTCTCTCTCTCTCACACACACACACACACATCCACAGGTCACTCCATACCACTAAGAAACACCTCTACTTTATCTTTCTCTTACGAACACCCACATCCCTATGTCCCTTATTGATCCTAGATTTGTTATCATTTTTGGCAGTTAAAGTACTTATTTAAGAATATGTTTTATTATCTTTTTGCATATTTTATGTCACGCAAATCACTATTCAGCCCAGGTATGTATGAATTTAAGGTTTATATAAAATCCATTTATTATTATCATTTTTTATTTTATTAATTAAAATTGACATTATTGAAGTTCATTTCATATATTAATTGAGTTGTATATTTGTTTGCTGGTTATATAAACTTTTTGGATGAATTAACAACAAGCACACATTCAACTTGCGATGTGCACAGCACATCCAGCTTGTCATCCAGCTCACTGCGCAAAACTCGTTGGCAAGTTTCCAGGCATTTAAATATTGTTACTATATACCATAGTCCTTAAGCACACCAGAAAATAGACATCGCATTCACCCTAGATATGCACCCACATATCCTGCTCACGATCCAGATTGTTGTTCATCTTTTAGTCTAGATCGCTAACCAGACTGTGCACTATTGAGAACCGATTCCAGGCATTAAAATGGTGAAACATCCTGCAAACTGTTTACTATCCACATGATGGGATGATAGAGAAGCCCACTTCTAGATGATCCACCATCACGCTGCCTTTGCTTGACACCTCACCAATATACCACACATTGGGTTGGTGCATTTAACCTGCGTTCCAGAAGATTCATCATGTATGTTGCCTCTGCTCACCACCAGTCCACCTGTTGCATGAAGGAAGGAGATGTGCGCCATACACATGCTGAATAGAACCAACCATGATGGAGACAGAGCCTATGCGTTACACCGTCCAATGAAGAGAGTCGATGCGTGTTGAAGGAGGAAGATCCTATGCGTTGGAGTTTTATCAGTTAAACTTCTTTATGGATTGACTAAATTTAGAGAGAAGTTGACCACTAGAGGGTCAACTTTCTCATCCCTGTAAATGATGTATATAAACACCTCCTTGTCCATAGTTAGAGTTGATCATTTTCATTTGTTAGATAGTCATTTTTGGAGAAGCATTATGTATTTTTGTTCCATTGTTTGAATAAAGAGTTGTATGCTTTTTTGTTTATGATTGTGTTTGAGTAAGCGTTAGCCAGGAATCACCCCTAATTGCTAAGAGGGCCCCTCATCAACCATAGGTTTCTTTTCTTGTTTATTTCTTTCATATTTTCTGTTGTAGTTAGTTTGACGCCAAGCTAATTACAAGGAATACTGGACTGCCAAACAAAGGAAAAGATCCCATGACGTACCTGGCTAAGCATGACACTAAGCCCATTAAGCAGAAACATAACCTTCAGCAAGCGAGCTGGGGATACTTGATTGGGACCATCTAGGACAAAAGTGTGCATGTTTCCTTAAATATCTTATCCTATAAGATGTTCCATGAGATGATACCCACGTAATGTTTGGTAGTGGTGGTGGAACTTGCAGACTTATGTGCACTAGGAGAAAAATTCAACTGGGCACGGTACTTGCTAAACACGCTTATATATGATGCGATGTAGGCTCACCATAAGGAGGACCATAAATTCCAATATTCGTGGATGCTAATCTTGATTTCATTCATTGTGTGGGATAACCCACCAGACTATGTACAAATGGATGTCCCACTATCTTGCCTGGGTGCAAGGTACCAGAATCTCTGGGAAGATAAGGTGGATAGTGATCACCAAAAAGATACCAATATTGCATTCTTTATGCATGCAGAGGTGCTACATGAGGTCATCCTGCAGTCCCATAGGATTCGCACTACAACTGTGCATAGGTATGCTGCATTCATCAAGGTTCAAGATGATGCACATGCTATAACCCTGCTGCCAGCAAAGGACCCACTACAGTAGGTGCACCATGTGAGCTTCATGGTGACAAATGATGATGTCGATGCAATTCTTAATCTGTGGCCAGAGGAATGGTGTGGCCCACTATCAGAACCACTTCCTGAAGCGTAGAATGCAGAGGAACTGCCACTTGACCAAGTTAATGGTGAAGAGCATGAAGGGGACGATACCCAAGATAATCTGTCACGGGAACACATCGAGGACAATGATGACATGGATGACTTGGACCATCATCCATTAGAGCACCTACAAAGTCAATATCAGGCACAGATGCAAACGCATCGACAACCGAAAGAGGGTCAATCATCGTGGAAGAAGTTGAAAGCCAACAGAGTGGTGAACACAAGCACATTAAATGAAGATGATCTACAAGAACTTGTCAACATTGTTTCTAAAGTTGCGCAAGATAACCTCGCTAGTCTGAAGATGTAGCAAGTAAACATTGCTACCCAAGTCGAGGTCCATCTCAATAAGTTGATCGAGGCTATCCAGGATGTCAAAGCCATGATAGAGGCAAAGACATATGGTGTTGATCCCAGTATCCCACTGGTTACACCAACATTGGTACCACGAATCACAGTGGTGATTTAGAGGAAGTCACTAGAGGCAGATGTAGAAACAAGTGCAAGACCAAATAATAATAGCATGCACATAGACTTCTCCAAGCTATCCTTGGAGGAATTCTATAGCATTCAGCAGGAAGCCGCGTCCAAAATTCGACTAACGGAAAATATTGTTTCTTACCAAGCAGCAAAGCAGAAAAGGAATCCCAAGTTGTGCAAGGCCCTATTGAAGGAAAAAGAGCAGGGACTATAGGAACATATCACCCTTCTTACCGAGAAAGAGAAGGAAATATTAACACGTTAGTAGAGCCGCATTGCATTGGTGGACTCTATCAAGAATGCCATTTCAGTATTCCCACCAAGATTAGGGCAAGAAGATGAAGAATCCCTGGCTAAAGTTGCCATGCTCATGAATATCATGCAGGATCTTCAACAGCAAGTGGAAGATCTACAAGCCAGGAATATACCAAGAACACCCCTGGAGGTGCTTGCGGAAAGAAGAAGAGGGTCGTCTGAAGCTGCTAAGAAAATCAAAGAAGGTGAGGCACTCTGCACCAAGGCTGCAGATTCTATTGCGAACATTTGGGGAGAACTTCTCGAAGATGACACAGCTAAGAAAATAAGGCAGAATACACGCAAGGTAGATGAGAAGATCAGTGTTGTAAAGGAGTAAATGAGGAAGCTTCCCCTACAACAGAAGGTCATTAAAAATGTAGAGATCAAAATCCTACAACAAGAAGTACAGACCCTTCACGAACAAGAAAAAGCTAGGGAAGCTGAGGTTGAGGCATTCTAGTTAGCAGCTGAGCAGCTCACAGACCATATTTAGCTAGTACAGTAGAAACTTCCAAGTATGGTGCAATTGATAGAGGCGGAATCGTTGAAACATGTCCATTTAGATTGGGTGGAGCAATTGGTCCCGCAAGCAAAGGAAGCTATGGAGGAAGTTTCTAAGGTTGAAATAATTATGCAAACATTCCAATACAAGGTTTGTGCTGCTGCACAACCTGAGCCAATGCAAGAAGCTTAACATAATGTAAGAAATTAAGATTGAAGCATGTAGCCAAAGCCACAAAAAATAAAATAATTAAAAAAAATTGAAACCCACCAAGGGAGGCAACTCCGGTGCAAGGTTAGCAACAAGAGAAAGTTGCGTGCGAATATCTAAAATCGTATGAAATAAGGAAGTTTCCCAAACATAATATTGTACTACAAACCCATCTAGAACTCACCCCATAAATTCATGGGAGGTCCTAGACAGCTGGAAAGCACTGACAAACCATTAAATGCATCAAGATTCCACAAATATTTGGCGCTTGTGACAGGATAGCACCCCAGGTGGATCAAGTGTGGGAAACTCTGTAACGGTGACCATCCATCTCACCCATATTCAATCACAGCTATTAGAATGGGGAAGTGATGACATCGATAATCATAGAAAATCTAAGAAGAAAATTCAATACACCCAATGAACGTCTTGTTCTAATGATGCACCTAGATAAGCCTACATGGAAGGTGACCCAATGATCCTGCTATAATATCGGGGCACCCCTACAGAAAGCATGCATCATTTAGCTGTCCTGATTGAGCAATGGTTACAAATGGCTTGGGGAGTGTCATGGAGAGCAGCCTTGCGGGCTAAAGCAATTGCTGCAGCCTTCAATATGTCGGTATATCCAAAGACGGGAATAAGAAAGATGGTAATAGTCTGCAATTTAATTAAACCCAGCTAGAAGTATCTGGAGAAGTCATCCTTGGCTATTAGTAGATTAGTAGGTTAGCAGTCATGTCTATGACACCAGAACAAACTCTGGAAGGGACCATAGTTCTTGCCTAATTTGACAAACTCTACAGGGTAAGAATGGGAGTCCTTTCCATATTTGCTAATGTCTACAAGATTGGTGAGAAGGCTCATCTTCCAGTAATCCAGGCAGGATCTCCATGTGTCAAGGGACCAGGGAAGGGCCACAGGGCCACTTCCAGTTTGTACCCTATGCTGCTCAGGTGAAAATTGTCAAAGTTTGGAAAATCATTCACCTCCACCACCCTGGTTTGCGAGGAGTTTCTGGTTTTCAATATGGACAAGTCTTAAAAGTCCATATCTATGGAAAAAAGGGTGGTGAAGACCAATATGAAGAAAACATGAAATTGAGGAAGAACAGCAAGAGAACAAGCCACATCAAGCACGTGCAAAACCCCAAGAGCCTGTGAATGGTGGAAGAACCAAGGCCACTTGGATTGCTGTGTCGGAATGGGACACTAGCCACCCTTGGTGAAATTGGAGGAAGACTATGATAAGATGATGAAAGAGACCTAGAGAAAAGACACCATTACTGTTTGCTGGGATATTGGTCCCAATAAGAAGCACATAGCTTACTTTGTCTTCACAGGTGAACTCAGAACTTGAACCCTCCATTACAAGTCTTCCGATGGTGCCAAGAAAGAAGTTGTATCATTCTAGTAACCTAGAAAAACATCTAAGTATGGAAATAAGCTGCGGTGCAGGAAACTCAAAGAAATAAAATAAAATAAAAAACACAAGGAATAAGGTGCGCAATCTAGGAGGCAGAACAAGTTGCACAAGGGGAAAAAAAAATTGCAAAAGGTGCTGCATAGATTGCACCTCTTCATATGTCCCTTGCTCCATGGCTTGGGATAAGCCACATGTGAGTTTTGGGGGCATGTTGGCCCAGGAAAGGAGCATAAGGAAGAAGCTCACGCATGCAACCAAAAACGATGTGTCATGCACACGACATAAACAAAGGAAGATCATGAAGGAATCAAAAGACCAGCACAAGAAGAATAGAGAGGTGCGAGGTGAAAGAAGGGAAAGTGCATAAGTGCACAAATGATAATGACCAAAAAGTGACAGATGCAAAATCCAGATCATGCCCGTTTCTGGCGGCATAAGCTTGTAGCAACGCACGTATAAGGGGATATCTATAAGCCAGGCTGATAGTGCCTCGTGTCAAGTCATGATCACCAGAGTTGTAGCTTGAGGGGTAGTTGATGGTAACAGTTCACAGACTTCTGGTATGCAGTTGACCCTGCATGGTCATGTAAAATAGTATAAATATGAGGGATGCAATAGTTAGAGGGTTGGGCTTTTAATGAATTTTAGTTGGTTATTATTGATTGTTTTTATGTTTTAGGCAGTTCTCCAGTAATAGTTTGTCTGTTTAGTGGTAATCTTTGGTGAAGGATTCCACTTTTGTTGTAATGTTGTAGAGATAAGAGAAGAGAAGACTTAGGAAGAGTTCGGTAGCGATACAGGAGTTGTTGAGCCACGAATCTGGCTGCTGTGTGCGCAGACCGCTAGGAGTAGATGTAGGGTAGAAGAGAAAACCAGAGAGCATGAGAACCACAAGTCTGAGTCTTAAAGACATATCTTAACATCAGTTTACATCCCACAGACTACAAGGTGTTGTATCCTTTTCTCATGCCAGATGAAGAGCACCTTGGTGGTTTTTTCAAGATGGGTTTCCACATTATCTCTTGCATTTGAATGAATGATTGATGTGGTGAATGTTTATGAGAATGGTTATTAATTATTTTGTGTATAATGTTAAATGTTTCTTAAATCTCTGATGTTAATCTGTAATCAGTAGATGAATGATTGGAAAGGTGTCACTGAAATGGACATGTATATATCAGCCTGTCTACTTCTGCCTTGAATCACAACTTGAGTTGTATGTCTGATTGGTATGAGTCAGCTGCACCACACAAGTTGTTCCAGTTGTGAGGTGGAAAGGAAGGTCAAATCGCGCGTGATGACATATATTTGTGCTTGGTCGCGCAAGACTCACTCCTCTATCCAGTCTCCCTATTTCCTTCGTTAAGCTCCTTGGCTACGAGCCAAGGGACTGTAATCCCTCAACAATCACGGAAACATGGTTCCAGCAGTTACACATCAAAGAGATATCTCAGGTGAGACTGTGCCTTCTTCGTAGGTGTTTCCAATGGGGCTTTCTCTATCGGGACGGTATCTTGGGTAGTTGTTGGATTGACGAGCTGCACAGAACCTGGGTGGTGCAAATTAGGAAAAGTGGCCAACAAGATGGATGTTTTGAAAGAAATAAGGCAAGGTTAGTTTCCAAAGTTTTTTCCCAAGTTGAAGGGATTGACTACAATCAAACCTTTGCCCATGTTGCAAAAATGAACTCCATCCGCCTCATTCTTTCCCCTACAACCTTACATAACTGGGAATTCCATCAAATGGATGTCAACTCTGCATTCTTACATGGTGATTTACAGGAGGAAATTTACATGGAACAACCTCATGGATATTTTTAGAATAACTATAGCCTTATTTATCGCATTAAGAAATCCTTATATGGCCTTAAGAAAGATTTTAGAGCTTGGTATGCCAAAATGGATAGCTTTCTCCTTGACACTGGTTTTTATAGATGCCATTCTAACCCCAATGTCAATACCAATAAATTAGGAAACCATCTCATCATACTTGTTCTTTATGTTGATGATCTTATCCTTATTGGTACTGACCCTAAGATTTTAACCCATGTGAAATCCAATCTTAAGAAAAAATTTGAAATGTCAGACTTAGGAAATTTGCATTATTTTCTTGGTCTCCAAGTCTTGCAAACCAAATAAGGAATCTTTATTTCCCCGTCTAAGTATGCTTGTGACCTTCTTCGTCACTTTCACATGGAATATTGTAAACCAACCCCTACTCCCTTCCAGTATAGAGTCAAAATTTCTGCCACTTGAAATAGATGCCACACTGTAGCGCCAGCTTGTTGGTAGTATATTATACTTGACTCATTCTCATCCTGACCTTTCCTTTTCCATTGGTCATGTTGCTCGTTATATGCAAACACCTCAAGGAAGTCACTGGAAATAAGAAAAAATAATACTTCGATATATTCGAGGTACAATTCAGTATGTGATTCAATACAGTACAGGGGGGACACCTTTGTTGGTTGGTTTCATTGATTCAGATTGTGCCAGCGATCTTGATGATCAAAAATCTACTGTGGGTTATGTTTTCAATCTGGGATCTGGACCTGACACTTGGGCTTGTAAGAAATAGCAAGCTCTTGCTCTTTCTTTAGCAGAAGTAGAATATCGAGATGCAGTTAATGCCAATCAGGAAGCTTTATGGCTTCGACAGATCCTATCAGAGTTTGGATTCAAATAGTCATATCCTACTCCAATTTCATGCGATAATCAAAGTTCCATCAAGCTTGCAAAAGCTCTAGTTGTACATGAACGCAGCAAACACATTGAGCTACATATGCACTTCATCAGAAATATTGTTCATGATCATGTTCTTAAAGTTCTCTATTTCCCTACAGATGATCAAGTTGCAGACATCTTCACCAAGTCTCTTACAGAAGCAAAGTTTTCTAAACTTCAATATATGTTAGGAGTTCAAGAATTTGTCATTAAGGGGGAATAGGCTCTAATGCCTCCTTCCTTCTCCTAATAGTGTCACTTTTGTAAATCCTTCAATCTTATCCCAAGTTGTTCTCAAGGGGGGATGTTAGGATATTTAGACACTTAGGAGTTAGTTAAGATCAACTTGTGTAATATATCCGTTAGGTAAAGTGTGCTTCTCTAGTATGCATTAGTATGCATTTGTAAATATTCTAATCTGAAGGTCACGATATGTTCTAGACATAAAGTGATTCGACGGTTCAACTTCTCTTAGATCATACCTACCCTTGATCTGTGGCTTAACACCTGATTGGTCCATGATCTCTATTTAAAGAGCATGGAGGGTCCTTGACTAGTTGATCGATTATGAGAAGCTCATTTGTAACTTTCTTTATTTTGCATAATAAATTGCTCAAAGTAGCTATTTGGCTGGGGTCATGGACTGTTTCCCTCTCAAGGGTTTTAACCATGAAAAAACATTGGTGTGTTTATATGTGATTTGTTTGTGTGAGTGGCTGCTCTAGATGTTCATTGTTTTGACCCTGTGTACCCGAACATATATGTCATGTGTTCCTATAACAAACTAAAGTTGTTACATGAAAAATAAATGGTGATAATGATGTTAATCAACTATTGATCAAGTGGAAAAGCTATCTATAAATGTGTATTTTGTGAAATACTAACCTACAAGACACATGAACTATGAGATGGCCGAGAAATTGATATCATAAGTGGAATAAAAACTTGTTGTATCGTAAACCTTAGCAACCAAAAGTGATGATACGATGACACAAGAAAATAATCACAAGAGCATTAGAGTATGAGTTAATAAGGCTATAGACCCAGCATGTTGATAGGGATGGATCTATTTCCCACCCTATATTTCTATTCTATGCGAGGTCATGGGAGGGCCATGATGAGACATGCTCCCCATGTTGTTTTGATGAAAATGGTTGGATGCCTACTAGGAGAGGTTAGGTCCGCTGCTACCCGACATTATGGCTCTGAGGTTCTTATGTGGTCAGGTCAATGGAGTCGACATCCACTTTTCTGCTAGTAGAGGAAGGATAGGGAGGCTACAGGCGTAGGTTAGGATGTGAGGATATGTTAGTTAGTTTGTTGATGGTTGGGTATTCTTGGATCTTAGATAGTGGTAGTAGGTACCCTCCTTGTACTTGATTGATGAAACTAACATAAATATTAAGATGCTGATATGGAATCTGAAAAGGTTAATTATTAAATAGATAAGAATGTTAAAGTAATTGTATTGTATATATATATATATGATTTCTATGCATGGGGCGGGAACACTATTATTAGTTAGAAAGTATGCATAAGCACGATGGGGTTTCTTTATAGTACACATTTGGCCTGTGCATACGTTGGCCATGCATGCACACTTTGCACATGTACACTAGTATTGGTATATAAATAATAGATATGTTAAATAATTGTAGAAGATGGGATGAATAATTAGGTTAACTATGCATCAATCCAATAAAGATAATAATCCCTTAAGTTGTTAAGTATATGTGAACATTGTAATCGTAAATTGATTAAGTGTCTTCAATTAGAATAACCCTAAGGGAATTATCGTAATTAAAACATAAAACAATGTTCCATATGCGTAGTAGAATCTGTATTGTTTAAATCATTTTCATGATTGTTAAAAAACACTTAGGAGTGCTTTGTTTACAAATGCAAAAATGTTACCTAGTAATAGGGTAATAGTTAGATACATCAATAAATATCATTATTATTTATGATTATAATTAATATTGTTGTCATTATTTAATTAATACTAATGATGATAGAATTATCCTTTACCCTAAGAATATAGTGGATCAACTCAATTATTATAAATATTATTGAGAAAAACAATTAATCAAGTAATAATCAAATCAAATATAAAATAAAATTATTAACATAGATAAATAAGAGATGAGATGGGATGATGTTAAGCAATAGTATTATTAAGTTATGGACATGTAAGATGGATAATCGAGATGGGTAAAACATTAAAATACTCACCATTACCAACTTAAAAGTCAACCCTAATAACTATTATATTGTTATTTGTTAGCATCGGAATTGAACCAAAGGTTGTGGAAGGGCTCGCTTTCAGGTAACAGCAAAACCGCTTTTGAAGAGAGAACTGGCCTTCTGCTCTTCCGAGAGGGATCTCTCACTAAATGTATGACAGTGCTAGATATATATATACAAATGGAAACTATGAATCACTTATGGAATTGGTTGAAACAAAACAAAACATCATTGGGTGATGGAGTCAAGATATACAACAAAATAATCAACACTTAAATGCAAACATTTTCATCACAAGGGCAAGGTGGCCACTCGATTAGATTCGATTCATATTTGTCTGGTGAAAAGGAGGAACATGAACAAACCATTAATCCAGAGCATTGTGAGAAATGAATTCTACATTAACTTTGGAAGAAACTTTGGTGAATATGTGAAACAACAGACGGAGCATAGCAAGTATGAATTCCGATCTGTTATACCCTAAGTCTCAGATATGAAAGAAAAACAGAATGGAATAACATTCACATAAGAAAATAAATAACATACTGTAAGTGCGAAAAACACACGAAGCCTTGTGTGAAAAACATCGATCTCGACTCTGCAATTATATTAAAACATTCTTGAAAAACATACATAGAAAAATATTACAATGGTTTCAACCCCTTTTCCCTTTTCAGGAGGTATATTTATAGCATTTCTATCTTTCCCAAACCGACATTTGGGAATCAAAATTGGTTACAATAAAGGACAAGTTCTAATAGCTTCTTATGTGTCATATCGGATGTGGCTTGTATGAAACGGCCAGACAATGATATATGGAGCGTGGGATGAAGAGGCACAAGAGTGTCCCATACTCCCACCTGGCTAATGCTGATTGTATAGACCCTTCTAAGAGAATAAACCGTTAGGGAGAGCATGTGACACTTGGAAAATATTTCGTGGCACTGTCACCACTATTTCTACCAGGGTGGTGTTAGTTGGATGGACCCAAAGTGGCGGATGGTTTTCCATGTATCAGGACCAGGGAGTGGTGCAACAACCATGTCATGAGCTTGTTCCCGAAGCTCCATTGCTTCCGAGTATGAAGTCATAGGGACCTTGGGTTGCGTGGCTTTAAAGTCAAACCATAACTCGAAATCATTGGTCAACTTGTCAAAGACAGCCTTCCTGAATAGCGCTTGTTCCATATCTCCAAATTTTCTGTGGTCTGACCAGTAGTCTAACAGGAAATCCTTATAATCCTTCTGAGATAGTAAAGGACCTCTCTCTTCCCAGAAAAAGGGAAGTTCTCTATTCACCAATTTCTTGAACACCCTAAGGATCTCTCGGAGTTTGTGGTCAGTGACATCTATTTGGGCATGCACCGTCTCCATCATCCTGTGTTTAGTTATCACCCTTCAGGCTCCAAAGATAACAACAACCTGGTTTTGAAGATCGAGACTGTTAGAGGCTTCGTCTGATAAGCAGCTTAGATAGGTTATGGCTCTTTCAACAATCTCCAAAGGTATTTTGTTCACTTCAGCTCCTACTTCCTGGACCTATTTTCTGGTTTCCTCAACAGCTAATCCCAGGTCTGTAATAACATTGAGATAAGGTCGAAACTTGTCGGCTTCCATGATAATCCAGTCCCATATTAGATGCTTCATTCCTTGTAGTGTAAGCTTTCCAATCACTTGCTGGCTCAACTTACCATTTTGTTGGGTCAGTTCTCAGCATTTTTCTTCAGCACTTTCTCTACCTTGTTTCTCTTTAAATCCTTCCTTTTCTAACTCTTCAATTTGTTGCTTTAATTTGATGAGTTTGGTATCTTTTAGGCCTATCTATGACATTTCCTTGGAGAGGGAGCTGGTGTCTACTTCTTCATTCACACCTGTGGGCTGAATTGCCTTCTCTACGTTCCTGCTCTGAAGCTCACTTTCCTTCGCTGCTAATCTAACTTTTAACTCTGTCTCGCTATTCCTCAGGAGTTGGATATCTGCTTCCCATTGCTTCCCCTTTTCCTCAAGCTTCAGCAGCTTAGCTTGGCTATCAGCAAGCTTGGAATTCAATGCCTCTTTCTCCTTTTCAAGTCCAACCAATTTATCTGCTCTAGTGAGCTAAGAGCCAGGGATTATTAACCCCTTTTTCAAATCCTGTATTTATTTGTCTTTGTCATCGAGAATTTGATGGACCACACTTCCTTTCTTTCCACCTCCCTCCATCTGTATAGCTTCCTTCTGTAAACTATTGATTTGGGCTTTAAGTGCTTTGATCTCCACTCTTGATTTTCTTAGAATATTAGAAGTTTTAGCCTTACTTTCTTCTGACTTGGACAATTGTATGCTAGCTTTAAGCAATCTGTTATTCAGTATGCCTCTAATTTCTTTGCTCAAATGTATAATGTCAGAATTGGGAACCTTTGAAAGGTTTACATTGACCTCAGACACCTTTCTCCCTGCCGCCAAAGCTAAGCTGAGGGTATCAGTGGCATGATCCCTTACTACTTTCAACGACACATTGGGCTGAAGCAACCGTGAGGCTTCATGATACAATTCTGCTGTCTCCTCAATGTTTTTGTCAGCTTTATCTCGATAAGACTTTAGCCACTCTTCTTTGGATGCTTGTTTGTTTTTCCCATCAAATACATACTCTTGTATCTGCAATTTGGCCACCTCGGGCTCCACCTATTGCTGTATTTTTACTACATTCTTATTCTTCGCCTGTCCCTTTTCAGCCTGCACCAATTGCTATCTGGGCTCTATTTTTTGTCTTTTGGGCATGCTGGCAGTGTCCACTTCTTCGGTGTCCATGGCCTCAATACCCCCTCTCTTTATCGAACTCACCGAGTAACTAACCAATGATGAGTATCCCCTAGCAATTGTGACCATAGCAGCCAACTCCTCTTGGGGGGGATTTTCTCTAGGTAGCTGCGCCAAAGTCCTATTCGGTGTTGGTATCCATTGGGACAGTATTAGGGAAATTGTCCCAATTCTTATTTCCTCTCATCCCAGGCACCTCCGTGTGCTCAAAGGGTCGGCATTTGAGGGTCGTTCTTCTCTTGGAGATAACCTGATGAGGATCATATTTTATTGCTTGGTCTTGAGGAAATCCCATGTGTTTGAGAAATTTGGAGACCAGAGGAAATGGAGCCCTGTTGCTGACTATATATGGTCCTAATTTCCAAGGAAAGACCAAATTCAAACACTTCTTGAAGTTCAAGAAGTGTTCTTCTTCAACCATTATTTTTTACTGGATTAACTTCAAATAGAAAATCCTAGGGATAAAGAAAGCTGGCAGGATGTATGGTGAATGTACGAAGCCGTATAGTCTTATAGTTGTCCCAAAAACTGAGAGGAACCAGTCTCCTATCCTCCTTCCTTTCAACAATTGCAGCATTTGTCTCATTTCAAGCAACACTCTAGGCAGTCTTTCCTCGAAAAAGACTTCATATATTTTGGCCATCAATTGGTTCATGAATTTACCGTAATTAGTGGCCATTTCAGTAGTGACTGCCAATTCTGGTAGTTGCATGTCTTCATCATTATGGGCTATGAACATCCTCAGCAGAAAGGACTGGAACCTAAACGTTCTAGCATCGTGGAAGTTTGTTAACTGAGAATGGATGTTCTCAGCTAAGAACTCATCAAATTTAAGGTGACAAGACTAACCTAACTATCTGGGCAATTCAGGTTCAGCCGGGCAGGTATCTAAGATGAATAAAAGACTCAAAAATGACTCTAGGACGTATGCATCAGTATCTAAACCTAAGAATTGACTAGTCAGGGTTATACACCACTGAGTCTCTTCGTTGAACTGGCTAAGGTCAATAGGGTAGGATAGGTTGATGGGTTCACTATCAGGTTTAGAACAGGCTTTTAGGAAGGCTTCTTTACTTTCAATAGGAGACTCTCTGAAGCAATGAATAATGTCTTCTTCTCGATGGTCTTGGTTCTAATGGGTGAATTCATCAGGGGCATCCAGGGTTTTGTGAATGACAGAGGCTTTGATAGGGCAGAGAATTTTGGACTTGGACTTATTCATGATAACTCCTTCGGTGACAGATAAATTCTCTACGCACCACTTGACAAATTCAGGGAACTGGGGGGTTTGGTCGACAGAGAAAAAATGAAAGAAAGACTTAAAAACACCACAGGTATCCATACCCTATTTCTTACAATATTACAATTTTCCCCTGGCGGCTTCGATAGTTTCCCCACCAGGAAGGTATCGTAAACCTCAGAGTTTACATCAAATAGATGCTCTTCTGTATTCTGACCTGATACCTCTGGTTCTATATCGTCTCTTACCCCTACTACTTCCATTGAGACAATTTCCAAATAATACTGAAAGACTGTCAAGGGCCTACCTTGCTCCATAGCATGGTCCCCTGGCTAGTTCGGGATGGCACTTTGGATGTGATTTAGGTATTTGACAGCTTCGAGGTTTCAGGAAAAAAAATCTTTGCAACTTCGTGTGGGCCTTTTATAGATTTTTACATGTCATAGCTCTCGCGTATGTCCCGGGAGGCTTGCACCGTGGATTTACCCTCTGTGTTCTCAGACCGTAGATTTGTGGGAATCTTGTTTCTGCACATGTTTTTACTTTGTGTGTAGGCTACCTAGCCATCGATTGGGACCAACTTCCTCCGCAACCATCGATTTAAGAAGACCCCACCCCTTTTCGCGCAATGGAGTTTTGTTTCCTCCTGTTCTACTCCGGATTGCGAAATGAATTATAGCCACCGATATACCTTTGCTTATACCAGTGCCATTGATCAAAATGGCCCATACTGCTTTTCGCAATGTGTATTTGTGTCCTACTCCTTGTAAGTTCAGGATGCAGAATGGCTCACCGCCCTAGATCTTCTCACGCTCCAATTTTGATCGCCCGATGCACCCAATCTTTAACCCATTTCGCAAGGCTGGGGAGTGGCTTTTGGTCGGGAGATTTTTTCCATGCAAAAATATCTAACACCATTGATCTACCTCTTGGTTGTTTTGAGTCGTCGGTCGGGAACCCTCTTTAAAGCATCCAACACTACCCTTTAGCCCGGTTTTCCTGATATTCAAACCATCCTGCTGCTGAGCGCCACCCTGCGCATGCCATCAACTCCCTTTTGCTGTCTATTCGCCACTCCTCGACGCAGCCAAAGAACGTGAGGAACACCCATGCCCAAAATTTAATTGGGTGTTTCTTTATACTACACATTTGGCATGTGCATACGCTGTCCATGCATGCACACTTTGCACATGTACATTAGTATTGGTATATAAATAATAGAGATGTTAAATAATTGTATAAGATGGGATGAATAATTAAGTTAACTATGCATCAATCCAATAAAGATAATAATCCTTTAAGTTGTTAAGTATATGTGAACATTGTAATTGTAAATTGATTAAGTGTCTTCAATTAGAATAACCCTAAGGGAATTATCGTAATTAAAACATAAAATAATGTTCCATATGCGTAGTAGAATCTGTATTGTTTAAATCATTTTCATGATTGTTAAAAAAAACTTAGGAGTGCTTTGTTTACAAATGCAAGGATGTTACCTAGTACTAGGGTAATAGTTAGATACATCAATAAATATCATTATTTTTTATATAATACTAATTATTATTATTTATGATTATAATTAATATTGTTGTCATTATTTAATTAATACTAATGATGATAGAATTATCCTTTACCCTAAGAATATAGTGGATCAACTCAATTATTATAAATATTATTGAGAAAAACAATTAATCAAGTAATAATCAAATATAATATAATATAAAATTATTAACATCGATAAATAAGAGATGAGATGGGATAGATGTTAAACAATAGTGTTATTAAGTTATGGACATGTAAGACAGATAATCGAGATGGGTAAAACATTAAAATACTCACCATTACCAACTTAAAAGTCAACCCTAATAACTATTATAGTGTTATTTATTCAAACATATTAAATAGTAATTAATGTGCAACCAACTCACCAAATTATAGTAAATGACATTTATTCCATTCAGTTATTCAAGAAATTAAGTACCTAAAAGATATATTATTATTTGTATGGAAATAAATGTTTTGGGGAGATGGGAGTGAGTTGATGGGAGGCGATGGAGTAAGATGGAAGTCTTTCGATGGGGAGGAAACTATATAGGGTGTTGGTTTTATCTTTCTATTCAAAAATTGGGAAGTAAAAGGAGTGTTGAATGGAGGAAGGAGAAAGAGCAGAGGATTTACTACTACTTCTATGGGATTATTGGTCTAAGGCTTGGGGGTTGGGAAATCTATTGATTTCCTACGGCCAACACGCTATTAGTTGGTTGGTAGGGTGGTTCATTGCTTGTAGGGATTGCTAAGGCTAAGGATTGGTAGGTGGTAAAAGAAAAAGGTGCTACCTCACAAGAACTAAGGGATCCATTTCTAGCATGCTCAAAACCAAGTAATTTACTTGTTGAATATGTAAATTTTACATTGTATTCAAAATTTTCAATGTTAAAATGATTGAATGTTGTATCTAGTAAATTTTATGAAAAACAACTCCTAAATATCATAGAAATTCCAGAAATTTTAGAATCTATGATGTTATGAGTTGAATGTTGAAAATACCAGAATAGTAGATATATCTTTCATCTTTAAACTTTGATTTTTAAAGAAAACCGAATTGCATATTACTATTGATCTTAGCTATGAAAGAGATTTTGTACATTGGATGAACATTGTTGTTATAACTAGTTCCCTCCTATCAGAGGGGCATTACACATGGTATTAGAGCCACTCACTCAAACACTCAGACGTGAAGGGGCCTCCTACAAAAAAAAGACCTTCTACAAAAAAGGTGGGAACAAGCAGCTACTAGAATAGGTAAATTGATTGAAAAGAACATTATTTTCCCCAAATTATGTGTAGAATGTGGAACAACCTACAGGAAACAAATACAAGAGTTAGAAAAATACATATATATGTCAATCAATTAATTCCTAAACTATTTGCATTGTGCAACAATGCAACTTCTTGATAGATTGACTTATATATATATATATATAGAGAGAGAGAGAGAGAGAGAGAGAGATCAATAAATTCACACATTCATATCTCCACATTATTTATTTTCCTTAAGGTAAACCTCACTTCATATAAAAGAAAAGATAAACTCAGAAAAACCAATAAGGGTATTAAATAAAAACTCAGTTTTGAAACCTTTCATATTCGATGATCAAAATTTTGTACCACTGCCACAAATGAAGGTTTTGATTATTTGCAGAATAAATATGATTTAAATAGGGAATAAAAAGGATTTATAGGTTGTATGAAAAGTAAAATAAAATAAAATACCACCAGTATTTTTCTTTCACCTAACTATCCCCAACAAAGTACACTACTATATACACTATATACAAAATGAAATCCCAACTAACTTGGAAGTCAACAAACTTACAGATAAGGGAAATTTTACTCCTCCCCAACAAAGAACCTATCTCATTAGTCTGTTATATATGTTAAAAAATTTTGGTGATTTCTCCTTCATTGACACCACTACTAGTGGTTTTACTATGTCCACTTCGTTAATCAGATGCGAGGGAAAGAGCCCTATTCATTCTATATACAAGAAACTCATGCAAGAGAAAACCCTATAGAAATACATGAGAGGAATATTCCAACGTATTCATATCAGAGATTGAATCATTCTCATTCTTCACCTAGTCTTTTACCTTTACTTACTGGGATTCTCTTTATACCCTTGCACCCTTACAGGGACCCGTCTTTTTTTGTTTTTATACCTTTTATTAGAGACAGTTCAACATTGACTGCATTTGTATTACAATTTGTGCATTGAATGGAGAGACACAAACGCAAAACGACATAGGCCCACAAAAGGAACCTCCATTCACTTCTTACCTAATACATTTTAAGAAGGATAATCACTTTATCCATCGAATACCAAAGGAAAATGTTAATATGTAAAGGTTACGAGAGCCTCTAGAATAGAGAATACAAACTTCTATAGCCTACCTACTGATTCACGAACCCTACCGAATAAGAACAATAGGCATACATGCATTCGTGATACTGAATGGTGAAAGCATAAATGAGGGAAGTGTGATGAAATTACTTCCGAAACATATGAGTCTAGTAGTCACTAGGGTTTTTTTCCCCTGTAGCGTATATTATGGAACTCATGCCCCATATAGTTTGATTCTAAACATCCAGGAACTTCAAAGACATGGCTTGACGAGATGGCTTCTGGGTGGAGAAACAAATGTTTGAGTAGCATCCCATAGGGTAGGGTGGGTTTTTGACCTTTAGATTCTGAGATAGTTGAACTACAGGTATGATGGGTATTTTACAAATATCAAACAAAAGAATGCTACCCATTACAAAAATGATTTTCCTCTTCCCTTGGAATCTATTTTGAGGAGCATACAAAATTAATGTCCATAATAGGTCATTTAACAGACACATTTTGAGGTAGCATTAATTCGGTTCAGACCTCATGGAACCTACAAGGGTGCTACTCTTTGCACAAAGTACAAGGTAAGGTTCTAATGAAGGTAAAAATAAGTAAATAAAACAAATTAATTGCCTTAGTGTGGAAAAGAATGTTACCAAGTCGCAATTGTCCTATAATATAATAAATAAAATAAAATAAGAGCCACGAAAAAAAAAAAAAAGGGACTGTACTCCATTAAGTGCAAGCCCATGGGAGAGAGCACGCATGTGACAATGTGCAAAATGGTTCAGAAGCAGCATCAAATGGAGAGGCATAGCGAATTCCAAATATACCAATGTTTCCATACTTAACATCAATATAGACAAACAAGGAGGAGCTTAGCATGGAAGTAGTCATCGCTGTCCAAGTCGACCTAACATTGGGTGTATGCTTAAAAAAATCAACTCTAGTTTAGGCCTAAAAAGAAAAAAAGAAAATAAACTAAATTATAAATTGCAAACAAACAGTAAAACATAAACGTGTGGATCATGGTATAAAATGGTTTACCTTAACCATGCCCTCACCCATAGTTGTGTCTAGCTTAGAGTTACTCCCTTTCTAGAAACATGTTAAATAATGGAAAAAAATATAATAATACTAGATAATATATTAATAAAATAACTTTAGGGGAATGTTCTAGGGGCTGCCAATAGGGTTTTGTGCCATATGGACTGCATGTAGGTATGATTTTGGGTGCCATCTAGACAGCATGCACTGTGGGCATGTAATTGTGTATGTGGATGGTTATGTCGGTCTAATGATACTTCTAGAACTATAGGAAACTCATTTGTTGTTTAAACTACTAGCATGAACTAAATGCTTGTCTTAACCACACATTTTAGCATATCTAACTTGAATGAATGTTTACCATATGCTACAAGGTAACGTTAAATTTAACAAAAGAACTTTATGTTGGCATGTGAAATAGTTGTGACACAGCTCGACATTTATTATTTCATGTATCGCCACATGGAAAATATATTCTATGGTTTCTTAATCGTCTCCATCTAAGTCTTTCTATCGCCTTCTTTCCTTAGTGCATAGAACAACATTTTATGTTAATCAACCCTTACATATCCATTGAAACGGAACTAGGTACCCCCTCCTTGTAAATTTGAATACATAACTTGCAAAACAACACAATAAAATCAAGCTCCATCCATTGAAGTGCTCCTCTCAACATTAGCAATGGAAACAACGACGACCCTTGCCAGCCACATTGTGAAGAAGGAAAAACATCAAAGAAAGAACACCGTTCTAGAGGAGAGCACGTGTAAGTTTACTATATTATGGCCCAATCATGTTCCAATTGTTAAATGGAGTACAAATTCGTAGACGAAGGTTTCCATGATAATGTTATCTACACATATGCATATTACACATTCCATGGAATTTTTATATTCATATAATTAATACTATAGTCTCTCATATGAGTGAAGGGGATTTATTTGAAATTGAAGAACACAGCGAGGGAATGGAGATGGTAGTGAAGTCATTTTTCTATACTTGGTGCCTCTTCTAGGTCTCAATGGAGCTCCACAAAAGCACTTGGTAGCATTCATAAGAGTGTTCGTCAAGGCTCAAACCAGTGAAACCATTTCAATTTCAATTAAGCATGTGGCAGTTTTAGTGTAGTTTACAATGCATCCTGTAAAGTAATAACATGTCACATCATATGATGCCACTTAGAGGTAGGTACTCCCACATTAAATGGAACATTTTTCGAACTACTCTTCATATGTGTTTTACAAGCATTTCACTCTAAATGGAACTCTCTATAATTATTGTGCTAGTTCATTGTTATACTTGCTGAAGGCATGATATATTGCAATCAATTGTCATTGAAGTTGCTTTGACTTTTTCTTAGTTTTTAAAATTTGCTAAAAGTTCTATATTATTTTACTAAGTTTTGCCAAAATATTATATTAAACTGAATAATGTGTAAAATAAAAAATGTTTTTTCATATTTTTAAAAATTAAATTCTGTTTATAATTGGTTCATACATTTGATTAGAATAATTTCATCTCGTTTTCATGCGAATTGTTAGATATAATAATAATTAAAAATAAATAAAATATTTAAAAATATATATATATTATTAACACATGTCTTAATACTTAATTACTTTTATTTTAAAATCATGATACCATATGATATAAAAAAATTATAGAAAATTATTTCCATTTATCCACTACACATCCACCATTTGTCCCATGATAATTATCGGAAAGACACCATATCCATTAATTTACCTACATCATTAAATGGTAACCTCGACGAAAAAAGCAGTTATAAGTAATCCCAAAGACTTGAATACAATGCTCCAATTTCAAAAAGAATAGGTTCACTCTAACTACAATTTAACAACGTAACCCTTATGACTATTAAAGGGGAAACCATTAAGTCGCTTCCACCATAACATATGGATGCAAAAGATTATCGTTAAGATTATCGTTAGTATAAAACCTCTATAACTAATTAAGCATTATACAACACATTTTGCATTTTATATCATATATTTTTCTATTAATATTTTTTTGTATAAACAATCATCATTATTATATATCTATAATTTCGAAAATTATTTTTTTATTAAATTTAATAAATAATAAACATTAATATTATATTAAATAAATTGAATAAATAATAAATTTTAACAAATATTATACTAATTAATTTATTTAAATACTAGAAATCAAACATGTGCTTAGTTTAGGGAGAGCTAAAATGAAAATATATGAATTTGTCAACATAAAATAATATATATATTGTGCATTTTTTAATCTTTCAATCATTGTCTTGCCTTGATATCATTAACTAATGATGTGGATGTAATTAATAATATTTATTAAAATTTATTAATATGTATAGTTTTATATTCTAATAGGTTTTATTATAAATTAATATTATTTATTAAAAATTTTGAATATATATTTTGAGTGGGAGGTATGGGGGATTGTATTTGGGAAATTATGAAGCAAGTTTCACTTGTAGATTAGGAGAAGACACCAATAACCAAGTAGAGGTCTAGAGGCAAGAAATACTAAGAATATTTTTGTTAAATGAGATTCAAAAACCATTCTTAGGCATATGTGATATACTTAAATCCCTAAATATTTCTTTCTAGTCAATATCATTCAAGAAATCAATGAGAAACAAAGAGATTTGACCTTATATAATACTTTCATGTGAGAAGAATACTCTTTTAAGTGTTATAACAACCAGAGCAAAAGATGGGATTACTTATTTATTTCATATTCCATAGTTCTTTGGTTTCAAGTCATAAATAAGTGGAAAACTTAGTTAAGCTATGAAGGTTTAAATCCAATACAAGATGTGACACTATTCATGTCGATGTGATATGTGTTTACTCACCACAAACCTGATGTACCAATAATAATGACTAGCATTATGGTAGACCAGGCTCGAATAAATGGTATAAAAGGATCCATGTAGATATAGGTGGGAAATGAAGGTCTTTGTTTAAACAGTTTCATCTAAGAATGTGATTGGTTATGGTGGCATCAATGTTCCTATGTCGATTTTTTCAAATATGTGATCCATCTATCAAGGATCATGTCTCTCCCCATGTTTGTTGAATTAAATCCTCAAACAGTGGAAAAGGTGAGAAACTTAGGTCGATGAACATGCAACATGCATTGAGGAATGAGAGATTTCTATCTAATAATCAAGTAGCCATATCTTAGTTGAAAAATAGAGTTCCTAACTAAATCGAATCTCAAAACATCAAGTATGGATAAATATTACATATTTGAACTACCAAGGAATTCAACTAAAAAATTCTAGAAGTTTAAAATTGCATGCTCTATGTAATGTCCCCGACCCTCCGACCGGCAAAGAGGATGCTACCATGGCGTTAACCATCCGGGCAACCAGCCCCATGAACATGTGCATTCCTAAATTGATGAAATGCTGAAAACAAAATTCTTTGAACTAGAACATGCATACATGATCATTTATCATACAGCAGAAGCAAACATACATCCATACAAGCATTATACATGTTCATCGCATTCATTAATAGAAAATATGATTGCAGAAGTAAAATAGACAAGATTAATTATCTTATAAAGATCTCATTCCACAACTAGCTACGTCGATGCAACGTTCCACCCAACCATAGGCCAGCGTGCTCCTTAATTTCTCAGCAACGCTGCCACCCCCGAGCTGGGGATGATTCTCCAAGGAATAAGGAACAAACTGGCTTACACATAGCCAAGAACACACAAAACATAGCCAAGCCAACACAGTTGGGTTTATCAGGCCATCAACAAGACAACCAAGCCAACATGGTCAGGTTTATCAGACCATCCAGGAGTTGGGAAAGGATAAATTCTAAGCTGGTGAGCTCATTACAGAGCTAGGAACACCTACACTAGAACTATCCTAACTTCTAAGACACCCACACACACCCAACACAAGGAATTAGTCCCTTCTCTGCTACACAGTCCCTTAGGCCCTGACTTCCCTTCCAATGCTATTCAAGGGTTGTGGAGAAAAAAGCCAGCCCTCTAGCTCTATCTGTGTGGCTTCCAAACACACCAATTTTATCAAGCAACTCAATCCCCCATCCTTGCTCCCAATACAGTCCGAAGACCAACCATTGCACGCATGCAATCAATCAGTAGTTACAACTTAAACAGGGAAAATGACTCCTGATTCGTTCTTGGCCCTATCGTGGCCAAAATGACTCCCAATCGAATTACAACAGTCCCAAAATGTATCAGTAAACACAACTCACAACATGGGGAAACAACAGTCCATCCTGGGCAATGAAGTCGCTGAGAAAACTTACACAGACCACACTGGGGAAGAAAATACAGTCTCCCAATCTATGCATGAGGGAAACTTGCACTAGACCCCAAATATAGAGGGAAAACACACTAGATTCCACTCTGTGGAAAAATGTGAATGAAAACCGATAAGCAGCTCCCCTCCTGGCTGCGTGAGATCAAACAGAATAGATGCCTGTGCGTAAAAATGAAAAGACTCCCATACCCAAAATGTAAAGAAGACCCCAACAAAACACAACGTAAGGGAGACCACAGCAAACCCACAAATTAGTCTATGGGGAAAGTATACACCCACACCATCGGCAAAATCCGTAGAGGAAAACTGTGTGAGTAAAACTAGGAAAATCCTATGTGTGAGAATGAGCAAGACTTCCGATCCTGCGTGAGGATGAACAACTCTGCCTATGCATGAGGATGAATAGACAATGGAGAGAATGCATAGTAGTGGAGAGAGTGGAATGAGGGGCGTAGTCATTCTTCTGCCCATCGTGAGGTTCAATATGTTGGAGGAGTGTGTGTGTGGGAAAGGACTGACAGTCCTGCCACATTCCACTCCCAACCATAACTGCCCCAACTAACAGCATAGCTTTTAATGGTGGTGGTTGGATAAGACAAGGAAATATGGGTAATCAAAACAGGGTGGTGACACATGGATTTTCTCTCATGGCTTAAGGTTTGACATTCCCCCCCCCCTCCTTATCCTTGTGAAAATCATGCCCCCTTCTAAATTTAGTTGCTGCAAACATAGCTGGTTGGGTTATTTAATTAAATATGCATATTTACATGATGACAAAACTTGATGTGTATGTTGCATGCCCCGATATACCATCGGTGACAATTTCAACCTGAAACATAGCATAACCAATCGATGGTGGGGCCTTGGACTTTATCTCCGCACCATGATTATTTACAACATATACATCATATACATCTAATGCAACGAGGTCAAAACCAGGGTGTTACATTCCCCTCCTCCTTCAATAGCACTGTCCTCAGTGCTTTACAAAATTTGAACAAAATGCTACACTGGTATCGCCTCAGTCTTCTGCAGAATTGAACAAAAATGGATGTACCAATCGCATGGCATCCTCCAGCTCCCATGTATCCTCTTCAGGTCTGTAGTGCTCCCATTTCACCTTTACCTGCCCTATGGCCCGGTTCCCGAGTATTGTGACCTTCCTATCGAGGATGCGCATTGGCTCGATTCGAAACTCTCCCTCGGGTTCCACCTGAATCACATCCCAATTTATCACATGGTTAGGATCATGTACATATTTCTTAAGCAAAGAAACATGAAAAACATTATGAGCTCTAGTACTAGCAGGCAATGCAAGTCTATATGCAACTGGCCCTATTCTTTCAAGCACTTCAAATGGTCCACAATATCTTGGTGACAACTTGGCACAACTTCCAAGATTCAAGGAACTCTTCCTTGCCCTCACTCTGAGGTAAACATGATCCCCAACACTGAACTCCCTGTTCACCCTGTGCTTATCTGCATAGATTTTCTATCTGTCCTGTGCTGCTTTTAGATTCTGCCTAATCTTTACAACCTCTTGCTCCATTTCCCTTAGTGATTCCGTCCCAAGCACAACCCTGTTCACTGGGTTATCCTAAGTCACTGGTGTCCTACACCTTCTTCCATACAAAGCTTCATACAGACTCATCCCCAAGGATGCCTGCTATCCATTGTTGTAAGCAAATTCTACCAAGTATAAGTAATCTTCCCACCTAGTTGGTTTGTCCATTACGTACATGCGAAGCATATCTTCAAGAATCTGATTAACTCTCTTTGTCTACCCATCTGTCTGAGGATGGTATGCAGTGCTAAATTTTAGCTTTGTACCCAAATCTGCAAACAACCCCTTCCAAAAATTGGAAGTGAACTTGACATCTCTGTTAGAGACTATTGCCTTTGGCAATCCATGCAATTTGAAAATCTCCTTCATGAAGATCTTTGCAATATCATCAGTCTTATGCGTAGACGTAACCAGTATAAAATGTGTTTCCTTTGTCAACTTGTCCACCACAATCATGATGGAATCATGTTGTCTCCAAGTCATTGACAATCCTGTAATAAAATCCATGGAAATAACTTCCCATTTCCATTTCGAAACTGGCAAAGGCTGCAACAAACCTCCTGGATGTTGATGTTCAACCTTTACCTATTGACATTTCATACACCTCGAAATGTACTCAGCTATATCCCTTTTCATTCCTGGCCAAAAGTATTGTTTTCTGGCTGTAGCAATTGTGTTCAGATATCCTGGGTGACCAGAATACAGAGCTTGATGGATTTCATCCATAACAACTCTCCTCAAATCTTCTACATCCGGAATATAAATTCTACCTTTATAAGTAAGAAGTCCAATATCTTCTTCAAATTTATATTCCTCATACCTCTTCTCAAGAATTTACTGTTGCAATTTGTCTTTTACCTACTCGTACAATTCATCTCCAGTAGCATGACTAACGATCTGCGGCCTCAAATCTAATTGGCAAATACTAAGGGATGCCACATGCATTTCTTCCATCTTCCTGTTGAGTGCATCATCTACCTTGTTTTCTTTTCCTTTTATGTGCTTGATTTCAAAATCAAATTCACATAAGAATTCCAGCCATCTTGCTTGCTTAGCATTCAGAGTAGGATGATCAAACAAATACTTCAGTCCACAATGATCTGTTATGAGCTCAAATCTTCTACCCATCAAGTAATGCCTCCACATCTTGAGGGCATGTACTATGGCTGCAAGCTCTAGATCATGAGTGGCATAGTTCTTCTCATACTCCTTCAGCTTTCTTGACTCATAATATATCACGTGGTTGTCCTGCATAAGGACTCCTCCCAGCCCTTGTCCGCATGCATCGGTACACACCACAAAATCTTTCTCTGGATCTACAACCTTCAATACGGGTGCACTGGTGAGAAGATTCTTCAACCGCTGGAAACTTTCTTCACACCTCGATGTCCATTCGAACTTCATCCCCTTATTTTGCAAAGAAGTGATGGCATGTGCAACTCTGGAGAATCCCTCAATGAATCTCCTATAGTATCCTGCAAGTCCCATAAAATATCTTACATCCGTCACATTTCTTGGAGTAGGCCAATTCATAATGGCTTCAATCTTTTCAGGGTCCACAGATATACCCTCCTCTGAGATAATGTGACCCAAGTACTGAACTCTATCTTTGTAGAAGTCACACTTGCTCAGTTTTGCATACAGCTGATGCTCCCTGAGCAATTGCAATGTCAACCTCAAATGCTCTTCATGCTCCACCTCATTCTTAGAATAAACAAGAATGTCATCAAGGAAAACAAGAACAAACTTGCTCAAATACCTGTTGAAGACACTATTCATAAGGCACATAAATGTAGCTGGTGCATTTGTGAGACCAAATGGTACCACTACAAACTCATAATGTCCATACCTTGTCCTGAAGGTTGTCTTATGAACGTCTTCATCCTTGATTCTCACCTGATGGTAACCAGACCTCAAGTCAATCTTGGAAAATACCTTTGTTCCTCTCATTTGATTGAAGAGGTCATCAATCCTAGGAAAAGGATATTTATTCTTCACAGTAACCTTGTTCAATTGTCTGTAATCAATACATAACCTGAGTGTACCATCCTTCTTCTTTACAAACAAAACCGGTGCTCTCCAAGGAGACACACTCGATCAGATATACTTATTTTCCAACAACTCTTGTAGTTGCATCTTCAATTCTAGCATCTCTGGTGTACTCATCCTGTAGGGTGCCGTGGACACTGGTGCTACTCCTCGCACAAGTTCAATAGTGAAATCAATGTCCCTCTTTGGAGGAATCCCTGGAATCTCATCAGGAAACACATCCTTGAATTCCTGTAACACCTGATAGTCCTCCAACCTCGGAGTTTCATCTTCTTATGTCTCCAAAATATGAGCTGCATACAACTGGAAACCCTTCCTACAGAACTTCTTTAGCTACATTACTGAAACCTGCCGTACTGAAATCACCTTTGGAATACCTTTCACAACTACTAGGTTCCCTTCTTCATTCATGCATTCGAAAGTCTTACTGTAACAGTCAAGCTTCACCCTATGAGCTTCTAACCAATCCATTCCAATGAGAACATCATAGGAACCAAGCGGTAGAACATTTAGATCTACACAAGTGACCAATCCATTCAGGACCAATGGACATTTCTCTACCACTTCACTAACCTTTCTTTTAGTTCCAGTGGCTAGCTGAACTAACCAAGACTTCCTATGCTTTACTTTCTTAAAAGCACAAATATCCACTACTCTAGGAGTAATGTAACTGTGCGTAGAACCAAGGTCAATCAAAATAGAAACAGATTTCTCAACAATATTACCTACTACTTCAACCATAGTTGACTGGTGATCTGCTTGGCGGTCCTCCAGTGGTGCATAAATTCTAGGGACTGCCTTGGCTACTTGACTCACTGTTTCTGCTTCTTGAACGTTATAAGTTGGCCTTGCACTCTCATTCTCGAGTGGACAATTTCTGCACATGTGGGGTCCTCCACGTTTCCAACATTGGAGTGGCCCTCTATTCTGTTGTGGATTTTTAGGCTTTTCTCCTATCACTCCAATTGGCTTACTTGTAGCTTGAGACGGCTGCTTCTGCTGATTCCTGAAGTTAGAAGGTTTGAAACCTTTCTTTCTTTGGTCAAACTTCTCGTTCTTCTTGTCCTTCCATGCCTTATGGTAATCCGGCTTACCTTTGCTTTGCTCATAGCAATACTTAGCCTTCCTTATTGCTTCCTCAAGAGTTCCAGGTTCATAAAACTCGATTCTATCTTTGTAAGACTGAGGTAATCCACTCAGAAAATGTTGGACCTTCACTTTTTCATCTCTGATATACCGGACATACCTCAACAGCTCCAAAAACTTATTTGCATATTCTTCCATGGTTTGATGTCCCAATCTCAGCTCATGGAACTCCTTAATCTTGTCATCATAATACTTGTCAGAGAGGTGCTTTTACTTGAAATGCTTCTTGAACTATTTCCACTTAAGTCTCCTTTCATTGATCATCTTCACTTGCTTGAAGTGTTCCCACCAAATGGATGCCCTTCCATTCAGATTGAATATGGAAACTCTTGCCTTCATGTTCCCCGAATAGTCATGCACTTGAAAGTACTTTTTTATCCCAAGAAGCCAAGCTTCAACCTCTTGTCCAGTCTTTACCTCACCATCAAACATAGGAGGTTTAGCTTTCCTAAATTCATCTCGAGAGTGATCCCTATGGTGCCTTCTTCTTTTTCTCTTATGAGAAGAAGAACTGGAATCCCTGTTGGATTCTTCAGAGTCAGATGATCCACTAGAAGTCCTTCTCCTTCTCTTAGTACTGCTCTTACTGCCTTCTAGTCTTGTTGTACCTCGTCCAGAGTCTATCTTTCTCTATAGGTCTATTAAGCTCTACAACATTACAGCATTCAGCTGATGTTGCTCTTCCTGGGCTTTAATCAAGCTTCTCATGGTAGCTGCAACATCTGACGGTGTCTCTTGGAATCTCCTTCCATTAGACTCAATGTCATAATTTCCATTACGAACATTTTCTCCCATGGCATCTCATGCATGTTCATAAGAATCCTGAGCATCATATCCGTCATGGGTTCTCATAACTGAACCACCACTTACTTACCAAACTGCACTACCTGGAATACTGCTCTTGAATGTGACTATGATTCTGCAAATGTGTTAGTAACACAATTGTTAGATGCATAACATTGATATAAATTAGAATTATTTACCTTCTCTTGGAAAAATTACTTAAATTACAAGTTTTCCCAAAACATAGAATTTTCTTCCTTAAAGAACGACTGTCTCAGAGAGACGACAGGGGTCAAGGGGGCTTGCCCCCTTCTGGCTTCTTCTTTTTTCCCATAAATCTTGAATTTTCATGCAATCTAGCGCCTAATATTGTTGCCACTTTCTCCTTTTTAGCCCTGAAAATCTATTGAAAAACAGCTAAAAATCCTACTGAAAAACAGCTGAAATCTACTGAGAAATCCTGCTTGAAAAAAAAACTCAAAATTTCCTTATACAGGATCAGGTCTCATCCCAACTATTAATCCGACGTTTCGGCAGTCAAAACAACTAGCTTCTTCCGATATCCATCGTTGGTCTGTTCATCTACTTTTCTTCGACGTTTCGGTGGGTAAATAGCCAAACTTTCAATCTGTATCAGTGACGCGGAGGACTATTCACCTATTTCCCTCCACTGTATTAGATCCGCATCCAACTCTCCGAACCTAATCGGCGCTGAAACCAGCCTATGCACTGCATCGGCGGTCGAGCGTCTTGTGCATCCAGTGGTTAGTCATCTCGGCTTCCGCAACAATGGCCCATAAATCTTCTGTGTCTTCTACGGCCACAATCCTATCTCGGAAGACTAACCCTCTACACATCAGCGATCCAAGTCATTGTTCTTCCTGTCGTTGCAGCGATCCAAACGGAAACTTGCCTCCACTGTGTCGGCAATCGGCTACGTTATTGCATCGGACGATTAGTCTTCTAGGCAGCCGCAACGGTGGACGTTCAATCCACTAACTTCCATCGATCCAAACAGCTAACCATCACCGATCACCGATGGTCTCAACACTTAGACAAATTTTTGAAAAATTTCTTCTTCTGTCAGCGTCGAAAAATTTCTTCTTCTGTTGGCGAAAAATTCTCTATCTTCCGCTGACTCTGCCAGCTCCAAGACTTAGAATTTTTTTTGAATTTCTCCCTTTAGTCTTCCTCTTCGCCAGTCATAGGGTCAGTTCTATGAGCTCTTTATCACCGCTTGATCGGTTCAATCCTATTCTCTTCGTCGGAGAAATAGTTCCATCAGCAACCGTGACGATGGCCCACCCGTCTCGATCTTCTTCCGATCGGTGAACTGATTTTGACCGACATCGACAATCGGAGCTTCTCCCCGTCGGAAGACTAGTGCTCTAGGCTTCTGCAACGGCGAGCACATGAAACACTATCTTCTTCTGGTAGCCGATGATTTCGAGCCTTAAAAAATATTTTTAAAATTTTTAAAGTTTCTTTCTTTACAGCATCGGCGGTCGAAGGCCTTACTCGTCGGACGCGTAGTTGTCTAGCCATCCACAACGGCGGACGCTCATTTAACTATTTTCTGCCAACAGACGTCGAACATTTAAAAAAAAATCCGCAATTTTCCTTCTAGCTATCCTCCATCGGGTATGCTTCCGGCTAGCTCTCCGCTACATCGGAAGTCCTTCCCACTAAATGTTTTGATGAACTGACAGTTCAAACACTTAGACAAATTCCTGGAAGTTTTCTGTCATCAACTTCTTATCTTTGCTGGGCAGAAAGAAATCCTACCTCTGTCACTGCATCATTCATGGCTCATTCAAGACCATGCTGCAACATGGGCTCTGATACCACACTGTAACGTCCCCAACACTCCGATCGGCGAAGAGGACGCTACCATGGCATTAACCATCCAGGCAACTAGCCCCATGAACATGTGCATTCCTAAATTGCTGAAATGTTGAAAACAAAATGCTTTGAACTAGAACATGCATACATGATCACTTATCATACAGAGGAAGCAAACATACGTTCATACAAGCATTCTACATGTTCATCACATTCATTAACAGAAAATATGATTGTAGAAGTAAAATAAACAAGATTACTTATCTTATAAAGAGCTTGTTCCGCAACCAACTACGTCGCTGCAACGTTCCACCCAACCATATGCCAGCGTGCTCCTTAATTTCTCAGCAACACTACCACCCCCGAGCTGGGCATGATTCTCCAAGGAATAAGGAACAAGAAGGCTTACACATAGCCAAGGATACACAAAACACAGCCAAGCCAACACAGTTGGGTTTATCAGGCCATCAATAAGACAGCCAAGCCAACATGGTCAGGTTTATCAGGCCATCCAGGAGTTGAGAAAGGCTAAATGCTAAGCTGGTGAGCTCATTACAGAGCTAAGAACACCTACACCAGAACTAGCCTGACTTCTAAGACACCCACACACACCCAACACAAGGAATCAGTCCCTTCTCTGCTACACAGTCCCTCAGGGCCTGACTTCCCTTCCAGTGCTATTCAGGGGTTGTGGAGAAAAAAGCCAGCCCTCTAGCTCTGTCTATGTGGCTTCCAAACACACTAGGTTTGTCAAGCAACTCAAGCCCCCATCCTTGCTCCCAATACAGTCCTAAGACCAACCATTGCACGCATGCAATCAATCAGCAGTTATAGCTTAAACAAGGAAAACGACTCCTGAGTCGTTCTTGGCCCTATCATGGCCAAAACAACTCCCAATCAAATTACAACAGTCCTAAAATGTATCAGTAAACACAACTCACAACATGGGGAAACAACAGTCCATCCTAGGCAACGAAGTCACTGGGAAAACTTACACAGACCACACTGGGGAAGAAAATACAGTCTCCCAATCTGTGCGTGAGGGAAACTTACACCAGACCCCAAATACAGAGGGAAAACACACCAAATTCCACTCTGTGGAAAAACATGAATGACAACCAATAAGCGGCTCCCCTCCTGGCTGTGTGAGATCAAACAGAATAGATGCATGTGCGTAAAAATGAATAGACTCATGTCCCCAAAATGTAAAGAAGACCCCAACAAAACACAACGTAAGGGAGACTACAACGAACCCACAAATCAGTCTATGGGGAAAGTATACACCCACACCATCCACAAAATCCGTAGAGGAAAACTGCGTGAGTAAAACCGGGAAAATACTGTGCGTGAGAATGAGCAAGACTTCCGCTCCTGCGTGAGGATGAACAACTCTGCATATGCGTGAGGATGAATAGACAATGGAGAGAATGCGTAGTAGTGGAGAGAGTGGAATGAGGGGCGTAGTCATTCTTCTGCCCATCGTGAGGTTCAATCCACTGGAGGAGTGTGCGTCTGGGCAAGGACTGACAGTCCTGCCACACTCCACTCCCAGCCATAACTGCCCCAACTAACAGCATAGCTTTTAATGGTGGTGGTTGGATAAGACAAGGAAAGATGGGAAATCAAAACAAGGTGGTGACACATAGATTTTCTCTCATGGCTTAAGGTTTGACATCCCGCCCCCCCTCCTTATCCTTGTGAAAATCATGCCCCCTTCTCAATTTAGTTGCTGCGAACGTAGCTGGTTGGGTTATTTAATTAAAGATGCATATTTACATGATGACAAAACTTGATGTGTATGCCGCATGCCCCGATATACCATCGGTGACAATTTCAACCCGAAACATAGCATAACCAATCGATGGTGGGGCCTTGGCCTTTAGCTCCGCACCATGATTATTTACAACATATACATCATATACATCTAATGCAACGGGGTCAAAACCGGGGTGTTACACTCTATCTATTGGTTCGAGTTTCTTTGGTGTTGACTCTCTTTCGCTACTCATGTATGGATGAATAAAATTTGTCATGAATTCAAACAGATTTCAAAATGGAACATGCCAATTTCAAACGTATTAATATGTACTTAAAATTTATAATGTTTAATATGTGTATTAGTAAAATTTAGACATACTAGTTTCAAAACTCTTAAAAATTATGTATTATTATGATGTAAGATTATATTTATTGTTCATAGAAAAAGAAGATAACTAATATTGTGTAAATATATAATAATGACATATTAAATTTAGTTTTTCAAAAAATAGAAAACCTATGATTTGACAATAGTTTCCATAACCTAAAATAAATATTATATCCATTCATATGATGTTACATCATTTTAAACCTTAAAAAAAGACCGTTATTCTTCAAATAAGCTAAATTGCATCGGGCATGGATATTTATAATAATATTTAGGGTAAATGATAACATTACAAAGAAACTTTTTCATGTTAGTATCATGTGTAAAATTACTCACTTACACTCCTCAAACATAAAAAAAAAGAGGGTATAATTATTTTGTACGATGACCGCAAAGTCCTTGATGTCGAATGTACAAACTCCACTCACATAATCATTGCCATTTCCACGGGTATTTTTTCGAGCTATCTACCACCAAATATGTTTAAATAGAAAATAAATAATGAAGCTTACATTAAGAAAAATGTATTAAATTACAATATCGATACAAGTATATAATCATTAAGAAATAAGATGTTTAAACTCTCAGCCAATAAAATAATAGATAATAACAAATAAAATATGTTTTAAAAAATAAAAGTTACATTTATAATGTTATACATTATAAATAGGAATTTAATTTTTAGTCAAAGCTTAACTAATTTAAATTCAACACCTAAACGATTACAATATACTCTGCATGCGGCAGAGATAATAACACTAGGATCAAGCCACCACACATTGCTCTCCCTTTGCATGTCTCTATCTATGATCCTTATGATTAGTGTGAAAATTTATTAGTATCCAAGTGCTTGTATCTCTATGTTGTGAGTAATAAATGTGTGTACACTACTCAAGTACTAGTATATCGTTCGTTTGTATCAAATATTATCTCCATCCACTAATGTCGAACATATCATTATTAAATTCTAGCAAACCTTGTCTACATGATATCGATATCTACTAAATTCTATGTACAAAATGTTATGTGTGTATTTTAATATTTCCTTTATCTCAATGCCATTAATATTATGGTAAATAAGGACATGACACTCTTTAAAAGAAGAAAAAAAACAAAAAAAAAAAACAAGAGAAACCCACCAATTTCATGAATGATTAACCTAAGCACCCGAGTTGGAGTAGTGGACCCGAGCTGGACTAGTGCATACTAAGCGGAAATAAGTGCTTTGATATACCTATTAATTGTATGATCTCATTCCCGTGAAGAATTTGTTTTAATTTCAACCCTCACATGTTTAGTCTCACTTGGTAATTATACATAGCTAGTAGATAGTGGTGCCTCCAAGAACATGACAAGTTACAAGGACTCACTCTCGTGTCTTGTATAGAAGCAGTCTCCACAAAATGTCATGCTAGGAGATTATTATACATATCCCATCAAAGCGATGGGAGAATCCTTCTTATAATTTGGAATTCGAAAATTCCATGAAGATGAAGGATGTTCTGTATGTCATGGGACCAAAGAAGAATCTTATTTCTATCTCATCCTTATATAAGAAAGGTTTCATTGTCTCTTTTGTAGATGGTGAAGTCCTCATGTGGAAAAAAGGAAAAATTATAGATGATGTACCAGTGATTGGAGTTGAAGAAGGAGGGCTCTAGAAATTAAAGGGGCGTACAGATTCAACCTTGATATCTAGCATCGTTATACTATGTGAATTGTGGCACCGAAGGCTTTCTCATATTCATTAAAAAAAAATTCCAATTGTGAGCAAGGTGGTCACAGGTTTACTAGATATCCAAGTAAACCAAGAAGGAGTGTGAAAAGGATGTGCAGAAGGAAATAATACTAAGAACCCTTATCGAAGAAGTGACAGTGAATAAAAATGGATTTCAGACATTGTCCACTCATATGTATGCGTACCAATGAAAACTAATTCATTAGGCATGTATCCTTACTATGCTTTTTTCATCGATGACTACTCGTGCAAGACATGGATCTATTTCTTGAATAATAACGATGAAGCATTCGAGAAGTTTAAGGAGTTTAAGATCTTGTAGAAAACCTCTCTTAAAAGAGTATCATGACCTTAATATCAAATAATGGAGGAGAATTCACATTAGGTGAATTCAACAAGTACTCCAAAGAAGCTGGGATTAAGAGGGAGCTCACCATCCCCTATATTCCTCAAGAAAATGGTGTGGATGAAAGTAAAAATAGATCTATCATGGAATTTGTAAAACCCATGATCCATGATCAATATATACCTATATGCGTGTGGGAAATAGAAGCCATAACAATAGTATATGTAAAAAATAAAATCTCCCAAAATGTCCTTGGGAATAATACTCCAAAAGAGATGTTAATAAGAGAAAAGTCTGAAGTGAGTCACCTAAATATATTAGGTTTTCTGATATACATACACATTCCCAAGAAGAAGAGACGAGGTTCGACCCCTTGAGAAGGAAGGGATTGTTTGTAGGATATAGTGAGAAATCAAAGCTTTAACAAATATATATCCAAGGATACAACTTTAAGAAAATCAACGAAATATAAGGAAGTCGAAGAGGAGCATGAAAATCCTAGAGTTGCAGAAAGTTCTAAAACAGTAAGAAATGAGGAGGAAGAACAGATACCAAAGGATCTTGACATAACAGTACACCAGAGACTTGAAGAGTTACACAATGAGATGATCTTATGCAAAATAAGGCCTGCTTCGGCACAAGAAGTAATTAAACAAGAAGAAAGGTATGGTGTTCCAGAAGGAACCATTAGAGAAATAAAGAATCCAAATACATACCGCAACTATGTGGCCTTAATGTGTAATCTCGTTGAAAACAAACCTACATGATTTGAAGAAGGAACAAAGAAGAAGGAATGTGTAAATACCATGATCGGGAAATACCAATCCATTATAAAGTATGATGTATGGGAAGTAGTAGTGAGACTAGAGAACAAATCAATAGTATCCTCGAATTGGATCTACAAAACAAAGCATTCAACAAATGTAAGTATAGAGAAATATAAGGAAATATTTGTAGCTCATGGATTCTCTAAGAAGGAAGGACTCGACTATGAGGAGACCTTTTGCACCAGTAGAAAGGTACACCTCAATAAGAACCATGTGTTTCTATGCATCCAAGATGAAGTGGAAGTTAGATTTGATGGATGTAAATACAACCTTCCTTAATGGAATGATAGAAGAAGCAGTATACATTGAACAACCTTGAGGATTCGAGATAGATATTCATAAGACACATGTATGGATACTAAAGAAGGCGTTGTATGGGTTGAAGCAGGCACCAAGAGAATGGTATTGAAGAATTGATGGAGTCCTAATGAGTTTGGGATTTCTCAAGAGTAAAGCATATTCAAACATCTACTATAAGGTTAAGGATGAATAAATTATGATATTACTACTATATACAGATGATCTATTCAAAACAGGTATGGATAATCCCATCAAGGAATGCAAGAAGAAGCTTGCTATAGAATTTGAGATGAAATAGCTTGGAATAACACACTATTTTCTAGGTCTTGAAGTATGGCAGTATCTAGACGACATTTTCCTAAACCAAGGAAAATATGCACTTGAGATCCAAAAGAGATTTAGGATGATGGATTGTAAGTCTATGACTACTACGATGAAAACAAATTTGAAGCTTTTGAATGCTAATTATTTGGAGATAGTTGATGTTACCTTATACAGACATATTATTGGTTCAGTAATGTATTTGACCAATACGAGGCCAGATATAGTTTTTTGTATAAAAACCCTAAGTCAGTATACGCTGGAACCCATATAGGTTCACCTAGTGGAAGAAAAACATGTCATGAGGTACCTAAAGGGAACGTTAGATTATGGTCTCACATATGCATGAGATGGTGAGATCGGATTACATAGAATTACAGATTCAGATTGGGAATGAAGTGTCGAAGACAGAAATAGTACTTTAGGAAGTTGTTTTAGTTTGGGATCATGCATGATCTCATGGTTCAGTAGAAAATAGTCTAGTATTTTACTTAGGATAGTAGAGGTTGAATATATTATATTGTTCAAAGTTGTATGGCTTCAAAATATGTTACAAGGATTATTTGGTGTAGAGATATATGTGACATATATCCATTGCAATAATTAGAGTTGTATTAAGATGGTAGAAAACTCAATGTTTCATGATAATTCGAAATATATCGATATTAGTTATCATTACATCCAAGCTATGGTGATGAAGGGAGTTGTAAATCTCAAGTAAGCTCCTACAGAGGACCAAGTGGTAGATGTGTTGACTAAAGCTCTCTCTCATGTAAAATTTGAATAATTTTGAGACAAGATTTGTGTAGTCTAAAAAGACCTCCATCGAAAGAGGGAGTGATAATGACGGAGTATAATTCTTGTTGCAGTGGTGTGGTAGCTTAGCTTAGGATAAGGTATGTTTGGATAGTAACGTAAGCCAGAAAAGGCTTGTTTGGTCCCCAGGGACATCCATTTGTTTGACTAGGATTCTTTGGCCCGAAAGGGTTAGTAAGTCAGAAAAACGCCCGAGTGGGTCTACCGGAGATCCCACCATGATGCTACTTCATATTTCCTAAGGTAAATATGGTGAGATGCCAACACTATGTGTTGTTACCATCATTTCTATGTTGATGAAGATGATGAGACGCCAACACATTTTGTTGTTACCATCATTTCTATGTTGATAAAGACGATGTGATGCGAGCATTATGTGTTGATTCCAACATTTCTATGCTAATGAAGATGGTGATATTCCATCACTATGTGTTGTTTACAACATCTCTATGTCGATGATGCATATGATGATGTAGGATTTATTTATTGATGATGTTGCTTTAGCACTAACATGCTAATGATGTTGTCGTTTTTCCAGTATTTACATACAGATTTTGCAGATGATGATTCAATATTCATATACTGATGATGATGATGGAGATGTTCTAGTACTTACATATTGATGGTGTAGATGATTATCATGTGCTAATGGTGTAGATGATAATGATGATCCCGTATTCACATACCAATGTTGTAGATGATGATTTAATATTCACATATTGATGTTGTAGATGATGATGATGATGATGATTAGTATCCACTTTTTGATTCTCTATATGACGATGATAATGTCTCAATATCTATATATTGGTGATGATGTTGTTCCAGATTGATGATGAAGATGCATTATGTTGTTCCAAAAGAGTTATTCTTCACATAAGATGAATTGCATTGGGCATGGAGATATATAATAATGTTAGGGTAATTGATAATATTACAAATAAACTTTTTCATGTAAGTTAGCATCGTATGTAAAATTATTCACTTACACTCCTCAAACATAAAACAAGAGGGTATAATTATTTTGTACGATGACGGCAAAGGTCTTGATGTCGAATGTACAAACTCCACTCACATAATCATTTCCATTTCCACGTGTATTTTTTCGAGATATCTAGCATCAAATTAATAGAAAATAAATAACAAGCTTACATTAAGACAAGGGTATTAAATTACAATATGGATACAAGTATATAATCATTAAAAAATAAGATGTTTAAACTCTCAGCTAATAAAATAATAGATAATAACAAATAAATTATGTTTTAAAAAATAAAAGTTACATTATAAATAGGAATTTAATTTTTAAGTCAAAGCTTAACTAATTTAAAGTCAACACCTAAACGACTTTAATATACTCTTCCGACAAAGATAATAACACTAGCAGCACGCGAGCACACATTGCTCTCCCTTTGCATGTCTCTATCTCTGATAATTTTGTTTAGTGTGAAAATTTATGAGTATCCAACTACTTGTATCTCTATGTTGTCATAATAAATGTGCGTACACTGCTGGAGTAGTAGATCGTTCCTTTGTATCAAATATTATCTCCATCCACTAATGTCAAACAAATCATTATTAAATTCTAGAAAATCTTATCTACATGATATCAATATCTATTAAATTTTATATACAAAATGTTACATAAGTATTTTAATATTTCCTTTATCCCAATGCCATGCCATTAATATTATGGTAAATAAGGACATGACACTCTTTAAAAGAAGAAAAATAAATAAAAAACAAGAGAAACCCACCAATTTCGTGAATGATTAACCTAAGCACCCGAGCTAGACTAGTGGACCCCAGCTCGACTAGTGCATACTAATCGGAAATAAGTTCTTTGATATACCTATTAATTGCACAATCTCATTCCCGTGAAGAATTTGTTTTAATTTCAGCACTCACAAGTTCAGTCTCACTTGGTAATGATACATAGATAGTAGATAGTGGTGCCTCCAAGAACATGACACGTTACAAGGACTCACTCTCTTGTCTTCTACGAGTTTCCACACAAAGTCATGCTAGGAGATAATTATGCATATCCCATCAAAGCGATGGGAGAATCCTTCTTATAATTTGGACTCTGAAAATTCCATGAAGATGAAGGATGTCCTGTATGTCACTGGACTAAAGAAGAATCTTATTTCAATCTTAGCCTTACATATGAAAGGTTTTATTGTTTCTTTTGTACATGGTCAAGTCCTCATGTGGAAAAAAGGAAAAATTATAGATGATGTAGTAGTGATTGGAGTTGAAGAAGGAGGGCTCTACAAATTAAAGGGGCATGTAGATTCAACCTTGATATATAGCATCGTAATACCACATGAATTGTGGGACCGAAGACTTTCTCATACTCATTACAAAAAAATTCCAATTGTGAGCAAGGTAGTGATAGGTTTACGAGAGATTTAGGTAAACCGAGAAGGAGTGCGAAAAGGATGCGCGCAAGGAAAGAATACTAAGAACCCTTATCCAAGAAGTGATAGTGAAGAAAAAGGGATTTTAAACATTGTCCACTCATATGTATGCGTACCAATACAAACTAATTCATTAGGCATCTATACTTACTATGCTTTTTTCATCGATGACTACTACTGCAAGACATGGATCTATTTCTTAAAGAAGAAGGATAACATGTTTGACAATTCCATGGAGTTTAAGATCTTGTAGGAAACCTCTCTCAAAATAGGATCATGACCTTAATATCAAATAATGGAGGAGAATTCACATTAGTTGAGTTCAACAACTACTGCAAAGAATATGGGATTAAGAGGGAGCTCACCATCCCTATATTCCTCAACAAAATGGTGTGGATGAAAATTAAATTAGATCTATCATGGAAGTTGTGAAAACCATGATCCATGATCAATATATGCCTATGTACCTGTGCAAAATAGAATCTATAATAGCAGTATATGTACAAGATAGAATCTCCCACAATGTCCTTGGGAATAAGAATTTAGAAGAGACGTTAATAAGAGAAAAGTCTAAAGTCACTCACATAAAGATATTTCATTTTCTGGTATACATACACATTCCCAAGAAGAAGAGATGAGGCTAGACCCCTTAAGAAGGAAGGGATTCTTTGTAGGATAAAGTGAGAAATCGTAGGCTTACCAAATATAAATCCCATGATACAACTTTAAGAAAATAAAGGAAATACAAGGAATTCAAAGAGGAGCATGAAAATCCTAGACTTGTAGAAGGTTCTAAAACAATAAGAAATGAGGAGGAAGAATAGATACCTGAGGATCATGACATAATAGTACCCTAGAGACTTGAAGAGTTACACAATGAGATGATCTTATGCAAAATAAGGCCCGCTTTGGCACAAGAAGGAATTGAACAAGAAGAAAGGCACGGTGTTTCAGAAGGAACCATTAGAGAAATTAAAAAGCCAAATACATACCCCAATTATGTGGCCTTAATGTGTAATCTCGTTGAAAATGAACCTACATGATTTGAAGAAGGAACAAAGAATAAGGAATGTGTAGATACCATGATCGAGAAATACCAATCCATTATAAAGAATGATGTATGGGAAGTAGTACTGAGACAAGAGAGAAAATCAGTAGTATCCTCGAATTGGATCTACAAAACAAGGCATTCAACAGATGGAAGTATAGAGAAATAGAAGGAAATATCTGTAGCTCATGGATTCTCTAAGAAGGAAGGACTCGACTATGAGGAGACCTTTGCACCAGTAGAAAGGTACACCTCAATAGGAACCATATGTTTCTATTCATCCAAGATGAAGTGGAAGTTACATTTGATAGATGTAAAGACAACCTTCCTTATTGGAATGATAGAAGAAGCAACACACATTGAACAACCTTGACTCTTCTATTCATCTAAGATGAAGTGGAAGTTAGATTTGATAGATGTAAAGGCAACCTTCCTTATTGGAATGATAGAAGAAGCAGTACACATTGAACAACCTTGAGTCTTCGAGATAGATATTCATAAGACACATGTATGGATACTAAAGAAGTCATTGTATGGGTTGAAGAAAGCACCAATAGAATGGTATGGAAGAATTGATGGTGTCATGATGAGTTTTGGCTTTATCAAGAGTAAACATATTCCAACCTCTACTATAAGGTTAAGGATGATGAGATTATGATATTACTACTATATGTGGATGATCTATTCTTAATAGGTATGGATAATCCCATCAAGGAATGCAAGAATAAGATTTCTATAGAATTTCTATAGATTTCTTTCGTTTTAGGATATTATAAGAATTGTCCACCACCCAAATTTCGATTTAATTATCTTATTACCTTTTTACTTGTTCATTACACTCTTTTAAATAGAGCTTTGCTCACTTAATAAATATTTTTCATTCTATGATGTTATAAGAATTTCCCACCACCCAAATTCCCATTCACAAGCATATTATTAAACGATTGGGAAGCCCCTCTTCAGCTAGAAGAGAGCCGACCACCCAAATTCCCATTCACAAGCATATTATTAAACGATTGGGGAAGCCCCTCTTCAGCTAGAAGAGAGCCGATTTAAGTGAAGAAGAATATTGATGGTCATGTGAGAGTGGCTCCCTATTAATTTCATCAAAGTTTCATTTTCGAGATGATTCAAAAATAAAAGCAAATAAGTAACCAGAGCAGTAATCCGCTTGAGTGGGTCGTGGGCGATACAGGAGATATATACGCATTCACATTCATTTTTCAATTACGCGGGCGATTGCTGACCACAGAGGAGATAGACGCATTCATTTTTCAATTGCGAAAATGGAAGGAGAAATCCGAGGAGCAGGAGAAGAAGAACGTGGAGCAGGAAGCAGCAGGAGGGATAGTGGGATAAGCGCGAGGCCATCCTCCTTGTCGCTCAGTAATGATCGTAATGGTGACAGGAGCAGTGGGAATATAAATGGTGGGATCAGAGGTTCAAATCCCTTCCCCTTATCTCCCAATAATGAGAATAGCAGATTGACGAGTACGAGTAGCAGGACAACACAAGTTGTAAGGGAAAGTACAGAAACATTTCATCGTATGTTGCTGGAAATACGTAATCTTCGATCAGTTAGTCCCATTGAAAATGTACGACGAGCACGACGAGCACGAGGAGATATACAAAGAGGAGCAGATAGAGCCGCCGTTGAGCAGTTAGCTCACATAATAATTTCAGAAGAATATATGAACAGTAATAATAATAATTCAGAGTGTTCAATTTGCCAGGAGCCATACGGAATAGGCGAGGAAGCACGTGCAATGGAATGCGGCCACATGCACCACCAAATTTGCTTATTTCAATGGCTGAATAATCATCGTAGCTGTCCACTCTGTCGATTCGAAATGCCTTAGGCAAACACTTTGATTGGGTAGAGTCTTCCTCTTGCTTCTCAGCTACATTCACTGTGTGTTGCACTAGATGGATATTTAGGGGTTCATTCCATTTTTAAAACGTTATATGTGCTCATTTCCATTGGCATTGGCAATGTGTTTAGGTAAAAAGCAAATTATAGAAAATGTGCAGAATTTTTATTTTCTATCCGCCATGATCTGGTGGAGGAAAAATCCTTCAGTTTTCATTGCTCTGGTTACAATTTCAAATATTTGAGTCCTAAGTGCATTCCTTTACATCTGTTTATCTCTGTAATCTCTTTTTTTGGTATAATTTTTTATTTGTTTAGTCTGTTATTCCAGTGTTGGTATGGGGATTTATGAGTGATATTATATTAAATATTATTTTTTTCGAATTTATTATTATTTTCAGTGTTAGCATGGGAATGATTAGTGACATTCTTATTACTCATTCTAGTGTTAAGTGAAAACTGTGGGCAGTTTACTGTTAATTTTTGACAGTCTCATATTATTATTTCAGTGTTAGTATGGGGAATCATTAATGCTATTATATTTTTTTTCATTTTATTATTATTTTTACAGTGTTAGCATGGAGAAATATTAGTGCTATTCTTATTATTCATTCCAGTGTCAACTAAAAACTGTTATTATTATTTTTACAGTGTTAGTATGGAGAATCATTAGTGTTATTCTTATTATTCTAGTGTCAAGTGAAAACTGTGGATAGTTTATTGTTAACTTTTTCCAGTGCCTTATTATTATTCCAGTGTTAGTATGGGGAATCATTAGTGTTATTATATTATATTTTTTGAGTTAATTATTATTTTTACAGTGTTATATACTGAATTATTAGTGTTATTTTTATTATTTATTCTAATGTCAAGTGTAAACTATGGGCAGTTTATTGTGTTAATTTACAATAACATCTTAGTTGATTTTCAATACCAAGGTCCATTTACATGAGAATGTAAATGTGGCGAGTAGACTAACATATTTAGTTTGATATGATAAATTAAAAAAATATTACCACAATTTCCAAAAATCATTATGTGCAAATTGGGTTTGTTTCAAAAGGTATTTGAGCCGTTTTACAACACTTGGACTTAATGGACTGGTTTGCATATAGGTATGTAGTCTGAGAGGACCTACCTCTAAAGAGGGAGTGATGATGACTTAGTAAGTATGGTGTTGCAGTGGTGTGGTAGCTTAGCCTAGGGTACTGTATGTTTGCCTAGGCTTGTTTGGCTTGAAAGGGTTAGTAAGACAGACAAGGCTTGTTTTTCTATGTTAAAGACAATGAGATGCCAACGCTATCTGTTGTTACCAACATTTCTATGCTCATAAAGAGAATGAGATGCCACCACTATATGTTGATTCCAACATTCCTATGCTGATGAACACAATGATATGTGAGCAAGATGTGTTGGTTCCAACATCTCTATGTTGATGATGCAGATGATGATCTAACATTTGTTTATTGGTTATTTTGCTTTAGCACTAACATGCTAATCATGTTGCTGGTGTTCCAGTATTTACATGTTGATGTTGTAGATCTTCAATATTCATATATTGATAATAAAAAATATGTTCTAGTAGTTACATATTGATGTTGTAGTAAGTATGCTGCAGATGATGATGATGTTTCAATATTCACATACTGATGTGCTTGATGGTTCAATGTTTCAATATTTACATAATGATTTAGTATTTGTAGATGATGATGATAATCCAATATCAAAAGATCACAATGATAATGTCCTATGCTGTATAAGATTGACATTTAGCTCACATAATTATTTAGAAAATTTGAAACTCAGACTGCTCAATTTGCCAGGAGCCATTCAGAATAGGCGAGGAGGAAAGTGCAATGGAATGCAGCCATATGCACCACCAAGTTTGCTTATTTCAATGGCTGGAAAATCATCGTGCCTGTCCACTCTCTCGATTTGAAATACCTCGACTTACACATTGTCTGGGTTGAGTCTTCTTCTTGCTTCTCAACTGCATTGCATTCATTGTGTGTTCCAGTAGATGAATATCAAGGGTTTCATTCCACTTTTTAAATGTTATATGTGTTCATTTCCATGTGCAATGTTAAGTTTTTTTTTCTATCCAGATCATGGTGAAGGAAAAATCATTCAATTCAGTTTTCATTGATTTAGTTACAGTTTCAAAATTCAATTCAGTTTTCATTGCTTGAGTTACAGTTTCAAATATTTGCAGAGTCTTTTCAAGCCACATGAAAAAAACATTCAACTTAGTTTTTCATTACTTGAATTACAATTTCACATACTTGAGTCAGAAATTAACCTAATATTACAATTAGATATATATTTTCTGACCAAAGTTTGATTGGATTTGAAAAAACTCTCGAACCATTGGATAGTCCTTTGTTGCATTATGTGATCCCTAACATTACCCTAAAAGAAAAGTGTGGAGAAGAGAGTAGAGTTGTGACTTTATTTTTTTATTTTTTTAATCTCTGTCAATTATTAAATTTTTCCAGTCTGATATTCCAGTTAGTATGGGGAATTATTAGTGTTATTATATTATTTTCTTTCTAGTTTATTATTATTTTTAGAGTGTTATTTTTACAGTGTTATTATGGAGAATCATGAGTGCTTTTCTTTTCACAGTTTCAAGTACTGTGTTAATTTACAATACCACTTTAGTTGATTTTAAATACTAAGTTCTTCTTATCATTCATTAGTGTGTTAATTTATAATGACACTTTAGTTGATTTTAAATACCAAGTTCTATTTACACGAGTATGAGTATGTAAATGTGGTGATTATACAAACATATTTTGTATTTTGTTTGATGGAGTAGATTAAAAAAAAACATGTTTTACCAAAATCATTATATGAAAATTGGGTTTGTTACAAATGGTTTCAGAGTAGTTTTGCAACACTTAGATTTATTGGAGTCTACTTGGATATCTGAAGAATTGAGTATTTAAATACAATACTTTGTCTTTACTTATTGTCATGTATACTATAGTTAGTTTAGACTCATGCTTGAATGTATGAAGCTAGTTGCATAACTGAAATGCAAAAATAGATGTATGAAGAGTGAACTTTTGTTGGAAATTTTAATGATATATTGATTTCATTAGATATTAAGTATAAGAAAGAGACTATGTATTAACATGTAGCCATATTGATAGTACTTTAGTTTTAAGCTTTGTTATAATTAAGATGTAGCCATACACCTAGATGCCTTACAAGGATAAACCTATTTATGTGACAAAGCTTAGGTATATGGCTACATAAACCTATTTATGTAGCCATACACCTAGGTGCCTTACAAGGAAAAACCTAGATGGTTTACCACCCTTACCACTTAAATGAGTGAGGATTATAATATTTAGAAGATACCTTCTTGGAATAAGGTTGTAAATTGATGGAAGAGATATAATTGACACTTTCAAGAGTTACTCCTAAATATTTAAAAGGGTAGGTTCAATTAAATAAAATGACCTTAGGCCAATGTTTAATTTTAAGAGGATTATGTTAAGGTTAAAAACTAGGTACTTGATCAAGTTTAGTGAGGTAACTTTTACTAGTGGACCTTATAAAGATAAGGGACTTAAATCATCCTATGGCATTATTATTAGAGTTATCCTACATGTCTTTTTTATGTGTAAAGATAAAGAAAACATATCTAAGCTCGTTAATACTTGGGCTTGTTTGGTTAAAGGTTGATCGAAAAGAATACAAATCTAGGCTTAACAATGGCCCATAGTGTGCATAATGGTATGCTACATTCCAATATTAAGTATAATTCATTAAAAATATGGTAGAGAGGTTGAATGCATGGTATCACTATTTTAAGTTAAGGATGTTTAAGAGGAAACACATTGAAGTAAAGTTAGAAGTAACACCAAAAGTTAGAAATAAGAAATGCATTTTGCTTAAAGTGGGCATCAATGAAAAGTATATGCAGGTATAATTACTACTAATGTGTTGTTAACTTTTTGGAGCTAACCACGCGGGACTGGGTTATATGGCTCTAATTTCTAAGAACTTTTCTACACCAAAAATATGTTTTTAAGACAAAGTATACATGATTAACCAACCCATGAACAAGAAAATATAAAATTGGGTATTTAAACTATGTGATTAAGTAAGAGAAATTGAGTTTGGTGTTGAACTTGTTGGCTCTAGAGGACTTGAATCGTTTAGGCTCTAGAATTGTTTAGGATGTACCATCATTGTTGCTAATCCGGTTATTTAGTAGTTGAAGATACAAAGTAAATATAAAAAGTGCAATATACCATACATTGGCGAACAACTCAAGATTATGGTCTCACAGGTAAACATTGTTTAAGTAGTGTTTATATATTTTTCCTAAGTTATGACTTAATATGTAGACTTAGGAGAGAGAATGACTTGAATCAATGGAGTGATAGAGGCATGAATCCACTATGGACTGGTATAATGGATAACAAGCCATGAGAATCAATTATTGGTGACATATGTCATTTTGATGCCTAAGATAGTGGTAGAAGAATAATTATGCACTTGAAGTCCAAAACTCTTAGGTGTTGTCCTAACTTGAAGTAAGTAATGAAAAAACTAATTACTCATGAGCTAGTAAATAATAAGCTTTTATAATATTGTTAATGAGTAAAAAGATAATTAGTATTATTATAAAATAAAGAAAACTAAATGTTAATCTCACTATTATAATTTTGACATCAATTGCTAAAGAATTACAGATAGAACTTATAATTTAAAATAATTTGAGCTCATCTCATTTTAAGTAACCTTACCTTTATATATATAGCTCCCAATAAACTACAATAGTTGAATATTTGTTATATTTAAGTGGAAAAATATAATCCCTCCTCTTTTTCGCAATTAACGCTACACAAACGGACTATTCTTTATATATATATATAATGGGGTACTAAGGTTAGTTTAGAAAATGAGCATGCCTAGTGTTTCTTACTAGTGTTTCTGAGGAGAGACAATTCTAAGAAGTGAATTTTAAGGAGATACCCATTTTAGACTATATTGCGTGAAAATAAGACACCTTGTTTACCTATTTAAATGATAAAATAAGGTAAATGAGATTGTGAAAAGATATGATCCATGCTTAATATTGGAGTTTTGTTATATAGCATAGTGCTCTATGATTAATTTTTTGAGGTTAAAGGATTATATTGATTAAAGAATTTACATCATCTTTGCTAAAGATGTTAATCAAAGGGTTAATTTGTTTATAAATAGAAAGATTATTGTAATCATTAAATTTGATTGATATGAAAGTAATATTATATTGATTATAAGTTAGTGATTAGGTGATGGTCATAGTTATGGGTATAAAATATTATAATTATAGACATGCAAGTCTCCACTAAGGATAAACATTACAAATCTTATATGGAGACTTTATGAAAGTTCCATGATGCCTTTTCTCTAGTGGATTCTACCCAACTTGGGGTGGCATGTTGGCAGTAACTCGGGTAGAGAGCCTAAGGTAGGGTGGAAAGTCGAAGTTAAGCCCTGAGTTGCCATATTAATTGTATGAGTTAAAGTACTTTTAAGTTATCTTTTTATTGTTTAACAAGTTGATAGACATTTTATTCTTAATATTTAAGATAAAAGGAAATTTTATAAATGAGTAATAATCGTTAGTATGTTGAGTTCGACATAGTGAATGATTAAACTGAAATTTTACATTAGATCATTTGCTTACCTCAGTGACCGCACCTCTCCCTGAAAACATATGTTATATTGTTTTCTTGTGCAAGAGTTCATCACTAGAAGTAATAGGGAAAGCCTTGTTGCTAGTATAAATCTTAATTGTTATGGTAGGAAGGGAGCAACTAGTCAAAGAATAGTCCTTTTGTGTAGCGTTAATTGGGAAAAAGAGGAGGGATTATACTTCTTCCATTTAAATATAACAAATATTCAACTATTGTAGTATATTGGTAGCTATATATATATATATANATTTAAATCATCTTTGCTAAAAATGTAAATGAAAGGATTAATTTGTTTATAAATAACGAGATTATTGTAATCATTAAATTTAAATTATATTATAGTAATGTTATATTTATTATAAGTTAGTGATTAGGTGATCGTCATAGTTATGTGTATAAAATATTATAATTAGAGACATAAGTCTCGACTAAGGATAGCATTACAAATCTTATATGGAGTCTTTGTGAAAGTTCCATGATGCCTTCTCTCTAGTTTATTCTACCCAAATCACGGAAGCATGTTGGCAGGTTAAGTAGCCCCGTGAGTGGCCATATTAATTGTATCACTTAAAGTACTTTTTAAGTTAATTTTTAATGTTTAACAAGTTGGTAAACATTTTATTCTTATTGTTTAAGAACAAAAGGAATTTTGTAAATTAGTAATAATAGTTGGTATGTTGAGTTAAGCATAGTGAATAGTTGAACTAAAATTTTAGAGATGTATCTAGGTCTACATTTCTAGAAGTTCTCTTGTGATTGTAAGCATAAGCCAATGGAAGTGTTTCTGATAAATTAAATAATATTAAAAAATATTGATCTTTAATCTCATACATTTGGTAATGTAGTAAGTGGTTGATCACAGATTTTCTTAACCACATTATGTAAAGGTTATTCTACTAATGTATAATCAACAAGTTGTTTTCTATCATTATTGTGATAATATGTCTCTATTATAAGTATCTTGAATTATTGGCTTTCATGATATTTGTGTTATTTTAGAAAGTCATGAAATACCCTCTTAACAAGTAAATACTAAGGACATAATATGATGGAACCTTGTTCAAAAGGTTAGGGTAGTCTTCCCTCTTGTTTAATTAATTACTTTAATGATCGAGGTTTAATTTGTCATGGTAATGAAATAATGTTTTATGCTACAATACATTCTCTTCAGTCAAAGAATTATTCAACTTGACCTTATTATTATTATGAGATTATCTCAACTAAGATTTGTGAATCTAATTTAGTTATGAATTAGCATATTCATGGTAAACCATGCTCCTATGAGGTTAAGAGAGATGGGTTAATTGCATATTATTGGAGAGCATGCATTCAATTGGATTCATGTATCAAATATTATAGATTGAATTATGAGTTTGATCCTTATGCTCCATCTACATGTGAATGTAAATGTGGTGATTCGACTAACAATATTTAGTTTGATTCAGTAAATAAAATAATATAAAATTACCACATTTCCCTAAAATCACCATGTGAAAATTGGGTTTGATCAAGGGTCATCTCGAAGGGATATCTCAATTGTTGAGACATGTGTACACACTATTTGAGAAAAGGGGGAGGTCACGACTTTGAGGCTTAAGTCCTTTGGGGTTAGGACTTTTGTTTGAAGCCGGATGGTTTACCACCCTTACCATCCATGAAATATGGGGAAGTATTCCTGTGTTTCTTGGTCACTTATTCCCATGTAAAAGAAAAAAGTACTACATGTCAACTCAACCTTAAGCTCTAAAATTCTTTGAATTTAAAAAAAAAATTTCTCTTAAGAACCCATTTATTATTCTACATCATTAATCTGTAACATGGTAGTCCTTTATTTAATGGAGTAACAGAAAATGTTATACTCACTTCTGAAACCAAAAATTATATATTGATTGCATCTTGTGACATTTTCATGTCATTTGGGATCTAGTTCTGTATACTCTCTACAACTTTGAGAGCAAAATCAAAAATTTTGTATAGGCATCTAGGGTTCCTACCCTAGCCTCTCTTCTCCTTTGTGAACAACTAGGGGCATTTTCTTTTGTGATGATTATGACTTGGACTTTGACATAGATCTTCTTTGTTCGATGAAGGAAATATGGTCAATTTCCCATTTTACTTTTGACACTATCATGGACAATGGTGGTGTCGACTAAGATAGGGCTACTGAGGAAACATGAGATTGAAGGGGTGCATTTTCTTCTTCAATTAGAATAGGTTGTGTGTCTTTGTTCTATTTGATTGCAACATGGATAATGGAATGTACCAACTATAGTTTTAATGGGTAGTGGATCTAGCGTGGCTTTCATGGGTCACGGTAAATGATTCAGTAATTACAGTTTAGGCTTGATAATAGCGTGTGAAAGTATCGAGTGTGGACCTTAACTTACAAAATGTTTTTTGCTGGGACTAGGGCTTGAGGCTAGGGATTTGACCTTGCTGCAAGCCTACGGTAATTTTTAGGAAATATCTCTTTTTGTTTGAGGAGTGTTATTTTATTGGTTTTTTTGGGATCTTGAGAAGTTAATCTCTAGTTGTTTCAAGAGTGTTATTTTATTCGGTTTTTTGGGATATTGAGAAATTAATCTATGGTTGTCTAAGGAGTGTTATTTTATTAGTTTTTTTTTGGATCTTGAGAAATTTTGGAATAGTGATTAAAGCACTATATTTTTTAGTTTTCTTTATGGGTGTGTGGGAGCTAATTAGGGTCTCTTTTGACACATTAGATGCAATATAAACTGAAAAAACAAGCATCCATAAACTTGGATATTTTGGGACACTTACACAATGAATTTTACAATGAGTAAAAAAAATGAAATGTAGGATTGAATGACATTTCCAAATATATAATTTTTTTCTATTGAAAATGTTCTTAAATGTCTAAAGTTTGATATTTTTTAATCACACTTTTTATTTTTTGGACAAATTATAAGGTATTTTTTTTGTGGGTGCATCCTTGTTGATGACTCAATTATGCATGTTTTGGAATGGTGTCCAAGGAAAAAAAAAGATGGGATGAAAACTCACCCAAAGGATTCAGATAATCCTACGCAAGTATTTCCCTATCCTGATGTTGTTTGGTGTGGTTAACACCCACGGATATTCGGCTTCCACTAGCACTCTTTGAGTTGGTGAGTTTTTATCTAAAAGGACCAGTCTTCCTATAAAGGAAAACAAGATATCATATGTCTACAAAACAACATATCTACTTAGAAAGAAATCTAAGCTGAGTTAGATCTCATCCAAAAGAAGTATAACATATTCATCATGTGCAAGGTAACTTGGTTCGAATTCAAATACGTTATTTATCAACTTAACATAAATGAAATATTAAATTATTTAACTTATTACTTCAAATGTAACCAATCAATTAAAATTACTCATAATAATTTAAAGATTAAGCATATCCAAGATTACCCTATAATTCTTATGTTAATTGAAAAATTAACATGAATTATTGATTAAATAGTTTCTATGAATCATTTGCAAAAATAGATAAAGATTTTAATTAATGAAATTTAATTAAATTATAAGTACACAAAGAGTTATGAATTAAGAGAAATTGAAATCATAAATCAATGCATTAATGATTGGCTACAAAATCAATAGTATTCCTTGATAATTAAAGTGAAGAAATAAGACATCATCATAGAAATTTGATAATTTACCCATAGAATTTTCCGAAAGAAACTAACTTTGATTCATTAATCTGCAAAAAATTATGTCATTACAAGTGAAATGGTGTTTCTCTAGTCCTTCCCTTGAGATTATCTCCTTGACAGCAACGTCTTCAATTCTCTATCTTCAAACAATTGAAAGTAAAAAAATTACATACCTCTGAAAGAGAACTTTTCCATCTCTCGCAAGTGCTTCACCCCTTTCTATGAATGCTGAGGTCGAATTTATAGAATTGAATAGAAGTGGGAAGGATATCATCAAATCCCCATATGTCTTGTTCATTCACCTATGCAAAAAAATGACCCAAATGATTTTATGGAAAATTCACCTTTGTTTGGTCACAATTTACTCCCAAACCATTCATAGATTTGCAAAACTGTCCCCCTAAAGGAATAAATGGACCTCTTTAGGAAGTGGGTTTTCAACCATTTGAGCTAATTCCTCATGGTTTGCTCACAATCCTCCACGCAAAAACATGTATTCTATAGGTGCGTGATCCAATTTTAAAGTTCATCCTTCATGACAACAACAAATTAGGGTTTAATGAAATACTATGCATTAACATTGTAAATAGCACGTTATATTAAATTCAATTATATAAATAAATTATTAATATTGTCTTTGAAAAAGTATATTGAATATAATTTAAACAATAATAATAATTTTATCAACAAGCAAAGCTAATTATTCTTTGTAAAATATAATACTTTGCTTTAATGAAAAATTATTGACTCTTTCCCTTATTTGATGTACACCCTTTCAAGTCATAAATTAAAAGGATTAGAGAAGAAAATGTTCAATCAAATTATTATAACCCGCCAAGATGCTCTTTAAACCTATTCATTGAATGAAGTTCAATTTGTTGAAAAGACTACCGAAACATCATATGAACTTAACTAGCTAAAATTAAAGCATGTAAATGATTCAAACATGTTAAAATAAGGATAAGAAATCATTACACACAATAGTCAGAATCAAATGATAAGGTCTTCAAACTATCCAAAAAACAATAAAATAAATTAGCTTCTGCAGTGAAGACCAAATTTAGGTGGGGAATATTTAAGATAACATGTTAAGTTAACCACTGAGATTATGGAACCAACTGAAATGATAAAAGCCAAATCAAATGAATGAAAAAAAATAAGTAAAAATGAAAATAATCTGCATCCAGCAATTTGCAATCCGCAATGCGAGTTACGGGTTGCGGAAATGCAAACAACACAAAAAAGGAATGACTTCTCCACAATCAACAGTTGCAGGTTGCAGAAATGACAAATTGTGATTATTAAAATATGTTTCCTCACCCGTAGTCCGTATTGCGTGTTGCAGAATGGAAAAGTTTCAAACAAAAAACCAATCTCCCATGATCCAACTTGTGGGTTGCGTGACATAAAACACATCTTGGAGTAAAGACCTTCCTGCAATCTGCAATTACAGGCTGTGGGTGCATAAAGTGTGCTTATTTGAATATCCCTTTGTCATCTCTGCAATTCACCTTTGTAGGTTGAGGGTTGCAGGAAAGACAAAGTTTTGGGAAAATTAATTCTTCCCACAACTCACAAAAAACACACAAAATGCATAAACTTTCAAAAGCGATAATTTTTAACTAAATCAAATTATGTCAAAGTTGAGAATGCATGCAGACAGGATGAACAACCTCCAAAATTAACTAAGACAATTAAACATTACCTTTTGCATATAAAAATTTGGGCTCTCATGTTTTGGATAAAACATGGGGGTCTGTTGTATCTACAACAAGCCTTTTAGTCCCGAAATGATTGAATCAACTTAGAAAAATGGGTAGACATATAGAAAACAAATAGTACTAGTGCACGACTATTTTTTCAAAAATATTTTTATTTTTTATTTTTTTAATTATCTAAGTGAGCAAACCTTGAAAATATTATGTCAATTGTTGATGCAACATTTGAATGTCTAATTATTTGGAAACATTTTTTTTTATAGCATGTAGAGGTCAATCTTATTTATTGCACCATACATTATTTTTCAAAATGGTTGAGAAATGGAAGAGTTACGGACAAAAAAATAACAATTTTTTTTCTTAGTCGAGGAGTAATGAAAGAAGATAAATAAGAGAAATTAGAAAAACAAATATTCTTGTTAAAAAGTACATATTTGGAATCTGCAAAAAAAAAAAAAAAGTTTCTAAAATTTCATAAAAAATGGTGTGCACCATATTGTAACCAATGGCTAAACATGAGCATATTGAAAATTTGGATGTAGTCTCAAACTTATCCAACTACCTCTAACCCCCACCCCCTATATATTCCCCAACCTCCCCCTCTCTCTCAAACACACACATAAGGAGACACCCACACACATCCACATACATCCACAGGTCACTCTGTATCACTAAGAAACCCCCCCTCGACTCTATCTCTCTCTCTCTCTCACACACGCATCCCTATCTCTCCCGTTACCACTAGCACCCCCCTTCTCTCTCTATCTCTCCCCCAAATATTCCCCCTAAATCATACTATCCCCCCTCTTCCCCTGAACTCTTACTTGTGCTCATACTAACCCCTATCCCCACCCCTCTCTCTCCCTCCCCCCTAACTCTTTCTAACCCCTTCTCCACTTTATCTCACTACCCAACTCATCCAACTATCTCTAACCTCCACACCCCTATATATTCCCAACCCTCCCTCTCCATCCCTCTCTCACTCTCTCACACACACACACCCACACACATCCACAAGTCACCCCATACCATTAAGAAACCCCCTCCACTATACCTCTCTCTCTCTCACACACACATCCACATATCCCTATGTATCCCCTTACCACTTACACCCCCCATCCCCTCTCTATCTCTCTCCCCAATTTCCCCCCTAACTCATACTATCCTCTAATCTTTCCCCCAACTCTTACTTGTACTCATACTAACCCGTGCCCCCATTTCTCTCCCTATTCCTAACACTTTACAACCCCTTATCCACTCTCTCTGACTCCCCAACTCATACAAATACCTCTAACCCCCACCTCCATATAGATTCCCCAACCCCACCCCTCTCTCTCTCTCTCTTACACACACAGAGAGAAATCCAAACACATCCACAGGTCACCCCATACCACTAATACCCCCCTCCACACCCCTTTCTCTCTCGCACACATTTGTATGTCTTCCCTCACCACTA
>LPNX011204805.1:177046-190033 GCA_001517045.1 Pseudotsuga menziesii
TCACTTATTGGAAATTTTGGAGAAATGCAAAAATTGGGCAAACTTTGAGCTTAACTAGTCATGACTCTTAAGGGTTCCAAATTCCATCAAACGCAATGCAATGGTATCATGAGTCTTAAAAAATCCCAATGTAGTTTTTGTTTACTTTGTATTAGAATTTATACCTCTACAACCTTGTTTGGGGACGATGACAAAAAGACCAAAATTACTAGGAAATTGTGATGAAATCCCCCCTAGGGTGTAGTCCAACTGGGATTCCCAAATCATGTACCAACCTACCAAATTTATAATAAGAGTATTGTTGCTGATATATTACGTAATGGACTATCATTATACATGATTATTAGTTCTAAAAACTGGTTATAGAGTTCCACATTCGTTTGATAACTTTTAGTGAAATTGCTTATGGGCAAATCGCATAGCTAGCTCGATTTTGACAAATGAAAGGTAGAGTTAGAGTATTAGATAATGATGTAAAATATAGATAACATATAAAACATACACATTTCTTCCTCAAAAGTGTCAATCACCATATAAATACCCTCATACAAGTCTTGTATACAACTCATTTAGTATGGGAGTCAAATACATGAAAACTAGTGAATTAGTAGCATGGAATTGCAAGAGTTTCACATATGGATTTCTTGTATTTAGATCCAAATAGAATAGGTACAAGAAATTACAGAATAAAACCTCAAATATGGCTGTAACAAAATCATCAAACTCATATAACATCCCCCATGCAAATCTTATACAAGACTCTTTCAAGATTGAAGCTAAATTCATGGAAACTAGTGATTCAATGGCATGGGAATGCGAGAGTTTCACATATGGATTTGTATTATTTATACCCATAGAGCATATGGACATGAAATTACAGAGTAACTCATCATATATTTATGTCACAATATCATCCAAATCATATAATATCCCTCATAAAATTCTGGTATAAAACTACTTCAATATTGAAGCCAAAATCCATGAAAACTAGTGATACAATGGCATGAGAATGCAAGATTTCAACATAGGAATTTCTTGGATTTCGAACTAAATAGAATAGTGGAATTAAATTAAAGAGTTTTTAATAATATATGTCTTCCCCATCATCATAAAACACATATAAAATTCCTCATACAAATATGATATAAAACCACTTCAAGATTGAAGCCAAATCCATGAAATCTAGTTATTCAAGATCATGGGAAATGCAAGCCTTTCATACATGTATTTTATATTTATACTTACACAACATATTAAAATGATATTAAATATCCATACATCATACATAATATCTTGGGAATCAACTATCCTCATCAAAGCAGAAGCACCACTCCAACAAGTGTGTCATCAACATGAGAGTGTGGGGGAAAGGAGAAGAAGGACTGAGAAAATGGGGAGATAGAAAAGAATTCAAATGCATGGATCTTCAATATGAAAATAAAAATACTTCACTAACCTCCCATGATAGGTCTTAATGGAATCTCCATAAACCAACATGGAAAGGAATCCATCTCCCTCAAAATTGTGTGACAAGCAAGGAGAGCGAGCACTCTTCGTGCCATGGACAAGCAAAAGCTCTCCAAAATTCCCCCAAAAAATATTATTATTCCTCCTAAAATCCTTTTATTAACTCCATTAGGCCTCCTTAGGTATAATTCCCCTCCATGGTCTTCCTCCAACTCATCATAGTGTTTTAGTAACTCTCATGACACTTGTCTTCGTCTTCATGCTCCAATTATTTCCCTGATTTGAATGGATAATTATAACTCCAAAATTATGCCTTTTTGTGGCTATTTTTATCCCTAACATGTCATATTTATCATATTTCATCAATCAGGCCTGACTTTTGCTTACTTTTCATAGAAGCATCCATCATTTGTTGTCATAGAGTGCATAGAATCTCCTTCCAAGTGGCACACCTTGTCTTCTAGTCTCTTCCTCTTCCATGGGATTTACCATCCTTTACTAATTCAGATTCCTTGGCTCATTATATTATATTTGAAACCACATTACCATCCAATAATTTTACATTACCCATGTGTTCGAATTTGGATGAATATCATGACAAGTGTGTGGGGAATCTATTCACCCAAAGTCTTCACAAGCTTCCAAGTGTCTTCATGAACCCATAACACCTTATTTTCTTAGATTTTATCATTTATATGACCCATTTAAATGTGAATACGGTAAAATAGAGTACTTTTGGGTCCCATAGATCCTTATTACAAATTTTATGTCTACAACTCAACGTAGGGAACTAGTAGGTTGTTGAAACATTATTTGCAAATAGTCTTATTTGGAATTCATTTAATTGTGGACATGCTAGTCCTACCCAATTAATATTTCTTGTCATCAAGAAATTTCAATTTTGTATTCTGCAAAAAGAATTCATATTCCTAAGTAGCATTCTCACTTAGTACTCCTTTCTTTGCGTCAAGTGCTCTCTGATGGTTCTGCTCATTAATTTTCTTTAGTTGCAATTTGAGTAGTGGCACTCATGTACTGCGCTTTTGTGTTCCAAAACGTAAATAGATGTGGATTGTGCATATTGATATATCCTGTAACATCACTAGTAAAACCAAAAGGATTAATCAAATTCGTAAAAAACCAAATTTGCACAAATAATATTTACCTCCATATTTTGGAAACCTTTTCTGAACTTTAACCCCTTTTTGTTTCTGTATAATTATTTGAAGTTGGTACCAAGTTACCAAACTTTGACATTCTTAATATTCCAATAAATTTTAGAGAGGATACACCATGCTTGCTTTTGCACTACTCTAATTACAGTCATCTTCTCAAGTGGTGACTAAATCTCCAATGTTGCTTGTTTCCATCACAATTGAAACCAATGAGACCAAAAATGATCCTAGGGTCCCATATGATCCTGACACATGCATGTTGTGAAATTTCTATGATGAAATGACATGAAAAATAATCATGTGAAAATTTAATCTATATCCCAAAAGGTCTCACACATATGAAACTAGAAAACTGATTTGCAAAGATGAACTCAAATAACAGAAGGTTGGTTTTCTTTCTCAAACCAACAATCGAATTTCTACTCCAAGTGAGATGAAACCAAGCAATTCCAAGATTCCATTGCTGCTATTGCACCCTTCCAAACATCATGAGTAAAAAATAGATATCATGAAAATACATAACAACATCATACGAATGTACATCAAGAAGGTACCTCATTAAAGAATCATGAAAGTGCTTGTACATATAAGTAAGTAGATCATCATGTGGCCCATAGACACAAGCATCAAGTATTATATCAGATCTTCCCCAATGACATAGGTGAGGATCTTATGTCCCATAATGCTGCTCGAAAAAAATAATGTGAATCAAGATAATCATCCATGTTTTCTTTCATCCAATAAATGAATGAAGAACCTCCACTAGAATCTGAACCAAATAAGGAGCAAAGAAAACATGAAGAATTCAAGTGGCTCCAAGAAGTCTCATCAATGCACCCACGAATATGTATATCAACATGACATAAAAAAGAATGTTTATACAAAAAACAATTTTATTCAATCATATATCTCTTCACCCAAGTGTGGGATTAAGTTCCTCCAACATCAAATGGACTAGGCAAGGAGTAAGGAAACTCATGAGTCTCCAAGTGACTCAAGTGAATACCATAGGTGCATTCATTTGGATGTGTATCATCACAATGTAACAAGGGATGTTGCTAAAAATGTAAATAATATGGTTATATAATGATGTCATCATCAAAATGATATATATAAAGTCCATACTCTTCATGTGGCACCATAAAAAATAAAACATTCACCTGTACTTCATTAGGATGAATGTTGCAAAATTTGGAACTGTAGGATGTAGGAGAAAGAACCAAATGACCTTAATGATCATGAAGTGAAAAATGTTCATCATGTGAAGGATCCATAGGGGTAGGAGTATTCACCTCTCTTAAAAATTCAAAAATTTCCTTATTGTTTGGTTCCAAGGTAGTGGAATCATGCACTTCTTCAAAAAGTGTGCACCCATATTCAAGAGGCAACTCAAATTCGTCTTCCACCATAAATAGTGATTAGCTCTATTGAAGCTCATATTCAAACAAATCAAGAACCTATAATTTTCCATGTTTCTCATTATCCCTCATATCATGAGAATCCTCCAATCAATATACCATATGACAATCTGAAACATAAGAGGAAGGACAAGTGTCTTGCAACCTCTCAAGAAGTTGCTCATTTTGAATTTTGAGCTTAAGAATATCCTCATTATTATTCAAGTATTCTTCATGTAACCATTAATTAATCTAAACCAAATTGTTTCTATCAAAAATAAAAGACATGAAATTACCTTAAATGTTGCACATTTCTCTTTGAATCTTCTCCATGTCTCCAAGGAAGGATGGTTCCTACAATGAACAAATTTTCCAACAAGAATTTGAAACCAATGCTTTGGTTTCATGGAGTATGTTAAGGGACTCATGGATATCAATTTAACTCATTTTAAAATACCATTCAATGAAGGATGGTTCATGGGACTGAACCTCCTAATCTTCTTTCTTCTTTATTTGATCAACTTCTTGAAGCTCAAGTGGTGATGGGGAAGTTTATCTTGGTTCTTCATTATCTATCACAAGGTTTTCATCGTCATGCTTATGATAACTTTGAAGAAAAATTTTCAAATCTGATATTTATGTCACCAATATAGAGCAATGAGCACCCATCAGTAGGTACTCCTTCATAGTTTAAGGATCCATTAGTAGATTCTCTTTGATTTTCACAACCCCCATCAGCAAGGATTGTGTGCTTTCCGTCACCTTCCTCTTGATGTTCTTCTCTATAACCACATCAAGGTGATTGATGTTCCACTTCATGAATACCTGTCTCTTCCTTTAATTCTGTATACAATCTCTTTTCATATCCTTTAGAACAAAATTTCTTCCACATATTCCATATGATGTCCGTAAATGTGTTTATAACTTTCTCATTTATAGGGCACAATAAATCTTTTCTCTTTTCACAAGTAGGCTGATTTTTCTTTAATGAGTTCACATTTTCCTTCTTGTGCCTAAATCAAGACCTGAAAATATATTCTTGGAAATAATACCTCTCATGAATATCCCTCTCAAATTTCGATACTCCTAGAAGCATTGCTCAATGTCTATGGTTGTAGTATCTTGTTTCATTGGCTGAGGAGGAAGGGAAGTGGGCATAGTGGGCCTATTGTGAAGACAATAAATATATGAAAATTTTTCTTAAATGGATGGAAGTGATGAAAAGGTGCAAGGAACATGATCTAATACCACTGTAATGTCCCTTATTGGAAATTTTGGAGAAATGCACAAATTGGGAAAAATGCAAGCTTAACTAGTCACGACTCTAATGGGTTCCAACTTTAACCAAATGGTACTGAATTTGAAAGGGAATGGTATGGTGAGCCTGAAAACATACCAAGGTGTTTTATGGATATTTTTTGTCATACTTTATACCTCTTCAATATTTTTTGGTGCTGATGATAAAAATACAAAACTTACTAGAAAATTGTGATGAAATCCCCTTTAGGTTGTAAGCCAACTGGGCTTCCCAAATCATGTATGAACCTCCAAAATTTGTATGAAGATTATTGGGACTGATATAATACCTAATTTAATTTAATTATAAATGGTTATTATCTCTTCAAATTGGTTATAGAATTACACATTCTTTTGATAATTTTAAGTGAAATTGCTTATGGGGAAATTATAAACTAGCTCTATTTTGACATATGAAAGGTAGAATTAAAGAATCAGATTAGGATGTGAAATATATATACCATATAAATCATACAAATTTATTTCCCAAAATTTTTAATCACCATATAAATACCCTCATATAAGTATTGTATACAACTCATTAAGTATGGGAGTCAAATACACAAAAACTAGTGAATTAGTAGCATGGAATTGCAAGAGTTTCACAAATGGATTTCTTGGATTTTGACCCATAGATAATAGGTACATGAAATTAAGGAGTAAAAAATCACATATGGATATCACAACATCATCAAAATCATATAACATCCCTCATACAAATATGATACAAGACTCCTTCAAGATTGAAGCCAAAGCCATGGAAACTAGTGATTTGACAATAGCATGGGACTGCAAGAGTTTCACGTATGGGTTTTCTTTATTTCAACCATAGAGAATAGGGACATGAAATTACAGAGTAAAAGATCATATATTTCTGTCACAATATCATCCAACTCATATAATATCCCTCATACAAATATGGTATAAAACTACTTCAAGATTGAGGCCAAAATCCATGAAAACTAGTGATGCAATGGCATGAGAATGCAAGATTTCAACATAAGATTTTATTGGATTTTGAGATGATTAGAATATGGGAATGAAAGTACAGTGTATTTAATAATATATTTCTTCCAAAACATTATAAAACACATATAAAATTCCTCATACAAATCTGATATAAAACCACTTCAAGATTGAAGCCAAATCAATGAAAACTAGCTATTCAAGAGCATGGGGAATGCAATACTTTCATACATGTATTTATAATATTTTGAATTATGGAGAATATGGAAATGAAATTACAGATCCATACATCATACACTATATATTGGGCATCAACTATCCTCATCAAAGCACAAGAACCACTCCAACAAGTGCACCATCAACATGAGAGTGTGCGAGGATGGAGAACAAGAACTGAGAGAATGCGGAGATAGATGGGAATTATACTGCATGGAAATTAAAAATGAAAATATAAATACTTCACTAATCTCCCATGAAAGGTTTTAATTGCCTCTCCATCAACCAAATTGGAAAGGAATCCAACTCCCTCAGAATTCGTTGAAAAGTAGAGAGAGTGAGCACTCACCATGCAATGGATAAGAAAGCACTCTCCAAAATTACAAAGGACAATTAAAAAATTATAAAAATATATTATAATTACTCATGAAATCCTTTTACTAACTTCATGAGGCCTCCTAAGGTCGAATTTCCCTCCATGAGCTTCCTCCAACTCATCTTAGTAGTTTAGTAACTCTCATGACACTTGTCTTCCTCTTTAGGCTCCAATTCTTTCCCCAATTCAAATGGCTGTCTCTCACTCCCAAATTCAACCTCTTGGTGGCTATTTTTAGCCTTGACATGTCATATTTGTCATTTGTCATATGATATTTGACACCACTCTACCATTCAATAATTTTACATTCTCCATGCATTCGAATGTGGATGAATATCATGTCCAGTGTGTGGGGAATCTTGTCACCCAAAGGCTTCACCCATTCCAAATTAAAATAACATCAATTTACCATATTTATATTTCATCGTAAGGTCTAGCCACATATGTTTAATAGCATGCAACCAAATTTAAGAAAAGTGTATAGTGAACAATAACATAAATATAGCAAAGATCAAATCAAATACATTACAAATATGTGGGGAATAAACAAAGCTCTCTAAACATACCTAGCACTTGCACTTGCATCTACATTATAGTCAAATGAAGAAAATATGCAATATAGTAACCGTAAAAGTACAAACATAAAAAAGCTAATGACAATTTCTATTGTATTCCTTCGCTAATAAAATTTGTACAAAGCTGATTGTTCAATGCATTGTTGATTATTTCTTTGTTATTTAAGCTATCACAACCCTATTTTTATGTAATGATCTTGGGTAACAAGTGATAACTATGTATTAATGTGGATTGCAAGAATGCATATGAGTTATCATCCACCATTAAATAGATATATAAAATTCATAGTTTATCATGTATATTATTTATAGTTAATGTTGCATATGTGTCATCATCCACCATTTATTTCCTATCAAATATCCATAGTTTATCCTTTATATTATTTATATTAAATATCAGAGTCACAATATAAAGGTTCAACATGATCTATTGGAAAAACAACTGGGGGAAAATGTAAAAACAATATTACCTTAATTTTTTTATATTATATGTTGTGTGACAGAGGCATATATTATGCCTCCCATATTTGCAATGCCATTTGTAGACAAAGACGAATATGATAGAGAGAAAAAATACGCTCCCAAACGTTGGCCTACAACACCACAATACACAAAACCCATATTGAAACATTTAGGATAATAAAAATGTTTGATTTCCAAGTATTTTTGTTTTATGTAGAATAATTATCCTATGGAGCAGTGCAATCCCTTTTATATCCATGGAAGTGGCCACCATAACAAAAATTGAACCAAACATTAATCCCCAAAATACCCTATGATAATATCTTAAAAATCACAGTTAAAAAATAAAAAATAGAGGATATTCATAGAGATTTGTACCTTAGGTTGAAGGCCTTGCACCATGGTCTTTGTGGCATAAGACAATCCCTTACCTAATGTCCATGTTCATCACAATTGTAACAATGAACTTGACCTCTTCTTCTAGTCAATTTGCCTTCAAAAACTCCTCTGCCTCGAGAACCTCCTCCGAATCCTTGAGAACCTTCATTTACACAAAAATAATATTGATCTAATATTCCATAAGTCCATCCAATGAACGACACTACTAAGTAGAGTGAGATGAACCACAAAACTCACAGCACAAGTTATTAGGAGCTAGAAACTACTTCTGTAAAATTGGGAAATGTCGTGGTGAATGGATTCGATTTTGACATATTTCATGATATTCATTACTTTGAACTCTCTAATTACCAAAAAATGCATCATACTAGACTGGTGCATGGAATCATGCAGTAAAAGTAACTAGCGCAACTCCACTCGATGATTCGACTGGGGGTAGTGACATTAGAGAAGGAGAATGCCTTGCACCCTACAACCTAGGGAATTTCCCTTCTCTTGCTTTAGGTTAACCCTTTTGGTTGTTATAAAACACTCTTGAATCCAAAACCCTCCCAAAATATGTGGATTCTCTATAGTAGAAGCATTGATAAAAACTCAACCAACCAATGAAAGAAAAAATCTAGATTAGAACCCCTTACTACTGTGAATTTAAATTTTTTCTCTTTGCCACAACAACCATGGAATATTGAATATATTCCCCACCAAAAATTGCTAAAAAAAGGATTTAAACACCCATCATAACAAAACCTCTTAAGTGTATCAAACTATATAGTATAAAAGACAAGTTAAATAAGAAATTAGAGAAACATAATCTAATTCTAGGGTTCCAGCACCGGTGAGCTACCCTATACCCAAACGAGAGCACCCATTATTGCTTGAATCCCTAAAACCTAAAATAGTGCTCCCACAGATTCAATCCCTCTATGGTGTCCTTGATATGGACATGGGACAATAAAATAAATCGTTTCTCTCCCATAGCTATTTCTCTTGGAGGCTAGAGTCGGGTTAATTCAATATAGTTGCACACATAATCCATGTATTGGAAGGTTTGTTCAGATGTCAAAGGAAAATGTTGTGAATTGGTCAATCCCCACATGAGCTTAAATTTATCCTTAGTTTCATCTTAAAATCCATTATTTCCTTAATCCCTAAAACCCTATAACATTTCTCTTAGTGTGGACATCTAAAAAACCTTTATTGCTTCAATCCCTCATAGGTTGCACTCGCTATGGACATGGGATGATTAAAAAAATGTTTATGGACCGTAGCTATTTATTTTTACCACCAATGATTTCCTCTAAGGCCCTCATATTATAGGTAAAATGACATCAAATAAAAAAAGAAGGGAACTCAGAAAAAATAAGACAAATTATAATTGTGTCTTAAAACACCCCTTTTTGTAGTAGTGTTAATTGATAATAATGCATTGGAAAAATTCAAAAGATTGAATTAAATAATTAGCCTTCAAACAAATAAATTTGAGGCATTGAATGGAATGAACACATAAACCTTCAAATGATTGAACCCATCAACCTTCCAATTGAAATGAATGAATTTAGCTCGAGAATCAAAATGATTTTGAAAATAAATTAAACAATAATGCATATTTTTTTCCAAGGATGATAAACCCCAACATCTCATCCATTGATTACTGTATATGATGAAAAATACTCAGTTTTTCTTAAGTCTTGACCATTAATAATGTAAAGAATGAATATCACGAATCCCCACTACACCATTGTATTTGAAATACGAATCCTTTTGTTTATGGTAGTCATTTTTAGTTGTTTCACTTAAAATTATTTTAATTTGGTAGTATTTAACCAATAAAAAATTTCATGACTAACGTTTTTGGTCACACAGTCACTAATTACCTATTTTTCTTATAGTGATGCTTCAACCATAATCATGTAGAGTTATATGAAGACCTTGCTTTAGCCAACAACTACAAAACAAGTTTTGAAGTTTTAGCTAAGATTTTGTTTGGCTTTGAGCTAATCGAGCTCTATAATTCTCAATATCTAAGTATTAGAAACATTCTTATGAAATGGACTAATTCTAGTCGAATGACTTGCATTCATGGAATTGGAAGTAGCGTGCTTGAATATTTCATTTCTGATATCCCTTTAATCAATCAAATAATAATTTTTAATATTTTAAATTACCATGATTGCAACTCAGATCATATCCCTTTAATTGTAACTCTCAAAATTGTTATGCATAGTAGTCCTGTTAGAATATAATCCATTAGGATTATTGTAAATAAATAATTAAATAGGAATTTGAATAGTTGCCCGGGAAGGTGAAAAGGCTGGTTCTCAACCGCCTCATTGTAATCTATAAATTAATGTTTTAGTCGTGAATAGAATATTGAATCGGGAGTTATTACCAACAAGTGGTATCAGAGCAGGGCGGTCTGCCATAACTCCTCTCTGCCATTCTGCTTGCCAGTCTATTTCCAGACTACTCCATCAGTCTACCAGTGGAGTCGCATGCAATGTATGCGTTACTCCATCTGCCTGAGTTTATTCTCTGCGTGCATGCAATACCTAACCCTAATCCTGAGTTATTCTTCTGCTGCATTTTCATCCTGATGGACAACGACCTCTTCTTTGTACTGCGACCTCTTCTTTCCTCCTCGATTTCTGAGTGAGCCCTTGTTATTGAATGTTACATTGAAGACTGCATCTCGCACAATATATGTGTGCTGCAAACCCTATTTTTAACATACTTTTCTCTCTGGTGCGCCTTCATACCAGAATTGCAATCAATCCTACCAAAATTCATGTAGGTTGTAGATCATTTGTTGTGAATCCTGAACAATGCGTTGAATCCTGAATGGTGAAGGTTGAGAGATGTGAAGGCTGTACGCTGCGTGGAGAGATTGTGCAGTGGGAGACTGCCTGCGTGAAGCCTGAAGAGCCCGAGCTATAATGATGTGGAGAAGAAACTATATTGTTCTGCCTGTAGAATAATATACTGCGTTGATGAGCCTGTATACCCTGCCAGAGACTGTGTGGGTCGAAATCATACAAGAAAAGCTTCATTCCAGTTTTTACCTTTTCGACAAGATCTTTCTTGGCTGGTGGCAACCCAAACACTCGCTCCACCATTTGCTTGCTGGCCATCACGCGATCTTTTCCTGTTCTTTCCTTTGGCCATGTTGTTTAAAGACTTGAAACAAATTCACGTATAACTATTAAGCGAGCTTCCAGCGGACACGACCTGCGCACAGAACGCCTTAACAATCTATTATGTGATTGCAGCAGCACGAAATGAAGAGGCCGCAAAGTGGTTGCCTCCACCTGCAAAGATTTGCAGGAACTGCATTGAAGACAACGTTTTTAAGAATGCATTGATAGACTGCGTGGAGATTAAACACTGCGTAGAGAGTCTGAAGACTGATATATATTGATATATATTGTGACTCATATATTTTTTTTGAGATAGCTACTTTTTGAGCTAGCTATATAATACTGTGTTGAGTTTATATCTGCGTGGACTGATTTGCTTTCACTAATATATGTTGAGCATGGACTGCATCTTGTTTTGGAGATGATGTTTTTTTTTTGGGAATGCACAAACCCTAGACTGATTTTTTATGAAGACTGTGCACTATTGTATCACTATTGGAGACTGCCTATTGATAAATGAGGTAGGATTGGTGTGACTGCGTTGAGCGTGGAGACTGTTTACTGGTGGCTGCGTTGAAGAGAGTCTGGCGACTATCTTGAAGGCTGCCTTGGAAGAATAATTAAATCTTCTGGTTTTATTCTATTGATTGATATAAAAATTGAAGCTGCTTGGAAACTTTTATATGTTGCTGGTGTTTTGAGCTTTGTAAACCTAGACTGCTGAAAACCTATTGAAGGCCGAGTTGTATGCTGGTGAAGGAACGTTGTAAGCAAGTGAGACCAGCTTTATAATTTGAGGTATATATTGAATTTACATGCTGCATTGAAGAGCTGCATAATATTTTTATGTATTTCCTGTGACCATTGGAAGTGCACAAAAACCCTAATTTGTGCCCTAATTCCTCTCGTGATTGATATCACTGAGTTGTGGAGCTCAGTATATTGAAATAATATATGCTGCGTGAGGTTTGGATTTATATTCCAATAATATATGCTACAGTTTTGGAGCTGAGTATATATTGAAAGTTTTTATCCTTTTTGCTGGTTTCACCATTTGCATTGCTGCCTTTTGGAAGACCCTGTACTGAATTTCTTCTCCTTGAAATTGCTGCGATTTGAAGCAGCGATACTATTATTGTATCTCTTTAAAACCTGAAGTTGCATTCTACACCTTGGCAGAGACTGTAGACCTGCAAGGTTATTGTTTTTCTCTTTGTCATATCAAGTTTATTATTGTAAATTACACTAACAGTTGTAAAGATGCACTCTTTGGCATCTAGTATTGGTGTTGCCCTTGCTGGAAAAGACCAATCCAAAGACCCTTCCAAGGGAGATTGCGGCAAAGAGAGAGGCAGAAGAAGAAGAAATTGCAAAGGCAGAGGGGCAGAAGGAAAAGATCAGAATTGTAGTGCAAGCGTTGCGAAAAGACTGGGCACACATCAGATCAGTGTTGGGCTTCATGGGACTCCATCAAAGACAAGCACAACCAGAAGAAAGATGACCAAAATTCTAGTAAATCTTCTG
>LPNX011204805.1:202163-259461 GCA_001517045.1 Pseudotsuga menziesii
CTGGGAGTACCTTGTGTACCCTAACAGACAAATGGCCTCACTCATACCAAGAGGAAAGGGCCTCTCATAGTATTAACTAGATAGGAGGAGGAAGAAGTTATCAATTGTTGTAAGGAGATTGATAATATGGGCCACAAGCTATAGTTCATACACATGAAGTGAAATATTGCACAAATATTTGAATCATGGTTGAATCCATTTAGAGTTGAATCTCTTGGGAAGTTGTGGTATGTAGTCTTCAAGAAAAGGCATCTAGAACTTGTTTTACAAACAATACAAGTCCAAGATAGAGAGAGAGTCATGAATTCCCCCCTACAACTATGTCAAGGATCTATGACACTTCGTCGAATTCCTATAAGAAACATTCATATAGTCCATATCATATATTTAACTATGATGAAACTAGGCTACAAGTTTGAAGGAATTGTGGCATGTGGGTAATCATGAGGAGAGGTAGTAGGAATGTGCCCAAAATTATGCCTAAGAGTAGGGAGTGGATAACCATTTTTATTGCATAAATGGTGTCAATGCATCAATCACTGGGTTCTATATATTCAAGGAAAAGATTCAATTGAAAAATTATATCAATAACTATGAGGAGGGAGCATGCATGGTCGAAGATACAAATGCATGGATGACCACAGAATTGTTTATGAAATGGTTGTGCCACTTTGTTGCATCTATACCAGTGTGTATCACGTGAAAACATACAATTACTAATATTCGATAATCATGGAATATACATATCCCTACCTACAATTCAAGTGACAAACACTATGGTCATTGATTTTCTAACCTTGCTTGCACATACCGCCCATAGTTTGCAAGCCCTTGATGTGAGTGTGTTCGCACCATTTAAATATGTTTTCAAGTCCTAAAGAATAGTGTGGATGGAAAAGAACCCTAGGATGAAGATAATCATCATTGATCCATCTTAATCTCGGATCTATCAAACATCGAGAGTGATCCAATTTCTTATGGTGTAAATATTTTTTTATCTTAAAAGTGTTACAAAAAATATACCTCAAGAAATTTGAACCATATTTTATTTCATAGATTTGACTTTAAGTTGTATTTTTTTTATTTTATAAACCAACATGAATTTTTATGTACTTTTAATTTTTTGTAACATTACACTACTTTACAACATATCCCCCATACTGGGATGTAGAGAACCTCGCTCCTCTCAGTGAAAAAGTATTTGAATTAGTTGAACTTGTCAGTAATGAATTGAGAAGGGCTCTCACTTCCTCAAATATCAAGGATAAGTTCACGCATGTTGGAATTTGACCACTAGAATATGATGGTATTCTCCATGATATGACTTGAAACCAATATTTTGAGGTACATAAAAATGATGTAGATGTTGCATCAGAAGATGCAAATGTTGTAGACACCATGTTATCGCTCTCTCAAGGAAATTAGAAACTATTCGGTGACAAAAATCAACATGTTATCTCTACTCAATATGACAATGAAAATGGTAAATATGTCATGGAAGTTGTTCAATCTATACATGAAAAAAGCACATTTTTTTAAAAATAAGTTAATAATGACATTACTGAAATCAATGTGGTCAAAGGTTGTTGAGCATTGTGAATCAATGAAGAAAACTTGACATTACCATGCTAGGTGTAGCAACGTAAATGGTTAGTGGAATCCATGATGAATATGAACAAACATATTGTTACTAAAACCAATGAAGAAAGCATGAACATGCCTTCATAGCCATCATTATTAAACAACAAAGTTGTCCATTATTATGTGGGTTCTGGGGGTTTAGAATAAGGTGATGTAGGCACTGTAGAACCAATTGAAGGATACAATGCATATGTAACACAACTCCTACTTCATACTCATACCTCACATAGTGGTACACCACTCAAGTCATGGATAAGGTTGTTAGTGGAGAGAGTTGTATAAAATGAAATGAGAGGATATACATATGTTCTTTGTTTGTGCAAGAGTTCACAGTTAGTCACTTGAGATGAATACATAAAACTATTGGCTGAGATATAACAAAAGAAAAAGGAGATGTAAGAACTAAGAGAAAATAAGAAGGATCTTGCAAATGATAGGAAGGATCCAAGGATTGTTAAGGATGAAGAGTGAAGGATTGCAAGGATTCAAAGAGAGAAAGAAAATAAAGAAAAAGAGCACCATAAATAAAAAGACAAGCAGTAAAAAACAAAAATAAAAGCACAAGAAATACCAAAAGATGATATCTGTAGGATGAAGGATCAAACTATTTCCAACTCAGCCATTCACATTGCAGATAATACATGTTTATTTCAAGAGATTACAAACATACAAATCCACCAATAACACTTGGTTTGTCTTGAACCCCACTTTATTCATGGAAGTAGGGGGCCAAATACAGCTGATCCAGATAGATATTGATGGCCACCCACCTATTCCACTGGCTCAGAACAATTGTCCATTGTGGTAGTTTCCTAGTTATTTTTTACGGTTTTTTGGGTCCCAAACTTCTCGGGTCTTTTTGAGTCCCTAAACAACGTTTTTTGGTGATTCAAGGGCCTAAATGGTTTCCAATGGCATGCATACAGACCCATTTGGAATATATAAATCTTGTATAGGCCTTTCCAATGGGCTATCAAGCACCCAAATTGGAGATCGTATGCAAAATTTATTACCCCGAGAAGTTGATTGTTCAACTATCCATCTCGGGGTTGGAAACTTTATGACGGTTCATCTTCTAAGGTTATGTTTTGGACTTGTGGTATCACCCTAATGCTTATTATAAATAGGCCCTTTTGGCCTCATTTTTTATTCAGCTTGGCACAAATGAGTGTAGCAGCGACATATCTTCTCAGAGATAGCTACCACCATTCTAACTATGTATTTATAATATGTTCTATTTTCGCTATTTAATAGAATATGTGTTTACTGTATCTCTTTTTTCATTGCAAAATGTCTGTGTTTATGATGTTATATTTGTTATTTCATTTTGTTCTCACATAAATACAGATCAGTGGTATTAGATCAATCCACTCTTTGATTGGTTCTCGACGCATGTGCCCGACTAGGTCAAGGTATAGAAAGTTCGTTCGCGAACTAGTTTCACTTGTGGAATATCACTCTCACCACCCCAAATGGCCTCCCATGGAAGAATAAAAGAGATATGGAAAAGGATGTCCTACCAAGTCTCTTCTTGAGGAATCCCTCAAACGAAACAGGAATTGGATGATGTATAGTTTCATCCAAATCCTTCTAGGAATGCCAACAACAAGAAGTGCATCTTCAATGAGAAACTGGTCCAGGGATGCAACTCCCTTCAAGGTACAAGTTAACTTTGATATTCCTTTATTTGAAGGAAAAATCAATGTTGATGCCCTAGATAAGTGGTTGAATGTTCTAGAAGGGTATTTATCTGCCCACAATTGATCCAACAAGGAAAATATCACCTTTGCACTCCTTAAGGCAGTCCCTCATGTCAAAAATTGGTGGGATACTTACTGTAATCAAAACTCATCAGATGAGTCTAGAATTTTTGAGACAAACCCCACTTGGGACTCTTTCATAGATGCCTCGAGGGAACAATATTACCTTGTTGGAAACTATGATGACCAGTACACCAAATGGACCATTTTATGTCAAGAGAGGACCAAAGGGTGTGAGAGAACACCAACAAATTTCGATACCTTGGGAACAAATCTGGGTATCAAGGACTCTGAGCACCACCTTATACTAAGATATTACAGTGGTCTACATCGGTACATCCAATTTGAGATGGAATTCCTCGACATATCGTCACTTGGATCTCCCTATCAGTATCATGCCAAAATCAAGGAGAATTTTCAGCAAAAGAACAAGTGAGACTTTGGACCTGTGAATCCACTGTCGAAGCAAGGTAATGGAAGCCGTGGCTTTCACAACACAGGACAAGGAAAGGAAACCTAGTCCCTGCCACAAGCAAAGAAGGGGACTTGAAAGACAAATAAATACACCGAGAAGTGTTGTGAGTTCCACAAAATCCCTTGGAACAACATAGATGAATGTATCTTAAAGCAGTCATTGGTGGTTGATATCAAAGCTTTCGAATCATATCCCAATTCTGATTTAGAACCCCATGCCACAGTCACAGAACATGGGAGGTAGATCATTGATGAAGATGACACATTCATTTGTTTCTACCACACATATTCAACCGAAGGATCATCAAGAGTCATAGGAAGAGAAGCGCCACTTCCACTGGTAGATGTGGGTCAAGGCAATCCCACTACATTTTGTTGTTGACAATGACATCCAAAGGAACCTGATATCAGTAGAATTCATCAAGAGATTTCAGCTTCTGAAAACACCACACCCGTAAACCTACAACATCGAATGGCTAAGACAAGAACAAGGTATCCAAATTACTTAACAATTCCTCCTACCATATGGCATGAATCCTTTCCAAGATGAGTTACTGTGTGATGTATCTCCACTTGAATTCTGTGATGTTCTTTTAGGAAAACAATATATGTGGAAGCGTCATGATGTATATGAGTTGTGACCTCATAGTGTCATTGTCACTTTGGGAGGACAACTCTATTGGATACCAGAGACAGTTGCACCAGCCACACTCTCTCTAGGTAGGAATATAAGATCCCACACCATGATTATCCCTCTTCACCTCCACACCCTCTACATAGGGTCCTGTTGGCACCCCAACAACTCCCTTTTATTTTTGCAAAATAAAGGGGTCCTCTCATGTAAATTTTGTAAATATTTAGCTTTTCTTTCTTTCTATCATTTGATAGGTAATTTCATGGCTTTCCTTTCAAAGTTTTCTGAATTGAATATATGTTTTGGTTTATGTGAATAAGTGGATCATTAAGAAAGATATTTAAGAACTTCATATTCAATAACTTAATTTTGATGTGAGTTTATATTTTAAACAGGAAATATCATATTTTTTAGTTGTTAATAAACCATGTTTAAACATTAAAATGTATTCTTCCTTACCTTTAAAACCTTCACATCAAATTAAACATCCAATTAAACTTTATATTCTTCTCTTATTAATTTTTTCCAGAAGTTCATTTTTGGTTTATGTGAATAAGTGGATCATTAAGAAAGATATTTAAGAACTTCATATTCAATAACTTAATTTTGATGTGAGTTTATATTTTAAAGAGGAAATATCATTTTTTTAGTTGTTAATAAACCATGTTTAAACATTAAAATGTATTCTTCCTTACCTTTAAAACCTTCACATCAAATTAAACATCCAATTAAATTTTTTATTCTTCTCTTATTAAAATTTTCCATAAGTTCATAAATGGAGTATATGTCTTCATAAAGCATTTATAATATATAAGCATCTTCATATTTAAATTATTTATCATTTAGAAAATGTTTTTACATCAAACACACCATTAGAATTTAAAACCCATGGTTTCACTATATTTTGGGGATGATTTACATTTTTACCATTAAATGATTATCATTCATCAAACCATATCATTACACATTAAGACCTATTAATTATATAAAAACATTTTTAAGTATTTAAAAGAGTGATAAACCCAAAATTTATCACATGGTAAACTACAATGGTGGAGATTGGAATCCTCGTTCATATTTTACAATGGTTAAATACGAGACTTTGATTATTAACCAAGTGTATTTAATTAATATTTTAGTCACTCAAAAAATTCAAAGTTATGGTATGGGTGACTTTAATATTTCCTTTTATATTATCTGTGAATTTTATTTTTGAATGGCTTTTAAAATACTTAAAGGTATTTGTAAAACTTTACATAAGTCACAATTTGTATCATGAATTTGTGATATAAATCATTTCTTTTTGTAAATTGCAGGTATATTATATCTTTTGCCATGATGTCCGAGGTTTGGGAAGATAACAAATTTTAGACCAATTAAGGGAATTTCAAATATATTGCCATGATTTTGTTTGGTTAAATGTTACGATTAAGGTATTAAAGAATGAGATTTATAAACAACGAAGGAGAAGATACAGAAAGGGATTTGGAGTGAGAAGTTCATCAAGAAAGATACCAAGTTTCAATATAGAATGGCATCAATTACGCGGCCTCAATTACTATAAACTCGCCAAAAAAGAAGGGGTTACACAACAGATCACTATCAAAAGTCTGCCACAAAGTTATTACGTGTGTTGTAGTTAAACACTCTCCATGAATTTGATGAGATTTTTGTTGATTAAAACGATTTGTCAGAAACCACCGTAGCAAGAAATTAGTCAAGTAATTTATTAGCTTGGTAAATATCAATGCACAATACAGTCAATCCATCATGTATAAGGGAAGATTATTTTATTTTTATGTTATTTTTCTATTTCAGATAAACATTCTATTCATCGAATAAGTTTTAATTGGTTTGTCATTTTATGTGCAGGTTTAGAAGATAACAGAATGAGATTTCTGTCATTTTTCTAGCAACAATTTTCTGCAGCGAACTGCGGGCAAACTAAGACGAAATAAGAAAATCTAAAACATGGATTTTTTCCGGAAGATACCCATTTACCAGACTTGTGGGGAATTTACTAAAAAGAGTTAATGATTTGGTATATTTTTGGGGTGCTTTGAACACGTCTTCGTGAGTGGCTATGAGCAAGGAAAGGGAATTATGCTTCTGTTCTTTTTGTTTCTTATTTAAGAAATAGAAGACAACCAGTAAATGGAAAGGGGGGTCTTTGTAGAGAATAAGGAACTTTGTTTTCTTTATTTCTATTTTCTATTTATAAATGTTTCTGTTTGCAAATGGAAGAGGAGACACTCCCTTGAGGGAGATACTCTGTATATTCTCAGGGAATTGTTTCCCAAGTTTCTGTAATAGTTTTCTCTAGAGGATTCGAGACTGGTGTAGCGAGTATTAATGGGAGATGGTAATTACTTCAGTTCTTGTTTATGACAGAAACTTTGTTATGAACCTTATTTCTATTTCTTTATGATTTTTTTCTAAATATATATAAACTCCTTTCTCTATACTCTTATTCATTTTAATACATGTATATTTTTCTATCATGTACAAAGATCAATCTATTTGTCTCGAGCTAATATTATTCTCATAATTCTTTTAAATGATTACATGGTTTTTTCTATAATTAATTTTTATTATTGTTGCAAATAGTGTATAATTGTATATTGATATTATTTAATGGAATGATCAACTTTGTATTGTCATTTTATTGAATAATGTTTATTTATAATTGAATTCTGCCAACGATAGTATTAATATTAAATTAACTTGCTCATGTCTTACATGATAGATTAGGATAGAACAAATTCTAGTTTTAAATTAGAATTTTAGTCTCATTTTAAGGATTACAAGCTACAACTTAATAACTACTAAATCTGTGTAATTTAGTAGCTACTAAGTTTGTGTATTTATGATTATTAAAAATTTGTGTTATGATTAGCTATCTTTCATTTATTCAAGAGTTTATGATAATCTTTTTAAAACTTAAATAGAGACTGTCCTCAAGAGAGCAAATTATAGCTGGACATAAATAATTCATTTTAATTTAAAAATAGTTAAATAGATATTTCATTTGATATATTAGCATAGCTTGTAAATAAGTAGTTAGTTTTACTTTAGTTGTTTTAATTGTAATTTAGTATAGTTTTAGTTTGTTAATTAATTTAGGAAACATTTTTCTAAGTTTAAATAATATGACTCTCCTTAAGAGAGAGAAATTCAGTTCGTAGCAGGACCATAACCTGCGAGATTTTTCCATTCTAAACACACCAGGAGCTGTTCTAAGCGACTTGTGTGGGATTAATCTTCTTAAGTTGGCCAATTCAAAAAATACGGCCAACAAATGGCACTAGAAGGAGGGCTGAAATAAAACAAGTGGTTATTTTATTTTTTCAATTATTTTGATAATCATTTTTCCTCCAGCTCTTGTTTTTCAGTTTTATTATTTTATGCTCTTAGTCGTCACATACATGCTTAAGGGTTGTTTAGATGATAAGCTATCCATTTGAAGAGTCAATTAATATTAATTGTTTATCATTCATGGCTCATGCCCAAATTCCTATTTGGGAATCCATTTTTAATTTTACATTAGTTAATATTCGCAATGAGACAATCAACCTTTTGTCAAAACTTGAATTTGATGGCGAAGGCGATATATTTGCAAGAGAACACCTTAAGAAGTTTTTATGTAAATGTAACAAACATAAGATTGTTAATCTTAATGTTACTTGTAGGTTATTTTCCCTTACTCTCAAAGGACGAATCAAATGTTGGTTGGAAAATTTTCCCCCTAATTTCTTTTTTACATGGTTTCAATTTGCACATGAATTTTTAGACACATTCAAGGACTATAATATTAATAAACTTTGCAGTGAATTGTAGGCTATTCGCAGGAAGAAAGGTGATGTAATGTACCTCCTGTACCCAGATGCCATTAGGTGTGAAAATGATAAGATTTTCACTTCACGGATACTACCAAGGAATCAAGACTGTTAGTGACAGATGACATAAAACAATAAACACATAACATTAATTTCCTTGGCTGGAAACAACAGCATTTTATTACCGTAATGTATCCAAAACAGTATAATAACTTTTCTTGCTTATTTTCTACATTAGCCACTTATCCCTTAACAACGTATCCATTAATGAGCATCACATGTATACCAAACAATGTCAAGAAAATAAACATTCAAACACATGAGAAGAGACCAAATAAACATTCAAACACACGAAAATGAGACAGAGAAATGTACGTGGTTCACCCCAACCTTGGGGTTACGTCCACCAAAAGGGAGTCACATCTGGTGACATTAGATTCATTAAAAGTTACAATCCGCAATAACATAATTGCTGTAGCTTTCTTCTTCTTATAGCATTTACAATAGTTCCATTGGAAGTTACAAACTGCATCATTAACACTGTCACTATCGTCTACAGTTGCAGTACTCTCAGTACCATTTACTCAAGCACACTCAGCCAATTGTGTTGGTCATACCATTTACTCAAGCACACTCAGCCAATTGTGTTGGTCATCCTGCCTATGCAGTGGACCTAACTATCTTTTATGTGTTTAATATAAGGTTCTCTGCTAAAATCTATCACACAAAAAGAAACAACAACTAGCCGCGTTCCTGCTGCTATATAATCGTGCAGACTACAACAATAAAATTAATATATCATTGCATACACATAAATATTTTCCCTTCATCTTTGGGATTTTATTCTTAGCCGAGTGAATTACTGTCCATTAATTTTTCCAGCGTTCGTTCAAGATTAGCAACGGCTTGAAATCCCAGAGAAATTTATGGTGGAACTTTACGATGATTATCAATTTCGCACTCATCTTGGTCCCTTAAAAAGGTAAATGCATAAGGATGTATGATCCTTCTTTTAGGCTGGGACAGTATCCTAATATATATACTTACGGTATAACCGCACATACGGTTGCAGATCTTAGTTCACGTGAGACAGAATACACGGTTGCATATCCTACTTCAAGTGAGACAGAATACAGGTGTGGTATACCTAAACAATGAGTATAAATTTGGGGACCTTACCTTCTCACTTTTTCCTACATGACCAGTCGAGAGCCATCTAACAGAAGTATGCGCCCATTTCTCTTTAACAAAAAAAGGGTTTGACAGAAAAATTACAACAATATATCTAGTTTCCAAATCGTAAACTTAAACTCAGTTTGCAGACAACATTTTTGGTATTTCCAAACTCACACAAATCGATTCAACACAAAGTTAAATCGCGGCTAGGTAGGAACTTCCTGACCAGGATAAAATGATGAACGTTGCTGCTAGCATAAAGATTCAGGATGCGTACATGGGTCTTGGTATATCGACACCATTGCATTTAACTAGACACACGTCTGTAAACGAAAAAATAGAGGGTTATAAACTTGCATAAACCTAAATACAATCACCTATCAAACAGGCTCTACCCCAATTGTATTAATGCCCTTGCATCTAATAGACGTAGATAAAAGACAAAACCCAGCTGGTCGTTTCAGGTATGCTCCTTCCCTTAATGTAACCATAGGTCTAAGCAAAAAAAATACAGGTTTAACCTCACACGAGGGTTATTTCCTTCAGCGAAGCGAATGGAAGAGGATAACATACATAAAGGGTCTCCTTATATACGGATATATTTAAACTATGTTTCTTCCCATAGATCCTATCAGTAAAATGACTATACGATTTTTCCCACATAACCTATCAGCCAAAAGATTTACGCTCTTCTTTTCTTTATAGAAAAAAGATTAATGATGCAGATACCCTTCTACCACATGGTGGCTCATAGATATGAACAATTACAAAGCTATCCAAATCGCAGGTGTATAACTATCAGTTAAAATAAAAGAAATGGCTGGCACTCAGAGCATACCTCAAAAGCCAAATCGCAGGCTGGGAATTCAAAGCTAACCAAATCGCAGGCTGGGAATTCAAAGCTCAAAAGCCAAATCGCAGGCTGGGAATTCAAAGCTATCCAAATCACAGGTGTATAGCTATCAGTTATTTTCAACTTAAATAAGAAAAAATGGCGGGCACTCAGAGCATACCTCAAAAGCCAAATCACAGGCTGGGAATTCAAAGCTCAAAAGCCAAATCGCAGGCTGGGAATTCAAGCTATCAAAATCGCAGGTGTATAGCTATCAGTTATTTTCAACTTAAATAAGAAAAAATGGCGGGCACTCAGAGCATACCTCAAAAGCCAAATCACAGGCTGGGAATTCAAAGCTCAAAAGCCAAATCGCAGGCTGGGAATTCAAGCTATCCAAATCGCAGGGAACTTCTCTTACCAGATTGCCCAGGTCTCAAACACATCGTGTCCCCTCTAAAAGGCAGCGATATCACTCTTTAAAAAATCCCCGGTAAACTCTTTTCTCCCCCCTTTCATCCTATCGTGGTTGCCGTGAGGTAAAAAAATAATACCTTCTGCGAGAGCAGCGCAATCAATTCTGAATATCGCAGAGTAGAGAAAATTGAATCTCTTCTCAAATGGCTGAGTAGAGCAGTTAATGTTGCTGCCGAAACGCCAGAAAAATGCAGAATGCCGAAAAGCCTGCTGCTATTGGGTAAAATAGATATTAAAGTTGTAGCTATTTAGCTGGGTTTTCTTGAGCCCCGATTTCCGCTTAATCACTGGTGCTCTAAAACCATTAATCCATCATAATAATTATTAAGTCAGGTAATTAGGTAACGCGTCCCTAACTCACGTCTTTCAACAGTATTCATTAAGTAACGCTTGCCTGATTCACGGTAACTGTTCTATGCCATTTACCCAAGGGAATCCAATATTGAAATTAATATTAGAATTCCTGATTTGTAAATATTACATTTTATCTATATATATATTTACGTATAATTACAAATTCCAATATATATATGTCAGCATGAAATTCCATTTTACTATATCATGCTTCATTATTATAGTGTGCATGAATTTTATAGCAAGCTCCTCTACTTCAAGTTTCTTTCGCTAAAAAGCCCATTTTGTAGTCCAAATCTCTATGGAACAATTTTATCCGTCATTCATGTACATAATTTCTTTTATACACCTTATACTATATAATACCATTTATATAGTCTACATCGCTATGGAACGATGTTGTCCGCTATTTATGTATATAATTTCTTTTATATACATTACACTACATAATACCATTTTATATAGTCTATGGAACAATTTTGTCCGCCATTAGGTATATAATTTTCTTTTATATACATTATACTATATAATACCATTTTATATAGTCTACATCTTTATGGAACAATTTTGTCTGCCTTTATGTATATAATTTTCTCTATATACATTATACTATATATTCCCCATATATATATAGTATACAAGTGTATGGAATAATCTTTCCGCCATTTTACGTAACTCAATATTGTATACGCTATACTATATAATACCCTTTTATATAGTATACACACATTTTCCTTTCAATCCCTTTGGTTAAGGTGAGGTGGAAAAATAAGCACCAGAGTACTTAAGTTGTTTTAAGGAGATTACGACATAAAATTTTTATTTGACCATCAGCTTCATTAGGATGCTTTTCCTCCTTGAACTAGCACCACTTTTCCCTTTGCGTCGATACCAATCGAGTACAACTCCTTCTATCTTGTCTTTGTCTTATTAGGGTTTTGTACCGGGTTGCAGTTGTATTAGTCGAGATAAGTTTCGATGAAACATGTATCCACGTAGGCGGGGACATTAACTCTTAAATACCTAGGATGTAAGTTAGTCCACATGGGCTTACTTCGACCTAGGGTGACAATTAAAATCTTATGTCATTCCAAGAAGACATTCACTATTCTTCCCAATCATTGTTTTATCTTCTTTAGTGGACTCAGTCGCCTGTTAAGTTGTTTTCTGGGTCTCACATCTCCGGGGTCTATAGCTTAATAATTCATATCACCTAACATATAAGGTTCTGCTAGTGGGGCCTTGGCTTTGAGCTCCTCACTAGATAACATATACATTCAGAATTTACAAGGTATTTAGAGGCCTTTCAAGGGGGACGTTACATCCTTCCCCCCTTAAGATAACACCGTCCTCGGTGTTCCAACATTTTCTTTGACCAACTTTCCTTCTTTTTCTTCGTCCCTTTTTTTTTCCCTTTCCTCTCTTCGTTCTAGATCCTGGATATCCTTCAGTCCTTCTCAGGTTGCCATCGTTCAGGACCTGCAATCTCCTGCACAAGGTTCATTTCCAGCCCAAAATTTTACTTAGTAATTCATGTTCAAAGAAAAATATCATTCAATTTAAACATAGGCCATGCAATTTTCAGGTGTCCCTCTATGCCATGACATCCAATCATTTTCATAATGCAATTAAAAACATGTTTACTACCATTTTCCGTTGGTTTTGTCTCCAACGCTTGGTCAATTAGGTCATCCTCTACCTGAGGAACCATTTTTCACGTTAAGCAATGTAACAGTCTTTCGGAAAAGTCATTTAACATGTTTTTTTTTATGCTCGTTATGTTTTACCAAACTCCCTTGAGTTTCTCTTTTTTTTTCTGGTGTGGTCTTACAATAATTCTGAGGTTACTCTCCTCAGTGACATCAAACAGCGTCCTATCTTTCTAGATGTCCAAATTTTTGCCTAGGTCTTTTGCCACACCCCATGCCTAACACCAATGTGCTCATGCAGCAATCGCTTGCCTAACACCATTGTGCTCCTACAGCATGTATGCCTAACACCAGTGTGCTCACGTGGCAATCACTTTCCTAACACCACTGTGCTCCTGCAGCATGTATGCCTAACACCAGTGTGCTCACGCGGCAATCACTTGCCTAACACCACTGTGCTCCTGCAGCATTCAAATTTTTTCCTTGTTCATATTTGTACAAATTTTGACTTTGATTATTGCAGTGCGCACTCGAAGGTGCTTTCATGACTTTATTGTCATTGTATCGGTTCATGAATCAACTACACATCGAGTCAAAGTATTCATTGGAAACCCAAAATTTCAATAATCAATTTTCATAATTTGTATCATATTCTTTTTTTTAATAGTCATTCACAAGCTACACATACTTGTAAACAAAACAAGAGAATTACTCCTTACCCCTTTCCTGAGTAAAAGAGCGTAACTTACATACACAGGCAGATTTATATACCATAATGTACTTCAATGTAGTAATGATCATAACCTTGGTGAAGCCTGCAACGTTAGTATGCCAACAACATCATCAACATTTAGCCCTTGTTTATAAAAATACTTGAGATTCAACAATTATATTAAGTAAACAATACCCATACTCAACCTCCTTATCTATGGCAACAAATATTTCCTAAAGGTTGGCTCCAACCGATAAAGTTCCTCGCCTATCCTGCCATGTTAGCATGTCACATTATACAGCATTCATCAACTTATTTATCAATATCAAATCCATATCAACTCTTAAGATATCCATCTTAACATCACCCAAGCAACAACAATGTTCCCAAATTCTTCTTGGTTTCATTCACAAGACGACCAGCAAGATTATTTAATCTAGCGCTAGAATTCAATTCTAGGGTTCTTGCTAGCATCTAAAAATAGACACATGATAGCAATAAAATGGTCTATTAGCATATCAATACCCAAAATAAAAGAAAAATACCAGCCATGGGTAAATCAAATCATAGGATGGTTCAAGATCAAAAACTCAATCCAAGCAATAAGGAACCAATTCCAAAATGTTCACTAATAAGAGCATGACTCTAAAATTCATTTTCTTAATCATAAAGCTGGTACTACACATAAACATTTCAGTATGCACTACATCATTCACCAATATCCAAAACATCCCTAGCGAGGTCAACATGGATCAAGAAGTATATTCGCCATTCTATTTAAGGATTTTCAATGCTCAATCTAGCAATGTCATGATACGGCTTCTCTTGTATTTATCTATTATTTATTTATTTATTTTTCCATTTGTGACTCTACTGAACCAGCAATAGGTTTTAACATATAAAACCTCTATTAATGAATTCACAACCTCAAATCAAAACCGTTAACAACTTTCAAACCTTCATTTTTTTCGGCCGTTGTCAAGAAATGCGTCGACATTCTTTAAGCATTTAATTAGATCTTTGGTATTCAAGTCGCAAGTATCAGAGAGAAATACTTTCCAAGAATTAGATTCCAATTAATACAATGTCAGCAAACAAATTCATAATTGATACCTGATTAAATCTCGAAGCCAATCAAGGATTTCGATCTCAATACCCAACCACAAGGTTAATGGATTACACATATCAGCAGTAATTTCAACTAAGGAAAATAGGAGGCATTCCGTTCATGACTCTTCCATTAACCTTATCTAATTAAAATACAAAACAAGGTCCTGGTCCATGCCCATACATGCCATCGTTAGATCTAGACAGAAAACAATTTATAATTAGATCTACCCTTGTAAATTCATACCACCACGAGATTGGAATTCCCATATATGAGATCTATACTTGGAACACATACAATCATGCAGCCATATACAAGCATCAGGTCTCTATCTTTTACAATTTCATACAACCATGGAAATATGGATCGCATGCATCTAATCTATATCTGAAATGCATGCTGGCATTCGCGCAAAAATCACAGCAAATAATCATAGCCATATCCATATTTAAAATACCTCGATGCATAAGGAAAATGAAGCAAACTCACAGAATATACTCATATACAAAACTATGAGTCCGCAATTCCCATATTGCTATTTTTAATAGAAACTACCATATTACTCTCGTCGACCATGAGTCTCACCAAGAGGAAATTTCTAAACCTCAGTAAATTTTATTGGTGCAACTGAAAAATAGAGACGAAACAATCGTCTTAGCTATTTGAAAACATATCTGTAAGTGAGCAAGAGAATAACCTGGTACTTGTATACTTACATGCTCGGGTCGCCCATTGAGCTGACAAGGTATTGGGTCATCTCTGTTGTAATTTTCAGGACAATGTTCCTACCTCCCCTGCACAACTCCAAAGGTCAGTTGTAGTATCCCTCTCCTATGCCCTAGAGTATTTTGTAATTATGCACATTATTGTATGAGGGCTTCCGGGTGAGGAGCTCAAGTGCCAAGGCCCCACCCGAAGCAACCGACAAGTTAGGTGAAAGATAGGATAAGTGACTAAGAAAAATGAAGGAATTAGAATTAACACAAGTAGGGACAAAAGTGCTGAACCAAGCCTTTTGGGACAGGAAGTATTGCTTAAAATTTCGATGGTAGAGGCGCTCGCCCTTACGCCTATTTTTGCCTCACCTTTCTGGATCGAAAGGAAAACAGTATATACGTATGTGAAAGAATTTCACATAAGGTAGTCGGAAACCCTACATAGCAAAAACAAATAGAAGAGTATTCTTATATGGTTGGAACACTATACCATAAAAGGATTTATTTATATTAGAGTTAGTTTCATGCACATATACAGAACAAATACCCATATTACTGAAGTATGACTCTGCCTCTCTAGTAGCCTTGGGTGTAGAAACCGTTAGGGGTTTTTAGCCACCAATTAAGGAGGCGCTACTTTTTCCGTGTTTAAGTTTCAGAAGCATGAATTCTGGAGGCGTTATGCTGCCATGGCTCATAGTCACTAATTATGGAGGCTGTATGAAATTCAATCCTATATTTTTGGTTGAAGCGTTAAGGGTTAATGGGGGAAAACCGTTTTGTTTTATGAAGACCTTTTAATTTCTCCCCCGATTGGGGGGAAGAGACGTTGAACCAACCACTCTTTATTGCGTGAACACGCCCAGCTCTAATGGGGGAGGTATTTTAGGGCATGCATAGGCACTGATAGAGGGGAAAAAATGGAGGAGACTACCAACTCTAAATACTCGTAGTGAATTGACTGTTGGGGGGGGAAGAAGGAAAACAGTTGAGGGCTGGGAAAGAGAGATCTCCACAGGAGAATAACCTCGACATTTTTCTGCGCCATTGGAGGGGAGCGATCTACGTGATGCACTCTCTAATTACTTAAAAGAAAGATGTGATCAATCACAAAGTTGCTAGAACATCAAAGGTATGTGCGCTAATGATTCTTGGGCTGCTCATCAGTTCTGTTTTGTTCTGTTGTTTCGCTCAAAGCCTTACATCATTCATGGGCATTTTCAACACCTATGATTGAACCCGTCTTGGTATGGGGTTCTATGTTTATATAAGAACCAACCTGGTAGATGGCGATCTGCTGGGTATTGGTATACAGTCTACGATTTCATGCCTGATGTCGTTATGCTCAGAATAAATGCATACACCTGCTATCATCCTGTAAAGGGATCGAGTTTTTTCTTAGGAACCGGACTACTTAAGTCACAAGCCTCCTTTCTGCGATACTGTAAATTGTGGATGTTTTAACCTTTAGCGAGTTTCTTTTAAGAAATTCAGACCCGATTGTTGTTCTAAGGAAGGGTGTGCCTTCCATACCCCGTCTCCATGAATGAGCGGCCTTGATTTGCCATTGGTCCTTTTACGGATTCGCTCAAGATGTATAAAGAGAGGCAGTTTGACAGTACTTTTAATGGATTTTTCTTGGACTGGATGGCAGGGAAAGAACATAGGCAATCTGACTCGTGTCTTATTTTGATGTTTTGACATCTGGCTGAGTTGATGCGCGTGTGCAGAACTGAGTTCTTGCATTTAACTATAGACTCGGCTTTCCCCTGATTACACCCTGGACTGCGTTGCAGGCCCGAATCAAAACCCTAGAGGCGCTTTGTGGCAGACTACGTGTTAGTCTTAGCGCTTTTTGGCAGACTACGTGTTAGTCTTAGTACCGATCCGGAATCCCCAGTTTTTTTTCACCTTGTAATCTATTACCGATCCTAGGTTTAACCTCAGATTTCTATCTTATAACTACGCGATGGCCTGGGTGGTGGGATCTGAAAAGAATGAACCATGTCTGTTTGGTCCAGTGTACAATGTTCGTATGATCTTTTGTTTTAAAGTTCAAGATCTAGCTCTTAATGTGAATAACAATTTTAGTCGCAGGCTTGTGGAGCCAACTCCACCGTAGTTATGATTTGATCGGGATGCGCCAGCTGGTGTATAGATGGAAAATTTTGAAGTGAGGGGATTTTGTTTGATTTTTCTTATTTCAGTTAGCGAATAGCTAGGTTATAGCTCTGCCTAACTCTAGTGTTCCATCTTGGGTTCTCACTTCGAATCCCTTGCTTTTATCCTGGGATCCAAATCTAGTCTTAGAGCATGATACTGGGTGTATACACTGAACCCCAACCACTAGATCCAGCGTTGCATCTCTCATCTGGGGCAATATATGTCTGCGTGTTAGGAAATGATTCCCAGTATAAATCCCCATAAGATACTTAGATCTGGAGTTTAGCTTGTTAATGCGAACTTGGAAAAATGACATAAATTGCAGTATATGAGCTTAGTTTAAGAAAATAAAAAGGGGTCGTAATGAGTAATTCAGGAGAAAATGTATCCTCAGTGGGTTAAAAGAATAATACCTCTTTTGTTAGACAGATGTAGTCTCCTTTTTGCTGACACCTGCAGTTTAGGGTACACAAATGTTTAGTAAATTTCAAAAGTTCACCTTGTGCCCAAAAGGGGCTGTTAATGATTTCTTCTATGAAGCTGATTATAAGATGGCTGTAGCCTTGAGGTAAGATAAAACCGGCCATGAATGAGCCGTGATTTTGTAAGCGCCCTTTTTTTTTATAAATAAATAAGAAGAACAAATAGGTTGGTGGATGTAGCCTCGTGGACGAGGTGAACCACGTGAAGATGGTTGTCTCATTGTGTTATTTTATTGTGCTGGATTATTTTCTTTGTTTACTTGATGGTTATGAATAAGGCATAAATGTTTTAATTGGTGAAAGATTACTAAAAATGTTTTTTTTTAGACTTCTTGAATGTCCTATAGCTTTCAGATAGCCGTGGGTATTTTACATCAGTAACCATGTAGTTCCAAAGTAAAACCTGTAGGAGCGTTTTGAGCCCAATTAGGCCGAAGTGTTTCAACCTGGCTCTGATACCATATGTAATGTACCTCCTGTACCCAAATTCCATTAGGTGTGAAAATGATAAGATTTTCACTTCACGGCTACTACCAAGGAATCAAGACTGTTAGTGACAGATGACATAAAACAATAAACACATAACATTAATTTCCTTGGATGGAAACAACAGCATTTTATTACCGTAATGTATCCAAAACAGTATAATAACTTTTCTTGCTTATTTTCTACATTAGCCACTTATCCCTTAACAACGTATCCATTAATGAGCATCACATGTATACCAAACAATGTCAAGAAAATAAACATTCAAACACATGAGAAGAGACCAAATAAACATTCAAACACACGAAAACGAGACAGAGAAATGTACATGGTTCACCCCAACCTTGGGGTTACGTCCACCAAAAGGGCGTCACATCTGGTGACATTAGATTCATTAAAAGTTACAATCCGCAATAACATAATTGCTGTAGCTTTCTTCTTCTTATAGCATTTACAATACTTCCATTGGAAGTTACAAACTGCATCATTAACGCTGTCACTATCGTCTATAGTTGCAGTACTCTCAGTACCATTTACTCAAGCACACTCAGCCAATTGTGTTGGTCATACCATTTACTCAAGCACACTCAGCCAATTGTGTTGGTCATCCTGCCTATGCAGTGGACCTAACTATCTTTTATGTGTTTAATATAAGGTTCTCTGCTAAAATCTATCACACACAAAGAAACAACAACTAGCCGCGTTCCTGCTGCTATATAATCGTGCAGACTACAACAATAAAATTAATATATCATTGCATACACATAAATATTTTCCCTTCATCTTTGGGCTTTTATTCTTAGCCGAGTGAATTACTGTCCATTAATTTTTCCAGCGTTCGTTCAAGATTAGCAACGGCTTGAAATCCCAGAGAACTTTATGGTGGAACTTTATGATGATTATCAATTTCGCACTCAGCTTGGTCCCTTAAAAAGGTAAATGTATAAGGATGTATGATCCTTCTTTTAGGCTGGGACAGTATCCTAATATATATACTTACGGTATAACCGCACATACGGTTGTAGATCTTAGTTCACGTGAGACAGAATACACGGTTGCATATCCTACTTCAAGTGAGACAGAATACAGGTGTGGTATACCTAAACAATGAGTATAAATTTGGGGACCTTACCTTCTCACTTTTTCCTACATGACCAGTCGAGAGCCATCTAACAGGAGTATGCGCCCATTTCTCTTTAACAAGAAAAGGGTTTGACAGAAAAATTACAACAATATATCTAGTTTCCAAATCGTAAACTTAAACTCAGTTTGCAGACAACATTTTTGGTATTTCCAAACTCACACAAATCGATTCAACACAAAGTTAAATCGCGGCTAGGTAGGAACTTCTTGACCAGGATAAAAGGATGAACATTGCTTCTAGCATAAAGATTCAGGATGCGTACATGGGTCTTGGTATATCGACACCATTGCATTTAACTAGACACACGTCTGTAAACGAAAAAATAGAGGGTTATAAACTTGCATAAACCTAAATACAATCACCTATCAAACAGGCTCGACCCCAATCGTATTAATGCCCTTGAATCTAATAGACATAGATAAAAGACAAAACCCAGCTGATCGTTTCAGGTATGCTCCTTCCCTTAATGTAACCATAGGTCTAAGCAAAAAAAATACAGGTTTAACCTCACACGAGGGTTATTTCCTTCAGCGAAGCGAATGGAAGAGGATAACATACATAAAGGGTCTCCTTATATACGGCTATCTTTAAACTATGTTTCTTCCCATAGATCCTATCAGTAAAATGACTATACGATTTTGCCCACATAACTTGTCAGCCAAAAGATTTACGCTCTTCTTTTCTTTATAGAAAAAAGATTAATGATGCAGATACCCTTCTACCACATGGTGGCTCATAGATCTGAACATCTACAAAGCTATCCAAATCGCAGGTGTATAACTATCAGTTAAAATAAAAGAAATGGCTGGCACTCAGAGCATACCTCAAAATCCAAATCGCAGGCTGGGAATTCAAAGCTAACCAAATCGCAGGCTGGGAATTCAAAGCTCAAAAGCCAAATCGCAGGCTGGGAATTCAAAGCTATCCAAATCGCAGGTGTATAGCTATCAGTTATTTTCAACTTAAATAAGAAAAAATGGCGGGCACTCAGAGCATACCTCAAAAGCCAAATCACAGGCTGGGAATTCAAAGCTCAAAAGCCAAATCGCAGGCTGGGAATTCAAGCTATCCAAATCGCAGGGGTATAGCTATCAGTTATTTTCAACTTAAATAAGAAAAAATGGCGGGCACTCAGAGCATACCTCAAAAGCCAAATCGCAGGCTGGGAATTCAAGCTATCCAAATCGCAGGGAACTTCTCTTACCAGATTGCCCAGGTCTCAAACACATCGTGTCCCCTCTAAAAGGCAGCGATATCACTCTTTAAAAAATCCCCGGTAAACTCTTTTCTCCCCCCTTTCATCCTATCGTGGTTGCCGTGAGGTAAAAAAATAATACCTTCTGCCAGAGCAGCGCAATCAATTCTGAATATCGCAGAGTAGAGAAAATTGAATCTCTTGTCAAATGGCTGAGTAGAGCAGTTAATGTTGCTGCCGAAACGCCAGAAAAATGCAGAATGCCGAAAAGCCTGCTGCTATTGGGTAAAATAGATATTAAAGTTGTAGCTATTTAGCTGGGTTTTCTTGAGCCCCGATTTCCGCTTAATCACTGGTGCTCTAAAACCATTAATCCATCATAATAATTATTAAGTCAGGTAATTAGGTAACGCGTCCCTAACTCACGTCTTTCAACAGTATTCATTAAGTAACGCTTGCCTGATTCACGGTAACTGTTCTATGCCATTTACCCAAGGGAATCCAATATTGAAATTAATATTAGAATTCCTGATCTGTAAATATTACATTTTATCTATATATATATTTACGTATAATTACAAATTCCAATATATATATGTCAGCATGAAATTCCATTTTACTATATCATGCTTCATTATTATAGTGTGCATGAATTTTATAGCAAGCTCCTCTACTTCAAGTTTCTTTCGCTAAAAAGCCCATTTTGTAGTCCACATCTCTATGGAACAATTTTATCCGTCATTCATGTACATAATTTCTTTTATACACCTTATACTATATAATACCATTTATATAGTCTACATCGCTATGGAACGATGTTGTCCGCTATTTATGTATATAATTTCTTTTATATACATTACAGTACATAATACCATTTTATATAGTCTATGGAACAATTTTGTCCGCCATTAGGTATATAATTTTCTTTTATATACATTATACTATATAATACCATTTTATATAGTCTACATCTTTATGGAACAATTTTGTCTGCCTTTATGTATATAATTTTCTCTATATACATTATACTATATATTACCCATATATATATAGTATACAAGTGTATGGAATAATCTTTCCGCCATTTTACGTAACTCAATATTGTATACGCTATACTATATAATACCCTTTTATATAGTATACACACATTTTCCTTTCAATCCCTTTGGTTAAGGTGAGGTGGAAAAATAAGCACCAGAGTACTTAAGTTGTTTTAAGGAGATTACGACCTAAAATTTTTATTTGACCATCAGCTTCATTAGGATGCTTTTCCTCCTTGAACTAGCCCCACTTTTCCCTTTGCGTCGATACCAATCGAGTACAACTCCTTCTATCTTGTCTTTGTCTTATTAAGGTTTTGTACCGGGTTGTAGTTGTCTTAGTCGAGATAAGTTTCGATGAAACATGTATCCACGTAGGCGGGGACATTAACTCTTAAAGACCTAGGATGTAAGTTAGTCCACATGGGATTACTTCGACCTAGGGTGACAATTAAAATCTTATGTCATTCCAAGAAGACATTCACTATTCTTCCCAATCATTGTTTTATCTTCTCTAGTGGACTCAGTCGCCTGTTAAGTTGTTTTCTGGGTCTCAGATCTCCGGGGTCTATAGCTTAATAATTCATATCACCTAACATATAAGGTTCTGCTAGTGGGGCCTTGGCCTTGAGCTCCTCACTAGAGAACATATACATTCAGAATTTACAAGGTATTTAGAGGCCTTTCAAGGGGGACGTTACAGGTGAGTCTTCACAAGACTTTTCAGTAAGGCTTTCTCATATTCTTTGCAAATTTCATATTATTGATTTACCTTCTGAATTTGATCTTTTAAATATTGTTTTCAATTCTCAAGTTCCTCTTATTAAAAAAAATTACAAAGTTTTTCAAAATGATGATAATTCACTAATCTTCCTAGAAACTTCATCCTCTATTATTGATTCAGATACTTTTATAAGTTCTACCCAACCCCTAGGTAAGAAGATCGAAGTAGAACAAGTACCAACTTCTTCTTATCGTTATTCTCCTTTCGTAGAAGAAATTCATAATTCTTTTATCTAAAATCTTGAACCCATAAATATTAATGTATAAAATGAGGAAGAACATACTGAGGATAAATTTATTCGTACAGATAGGGAAGTTGATTGTCTTAACGAACAACAAGATTCAGATTCTATTATTGCAAAACCAGATCAAGATGAATTAATTATAAATCAAACTATATGCTCATCATTTTCTGATGTTTGTACTAATTCTTCTTTCGGTTCAATTATCAATGAACACGAATATGTTAACTATAATTTTATATGTTTGGACAAGTCAATAGAAAAAGTCGAAGAAGAAGACATGAATCTTAATCACTCGACTAAATGTTGTCCGAGAGAAGAGATTAATATTTTTGAAGAGAATGTTAATAAATTTTTTTATTCACATGAAAGATTATTAATTGATCTTGATCTTAAATCAATTTCATATGAAATACTGAAAGGTACATCACCAAATTTTATTCAAAATAATCAGGCAATAAGAGAGAAATATTTTGGAAATTTAAATATTAATGATCTTTCTAAGTTGAGAGATTCTTTTAATTTCCTCATTTCTAATTCTTACTATTTTATTTATCGTGATTTATTTTCTGATTTTGATATGAAAAACATTACATTCTAAATATCTAACTATGTGGCATCACAATTGCATTTCTAAGAGATATCTAATATTGATGATTCTCTTATTAAACATGAATATGAGAGATTGAGACATATTTTATTATTAGATCATCATCCGATACAATATTTTAAAAAGAACGAGGATCTATTGCAAGATAATTATAGTCAACCAATTTTTGATGAGATCAACACATCAACTTTTATTGAAACTAAAAATGTTTGTTCTCATCAAAATCATTTATATGGGAAATCTAATTTTATTGGTGAAAATAAAATCTTTGTCGTAGAGTTTTCTATAACTTGTGATCACCAAAACCTTGTATCTTCTTCAATTGATTCACCTTTAGCAATACACCCTAATAACAAGATTATTTTTTTCGATATTAGGCCACTACCTGTTCATTCACCTATTACATCATTTCATGATGCTATTCTGTATTTGAAACCAATTTTTTCAGATGTTAGTGTGACTAATGCTAACAATTTGATTTGTCCATTTGATTCTTCTAAGATAGGTTTGCCACGTATGGATTTCATATTTTTATATCATACTGTGCATTCTAAGTTTCATGACAAAATTGCAGAGTGGCTCAAAAATTCTTATATCAAAAGGTTTTCAGAAACTGGTAAACATGTCTTATCATTACATATAAATATAATTTCAAATGGTAAGGATGATAGATTTTGTTTTAGTTTTATTTTATATTGTTTCTGGTTATTATTAGAAGAACATATTATTCTTGTAGGATTAGAAATGTTTCGTTGGTTTCACTCGTTATTTCACTTTACTTAGTTCATGTTGTATATTTGATAATACATATGTACATATTCAGTTTAGAAGTAATTCTAGATTTAGTTTAAGTTTGTTTTTCTTATTTTGATTCATTTTCAATAAATGTGCAGTTAATAAAGGATGTGTAAATTTCAAGATGAAAATGAAATTTCAGGATGAAAATGAATTGTCATTTAGGGAAGTAGTCATTACCCTTTTATCTCTTTTTGATTATTTTTCTCTTACTATGAATAAATAGTAATGATGAAATGTTTACATAAAACGAATAGTAAGAGATTTTAGTCATACATAATTTTGCATGCTTATGAACACAACTCACTCATCCTGTAATTATTCTCACAAAACAGTACAGCTTAGACTTTTCATTTTTCCTTTTGTAAATAATGATAAATAAATGGATTTGACTTATTCAATCTTCTCATCGATTAATTAAATGAATTCTAAATAATGAAAAATTATTTTAAATGAATGATTTTGTAATATTTTCAAACCCTTACATTAATAACAAACTTATGATGCTTTTTGTGAAAATCACCATTTTGACATGCATATTATATTTATGTCTCCTATTTTCTAGTTTATATTGACCTTTATTTAAAATTTAAATCTTTATATTGTGGTCAATTTTAATATTAGGAGATTTGTCATTATTTCTTACGCATGTCATAATTTTGTGATTTTTTACATTATTTTGTATAGCTCATCACATAGAAAGTAATCATATCTTGAATTTTGATTTTTGAGTTTATTTACCATCTTCGACTCTCGGTCAAAGTTTCGATAAATTTTTCTTTTGGATTTCAATACATACCTTTTGGTTGAATTTTGGATTTGATCGGATTCTATCTTTTTGAATGTTTTGGTTCAATTAGTAATTTTTATTCTTAAAATTTGTTTGGTTGATTGGTTTCAGTAGTGAATTTAATATTTTTCAACTTTTGATTTTTATCTTTGTTTATAGTAAGGGAGCATTGTAGATAAATAATACTTTGATGGCACACTTCTGGATGTCCATATGTCTCTCTACTGATCAACCTGATATCTTTAAAAGAAATTGTTCTAAGAAATTTCTTGCCATATCAAATGTTCTTACTATGACTGAATCACTCCTAGCCTTGAAATATTTCTTATGAACTTAGCTAATCAGTCAGTTGAACTCACGGTTATTTTTGTTGGACTTTATTTTGAGAATGATATCATTAGCTAAGCAAGCTAACCTATTAGGAAACCTTTCTCCTAGAATCTTTATGAATCAATGACATTAGCCATCTTTAGGCCTTCCATGTTATTATAGGGGTATTATCTGGATTTGTTTCTCACCCATTAGAAAAAAAAATTAAAATTAAACTAAACTTTGATTGAAGAATAGGAGGTCTCATCATGAGCTAACCTAATCATGATCATCAGCCCCGTGAGGGATAACATCATTTCTGATCACCAGGGTGATGGCTCTTGGTCATAAGATCAAGGGACAGGAGGTCTCATTACTAGTCGCCTTGTTTATCTCTGGCAGTTCTCGTGAATGATGCTATCAATAGTTGGTTACCACGCCAAGATAGTAGTATTGAATCAAAGATATAATTAATATATTTGAAAAATAAAAATAAAAAGAAGAAGAAATTTTTTTTTATCTTTCATTTATTTATATTTAATGGATGGGGAACTTATCTAGATATCTTCTTAAGGTATGGAGGTCATATCTTTATGCTGGTGTTATTCAATTATACTTAACTGTTGAGAAATCATTCTCGATAAGGTTTATTTGCTATGCATATATTTCAAACTCATTCATCTTTATGAATTCTCTGAATAATAGTTGTGATAATTCATTTGATTGTGACAGTATTAAAGTTCAAACTCTACTATATAGGCTAGCGAAACTCATGTGGTGTGAAGTTGGATATTTCGAGAAAATATTGATTTTGTTTTTCTATATCTTTAATCTTCAAGTAAACATACAGAGATAACTAGTTCGCCTAGTATGTCACCATTTGTTGGCACCCCAACAAGTCCCTTTGATTTTTGCAAAATAATGGGGTCCTCTCATGTAAATTTTGTAAATATTTATCTTTTCTTTCTTTCTATAATTTGATAGGTGATTTCATGGCTTCCCTTTCAATTTTTTTTTGAATTGAATATATGTTTTGGTTTATGTGAATAAGTGGATCATTAAGAAAGATATTTAAGAAATTCATATTCAATAACTTAATTATGATGTGAGTTTATATTTTAAAGAGGAAATATCATTTTTTTAGTTGTTAATAAAACATTTTTAAACATTAAAATGTATTCTTCCTTACCTTTAAAACCTTCACATCAAATTAAACATCTAATTAAACTTTTTATTCTTCTATTATTAAAATTTTCCATGAGTTCACCAATGGAGTATATGTCTTCATAAAACATTTATAATATATAAACATCTTCATATTTAAATTATTTATATTAGAAAATGTTTTTACATCAAACATGCCATTAGAATTGACAACCCATGGTTTAACTATATCTTGGGGATGATTTACATTTTTACCATTAAATGATTATCATTCATCAAAACTTATCATTACACATTAAGACCTATTACTTATATAAAAAAAATTTAACTATTTAAAAGAGTGATAAACTCAAAATTTATCACATGGTAAACTACAATGGTGTAGATTTGAATCCTCATTCATATTTTACAATGGTAAACTACAATGGTGTAGATTGGAATCCTCATTTTATGTGCAGGTTAAGAAGATAATAGAACTGGATTTCTTACATTTTTCTAGTAACAATTTTCTACACCGAGCTGTGGGAAAACTAAGATGAAATAACAAAATCTAAAACATGGGTTTTTTCCAGAAGATACCCATTTACCAAACACGTGAGGAATTTACTAAAAAGAGTTAATGATTTGGGAGGATTTTGGGGTGACTTGAACATGTTTTCTTGAGTGGCGACCAACAAGGAAAGGGGATTAAGCTTCTCTTTGTTTTATTGCTTATTTAAGAAATAGAAGACACCCACTAAAGGGAGGGTGGGGTCTCTCCAGAGCATAAGTAAATTTGTTTTATTTATTTCTGTTTTCTATTTATAATTGTTTATGTTTGCAAATGGAGGACGAGACACTGCCTTGAGGGAGACACTCTATAGATTCTCACGGAATTATTTCCCAACTTTCTGTAATAGTTTTCTCGAGAGGATTCGAGACAGGTGTAGCGAATATTAATGGGAGATGGTAATTACTTCAGTTCTTGTTTATGACATAAACTTTGTTATGAACCTTATTTCTATTTCTTTATGAATTTTTTCTAAAGATATATAAACTCCTTTCTGCCCACTATACTATTATTCATTTTAATATATGTATATTTTTCTATCATGTACAAAGATCAATCTATTTGTCTCGAGCTAATATTATTATCATAATTCCTTTAAATGATTACATGGTGTTTTCTATAATTATTTTTTATTATTATTGCAAATACTATGTAATTTTATATTGATCTTATTTAATGGAATGATCAACTTTGTATTGCCATTTTATTGAATAATGTTTATTTATAATTCAATTCTACCAACGATAGTATTAATTTTAAATAAACTTGCTCCTGTCTTACATGATAGATTAGGATAGAACAAATTCTAGTTTTAAATTAGAATTTTAGTCTCATTTTAATCATTACAAGCTACAACTTAATAACTAATAAATCTGTGTAATTTAGTAGTTGCTAAGTTTGTGTATTTATGATTATTAAAAATGTTTGTTATGATTAGCTATCTTTCATTTATTCAAGAGTTTATGATAATATTTTTAAAACTTAAATAGAGACTCTCCTTAAGAGATCAAATTATAGTTGGACATAAATAATTAATTTTAATATAAAAATAGTTAAATAGATATTTCATTTTATATATTAGCATAGATTTTAAATAAGTAGTTAGTTTTAATTTAGTTGTTTTAATTGTAATTTAGTATAGTTTTAGGTTGTTAATTAATTTAGGAAAAAAATTTATAAGTTTAAATAGTAGGACTCTCCTTAAGAGAGAGAAATTCAGTTGGTAGCAGGACCATAACCTCCAATATTTTGCCATTATAAACACACTAGGAGCTGCTCTAAGCGACTTGTGTGGGCTTAATCTTCTTAAGTTGGCCAAGTCAGAAAATCCGGCCAACAGGTCCTATTTCTCAGCAGAAATAGGAAGAACACAGATTCATTTCTTCCTCATCTATCTGAGTACTTGTACAATGCAAGGCCATGCATTCATGGTGGTCATCCAAAAAAATCATTAATACAACAATCACAACCCTCTTGGGATGTCAAAGAAAAAAAACCTCTTCACCTCTACAAATGTCGCACCAAGAGATCACATAAATCTGGATCACTAACATATTGTTTTCTAGCTCCTCTAATTAATGCAGGGACATTCAATTCAATTCATAACTATGCACTTTCAATTCCTCCATGGTTTTAAAGAACAAACTGGCCTCAGGAAAATGTAGGCTTCTCAACCCTTTAGGTCAAGCTAGTGCAAGCAAATCAACCATTCTAATCATGCAAATGTAGGAACTTCAACCTTCTTAGTCAATGCAAATGTACGGAACCTTATAATATATGGCAATGAAAACAATTATCCTACAAATGAGTGAATATGTTTTGTGCCTATGCCTAACCACATCCAATGTGTATTTTGTTAATTCAACAATACTTTGTTGTAATCAAAAGAGGGCCCTAATGTATCGGCACCTATATACACTAGATTCTGATGTTATACAAAAATCAAGGCTTTGTTTTTCCATACTATTAATATAAATGAATTTTTGTCACCCTTAATTAGTTATAATATAGGCAGTGCAAGCCACACTACACATTAATTATGGTAATGCAATTAGCTAGTAAGGATGCACAATGACAAACCTAATTTGTTTTGAAGCTTATAATCATGGTATGTTTGTTGATTATCTAAAAGGAAATTATATATCTGAATTTATTTTCAGGTATGATTTCAAGTTTTCCAATGAATTATCTAATGATTTTTTTTTCAAGTTTCCAACTACAAATACAAAGACAACTTAAATGTAGAGTTGAAGCCCACATATCAGTAAGTTTTATATCATATAAACCACAAAGGTAGATGATATCTCACATTACAATTACAATACCAACTCCAATTACAAATACAACTACTCTTATATCTACATTTACAACTAAAATTGCAACTCTAATTTCATTGGTTCTCATAATCAATTTGATGATTTACCATGATTATTATCATTTTCTATGGAAACTAGAGTTACAAAAATAATTACATCTACATTTACAAATACAATTGCATCTACATTTACATTGGAGCATATAAATGATCAGATTTTGTAAATTACATTAAAGATCATATTTCATTACAATAACATTTCAATTACCATTACATCACAATAGAAAATTCATTGTAATTGCCAAATTACATAGAAGACCATAATTCATTACAAAAACATTCCCATTTCCATTATATTATAAAACTAAATTCCTTACCATTACCAAATTAAAATAACCTCGAAATAATTTGAACATTGAAAACCTCTAAAGAACTAAAGAAACCAAATACAAGGGTATAATACTCCAAGCAAAGGGTATAAATACACATATATTATAAAATGAGACTTCTCACCCATTATTTTTGCTTTTTCCTAGACATTAACGAATTCATAAAACTATATCTAAAGACATATGTTTTCAGAGTTACTAACCACACGCTACTATAAATAAAATAGTCCACTCCCATAGTAGCAATCTCAAGTAGTCCAAGCATTGCCAATCTCACTGAAAAGGAGGATAACGAGTCACATTAGTTTGGGTCACTGAAAATGAGGATACCAATCACAAAACATTCACATCCAAGGGAAATCAAATCATGAAATCCTTGAAACAAATTCCAAATATTCACATGAAATCCTACAACCATGTCAATTAAGGTCAATGAAAATGATTGAATCAAGGAGGGCTATTAAGAAGACGCTTGTTCGAACACCCTTTTATGGGTTTATGATAGAGTTTTTGTAGGTCCTTTCACTTAGTGTTGTTTTGGTTGGGCCAATTAGAACATGTAAATCCCTAATACGTCCAATGAATCTTTCCAACCAAAATTACACAAAGGGAAAAAGAATACACAAATGTTGTGCTCGAATTCCAATAGTTACAACCATACCACAACCAAATTACAAGCAATTTTAAACAATCTAAATAAAAAATCCTTTCAAGCTATGGAAAAGTTGAATTACAAGAACATTAAGGGTCAAACCTAACATAAAAATGGGCATTCAAGCAAATAAAAAAAACTCATTAGTCTCACTTCCAATTTGAAAATTCATCAATTTAAATGAACATTGTTGGACATAGGGATAGTATGGAAGTATTATTCCTAAGTATGGGGTAGAGCTAAAGGAGAAGAGGAAGGAGCTACGACTAAGGAAGCAACATAAAGGAGAAGAGGAAGTAAAAGATAAGAAGAAGAGAAGGAGTAGGCGTTGAAAATTGAATCTGTGCAAGATAAGTAAGCCATGACAGAAGTATTGAGTACGAAGAAAGATGGTACAACACAATATCAACAGAAGAAAGGATGCAAATATCATATCGGCTGGAAATTGACAACAAGTCATAATGCTGAGAAAGTGACACGACTTACTGATCATGGGTATGAGCTCAGCTGGAAATGAAAGAAACCACACACATGAAGGCATATTTGTAAGTCAGGCCGATAGTGCCTCTCGTTATGTGTTTCTAGAATAGGAAAGAAAGCTTGTTGGATAGATATAGTAAGTCGATTGAGGTAGTGACACAAAAGGACTCTGTAATGAGGCTATATTGATTCTATATAGATTATGTATTGAGTAGTTATTGAGTCTATATCAATTACGTATGGTATTAGAAATTGAAACCAAGGAATATAAGAGAAGGAACCCAAGTTGTATGCAGGTTAGACATTGATGGGTTAGACATTCATTGATAGGAATTGATGGATTAGACTCTAGAGAAAGACTTCAGTATAAATTCTCCCAAAATTCAGTTTTGGTAGACTCTCATTGGATGAAAGCATGAGTTCTTGGTTAATGGATCTGTATCCCTGAGTGCATCAAAGTAAAGGATCTGTAGCTAAGTGCGAAAACGTGTCCAAAAGGTTGAGTTGATCCAGTCTGTGTGCAAGTTGCTAGTAGAAGTAAAGAAGGAAGACAAGAGAGAGAATATCAAAGAGCATGAGAGGGAGGAAGAGTCTCTAAAGTTGGAGAAGAATATCTTGAGCAGAGTCTACAATTGAGTGTGCAGATGTAAGTTCCATATATTTCCTCATGCCAGATGAAGAGCACCTTGTGGATTTTTTCTGAATGGGTTTCCACATTATATTCTATGTATGTGTGTGAATATTGAAAGTAGCTTAGATATATGTGCGATTATTGTGTTGAATTGTTTTGTGCTAGAAATTGTTCCTAGACTACCACAAGGACAAGCTAACACAATCTCAAAAAGAAAACAAAATGAAATTGGTTTTTTAGGTTTTTGGTTTAAAAATTCATCGGTAAGGAAGTAATTAACATTCACAAGCTAATATAGAACTGAATCATGCACAAGTTATATAAAACAAGGATCAAACACATCCCAATAAGCCATAAACATTACACATGAAATAATAATTCCACCCACAGGCTATAAGCATTTACATGAATAAAACCTTTAAACAAGAAATGAAATTGTATACTGATCAATCAACCAGATCAAAAATGAAACAACATGACAGCTAAAAAGGCTTATCAGTTTAGATATAATCAATAACAATCGTCAACTTATATAAGAGTTATAAGTGCTAGCTTGAGATATCAGAGCTCAAAAAGCCTCTCCTTGAGTCAAAATTCCAACTCTACCACCATCTGATTTCCTAGTTTTATAATTCTTAAATTGAAAATAGCTACATAACTAATTAACTAACTTTTGGGTTAAGCCCCGAAACTGCTACTAAGACAAATGTATTTTCAAAATAAACTATTAGCTATTACAAAAATAAACCACATGACACCTGTGAGTAGTAATATTTATAAGTTTTTGGTTGCCTCAACCAGTAATGAAATCCCCTCTAAGGAATGTGACTTCCTTGTAGTTCTCAGCTGCTCTGCTTCCACATCTTCAATCTTCTTTGACAGTCTCTCATTCTGTTGGGTTAAGACTTTAATTGTCTGGTTCAATTCCCCTAACTTACTTTGAGTTTGCTTCTTTCTCCTTAAAGCTTCTTTTGAAATATAAATTAACGCCTGGTAATGTGTGTTTATGTTATCAAGATAATCCCTTAAAATTCTGTTAGTCATGACTAAACCCTCATTTGTTTCATTTAGAAAATTGATTTGATATTTACAATGCTTCATTTTTTTTTCTGTAAATTTTTTATTTCAAAATCTATGCACAGTCGCTCTTTTTCTCTAGAAGTCTTTTCTAATAACCATGGAATGCTCATTTTTCTGAAAATCAAATCATCATCTTCCTCATTTTTATATTCTTTTTATACAGGAACTTCTAGAGACCTATCTCTTTCAGTACTACAAACTTCTGGTTGTTCTGCAACCTTGTCTTTTTCTAGTAATGAATCTAGAGTCACTGAATGTTCCTTCTTACTCTAATCATGCTTAGAATCCAGGTCTTATTCGTCTTCCAATTATTCTTGAGATGAAGAGTCTTCAATTACAATAACCTTCTCTTTAGCTAACTTTGGATTTAAAATCTTTTTCATGCTAAGTATTTATTTGCTTTAGCTCTTGTTTTAGGTCTCCATCTTCTTTCTTCTCCTCCTAGAATTACAAATGATTTACCTTGATACTTAACAACTAAGAGTTATACAATCTCACCTTTTAATCCTATTGCAATTGACTCTTCCTTGTAATTTTCATTTGAACTTTGTAGATTATTAGCTTTCAGCTTATCTGGAATAGGAAACTCCATTCTATCTTCTTTTATACCTATGAAACTTTGATTTTATTCAAAAGAACTCCTCCCTTCTCTTGTTTTATATCAACTCTATGGCTCTCTTATATATTCTCTGAAAACTGCTATTGATTTTCATTAAGTGCTCCTTTGACCTCTTCGTATATAGACTCTTCAAATTTCTGAACCGAACCTTCTTCTCGAACACTGTCATTTACGAGGTGTAGCAACTGCAACTGTTTTCCCAAATTTTTGAAATTTTGGACCCTCCTTTTTTATTTTATCTTGCCTGGGAGTGTTTGGATCCCTGAACTCTATTTTTCACTGCTATAAATTTGGATTTTGAGGTTGATTGTTTTTCTTTCATATCGGAAGTTGAATGACCTAAAAAACTGCCAATGCTTTGACTGTGGAACTTAGCAATTTTTCGTTGTTTCTATTTTACTCGCTATCAGAAGCCTATTCATGTTTGAGTTGAAGATTAGTTCCCTACATGGCTGCTGTTGTGGAAACTAAATGATGATTGTCCCGATGGAAAGTCTGGTTTTCACTGATGCACTTTATTTCAATCGGATTTTTTTGGACGGTTGGCAATTTCATTTTATCATGGTCGTGGAGCCCATAGCTTTACTATTTCAGATTCTGTGGTTTTTATTGTTTCAGTCCTTTAATTGATTTGCTTTCTTTTCACCATCAGATCCATTTATGACTATTGATTGGAGGGATAGCCCTTATGATCTTTGTCATTGTGGCTGCTTTGACAACTATCTGCCCGTTGTTAGTGTTTCCAATCACCAATACTGCAAGGACATTTATCGTTAAAAATCTTCAATGCCATTTGACTAATTAATATCATGGGACTTTTAGTCAGTTCACTGTCCGCCATTGCGGCTATGAATAGGAATATGCTTCCGGGGTCCTTAGTTCTTCCACTCGCCGATGTTTTTATGTTGATTGCAGAAGCCGTTGTTTGTATGGTTTTCGCCATTGCGGCATCTTAATGAACTAATTGTCCGATGCTATGGTATGATAATCCGCAGAAGTGGATTATCTTCCCAATGCTTAGTATGGCAGAGATTTCCCGTGGATGCTGGTCGAGTCAGGGTTTTTTCTGAAAGGAAGAGTGCATCTTGGGTTTTAGGCTTTGAGGAATGTCGGTTACATGCTTTTATCAGAGGGTTTAATTTTAGTTTAGATGCAGTCTAGATTGGGAGGAAGAACCTATTCTATCGGGCATGTGTTTTATTTTTTAGCAGGGGTTTAAGCACAAACTTGCAGCATTTTATTTTTCCTTGACATTCTTTATTTTCATACATTAATACTGTGTATAGTTTATTTTACATAATGCATGTATTGATATAGTTTTGTGTTACTCTGTTAAATGCTAAATGGTCTAAATCTACTATTTTCATGACAGGATGTTTACCGCGAGTAGGATGTGTTTAAAAGACAAATTAGAAGGGAGGAAGCAAGGAAGAAATTGGATGAAGAATGAAGAAGCATAAATAGAGAAAAGAAGAAGAGATTCAAGTCTGAGCTCAACAGGCTTTAGCAAGGGACTAACGGATTATTGAGCAAGAAAAAAAACAGGGCCAATAGATTTAATAACAACTGAGGCCCAGGAAAAGTTTATCATTGATCAAGCTAGTATCTCATTGTAAAAAGTGCTATTAATTTTTAATGAAATGTAACGTATTGCCTAAATCATGAGCACTCACAAAAGGACAAAATTGTGAGGTTAAACGGTTGAGGAACCCAAAGGTCACCAAGGGGCATCCCAAGAGTTTGCTTGTAGTACAAGTATAGGAGAGTTAGAGAGAATCTGGGACTTTTTCCCAGCTAGATTTGTGAAGACATTGTAAGAAGAACTATTTCCTTTCGCAATAGATAATTACAATTTGCCTGTTGGGGAAAGCTTGGTGGAATGTTCAAATGTTGTGCTATGGATTTGTTGAAGAGGAACTATTTCATTTTCAACTTTGTGTCCATTGACTGTGAGATCATTCTAACTCTTTGAACCTATGTTCTTGTATGAATGTTCTCTGGTTTATTTTATGAAAATTTTCTCTATGAGTAATGAATGTTGTTCATAAACAATTAGCTATCTGGTTGTTCAAATATCATTAAATGTTCATGTGTTTTGAAAGAAGTATCATCTATCTATGATTTTTAATAATGCATGTACAAATTACATTACTCATTAATAGATGATAATCTTGCTCCCTAGGGATAGGTTAGGTAGTTAGTTTTAATTTCTTGCTGTGTGTGATTTAGATGCGAGAGAGTTTAAGACAAAAGGTAAGAACTTGTGCATCACATTGTGACTGCTCCTCGTATTCTCTATCAATCTACATTTTAGATAGGCACTTGCATGTCATACTTAAAACTAAAAACACAAAAATATACACCGTGGACCAGGCCACAACTGGTAAAACCTTTTATTTTTGTTACTTGATTTATGGTAGCCAGACCGCAAAACAGATGGATTCCCTACACCAAATAATCACGGGCTAGCTAGGAATGTTGATTGGGGAGAATCCCTTGCTGTTGTTGCCTATGAATTTCCAGGCCTCAATAGTTTTTGGCACTAGAAGGAGTGCTTCTAGTCCATGGCTGGCTAAGGAAACTTGTTTCCTTGAAATTACTTTACCAGTGATAGTTCTAAAATTAGTTTATTTCCCAATTCAACTCCTAAAGAGAATTGGAAGGAACACGTGTATTCTATTGATAACGAAGTTGTTAATGATATGAGAAGACATACCAGGGCTTATGTAAAGAGTATTGGAGGATTACCCATTATCCCCGATTTACCCCAAAGAGAGTACAAGGAGAAAGACAGTCCCATATTGGAAGATTCAGTGTCAGCAGGAGATTTGGAAGAGTTGGTAGAAGTAGCGTTACATGAAGTTGTTCAACCTTTGAATCAAGTAGGCCCAAATACACCTTACAGTTCACATGTTCATACTCCTATTCATTCACCACCTCATTCTCCACCCAAACTCATGGCAGTCATAAATGCAAATCAGCCACCCAACCCACCAAATCCACCACCTGCTTGGAAAGCAAGATGACCTTTAAACCTAACACCTCCTTTGCATGACTTACCTTAGGCTTTTGAGAAAATGCTGCCCAAATTTGACCCAAGTGAAAATATTTTAGTAGATGATCACTTGCAAAGATTTTACTTGGCCATAGAAGGATTAAGGGCTGGAGAACATGAAGATGTAGTCTGCAGACTTTTTCCACATACCTTGAAAGGGGCAGTGACTTCTTGGTATTTTTCTCTGCCTGCAAACTCAATCCCAGACTGGAATACTTTTGAAAGAATATTTAGAAATAAATATGAATCCCATAAAACTCATGCAGCACTAATGAAAGGGTTATGCACTTTGAAGAAAGAAAGAAAAGAGAAAGTGCATAGTTTCACACGGAGGTTTGCTGCTTATCTTAAGAATTTTTCTGCAACTGATAAGCCTTCTGATAAAGTTCTGATTGAGTACTATACTTCATCTCTAGGGCCTAATTTGTCCATGTTCACCAAAATGAAAGCCAAGCCTACATTGTCGAAAACTTATGAAGAAGTTGAGAGGGTGGAAGCTGAAAAAGAGAGCACAGAAGATTATTCTGAGCCTAAGGAGGAGCAGCCACGTGACCTTGAAGGAATGTTGAGAATGATGCAGAAACTATCTAACAGGGTGATATATTTGGAAAAAGAGAAGGAGGCTCAGAAAGATATAATCTTTACTATGAAAGGAGAGGAGACAACCATCAATATAAACCTCCTCCACATAGTCCTGCATCAATGAACCTATTGGAGGTAGGTATGGATAACTTCTGCACCTTTCACCAGTAGCCCCATTCTGAAAAAAAATGTCCTCAATGGATAAATTCAATGACACTAGTAATGAATCAGCTGTTGGACTCTAAACTAATAGAGGCTAATGATGAGGAAGAAAAGGATGATGCCACGTTTTTATGGGACTGTGTCTTAATTTTTGATACAGAAGATGAAGGTACCCTGAAAGAGGATGAGATATTGGAACCAAACGTGACAAATAAAAGCCAAGAATTGTTAAACAAATACAATTCAATACTTCCAAAGATTAAGAAATTTCAAGACAATATGAAGAAAATACAAAAGAACAACACAGATGATGAAATACCTAAACTTACCATTAGCAGTCAAGATTTGAAACAAGTCAACATTGAAGACAAAATGGGTAATGTCAAAGAAGACCTCAAAGCACCTGAAGGATGAGAGGAAGAATTTTCCACCAGCAACCAACCTGTAGAAGATATTTTTGAAGCAAGTGTGGGAGGTAAGACTAGCTTTAAAACCCCACCATTCCTTCTGAATTTGGAGATTTTAAACCATAGTGTGCACAATTGTCTAGTAGACTCTAGGTCATCAGTAAATGTTATGCCACTTGTAGTCTGCAAAAAGATTAATGGACAATGCAAACCAACTAACTGGCAGGTTACTTAGTTAGATAGGACCAATATGAAAGTAGTCGGGGAAATGGAGGATGTCCTGATTCGATTGTCTGCAAATCAAAAGATATGTCTGTACATTGATATTGTAGTAGCAGACATACCTGATGGCTATGGACTAATTTTGAATTGAGACTAGTGAGCAAGACTAAATGGGTATTTTGATTTAGATTGGTCACACTTGTGGTTGCCTTAGAAGGGAAGTCCAAACCAGATTAAGATATTAAGAGAGCCCCACATGAAGCACAATGTTACCCAATTGGAAGAAAACAATGAATCAGTGAATTCTGCGTTGGGAAATTACCTAATTGAACTAGAACCAGGAAACTACCAAGTGAAAGAATCTAGTAATACATCAAACACCCAACTCAATCTCCTTCAGTTTTCATGGGATGATGAGATTGATTGTAAAATAGTAGTTTCAATTTTCAAATATAGTCTTTTCATGATGAGTAGATGTATTTTTTGATAATGGGTAGGTCTTTCTCATTTTGTAGTCAAGCCTAGCCCCTTAACTTACAAGTTGTCTGATTTACACGGGTGGGCAGAGGACTAGCGAGTCTGTGGTTTAGTTCTCAAAAATTATTTTTTTTGGTTTTTATGTTTCTTGATTATCTTGTACATAAATAAATTTATTTGGTTGTTTATTTTGATTTATTTTATTTTTGTTTTTCTTTAGTCTAGATCTTGATTGATTTCAATAAAAGGAGGAAAACTTTTGGTTACATGGAGAGCATCAGAATTCTGGATTAACTAAAATCCTTGATTATGAGACTGTGTACTATTGTGTTATCTGAAAGAATTTCTTCTAGTTTAACAGTTTTCCTAAATGGCTATGAACACATTGAATTCCTACTTAATCCTTGTAAAATAACTCAAGATCAAAAGTCCTTGTTTCTTTTGTACATGGTCAAGTCCTCATGTGGAAAAAAGGAAAAATTATAGATGATGTAGTAGTGATTGGAGTTGAAGAAGGAGGGCTCTACAAATTAAAGGGGCATGTAGATTCAACCTTGATATATAGCATTGTAATACCACGTGAATTGTGGGACCGGAGACTTTCTCATATTCATTACAAAAAATTTCCAATTGTGAGCAAGGTAGTGACAGGTTTACGAGAGATTCAGGTAAACCGAGAAGGAGTGCGAAGAGGATGTGCGCAGGGAAAGAATACTAAGAACCCTTATTCAAGAAGTGACAGTGAAGAAAAAGGGATTTTAAACATTGTCCACTCATATGTATGAGTACCAATACAAACTAATTCATTAGGCATGATCTATTTCTTAAAGAAGAAGGATAAAGTGTTTGACAATTCCAAGGAGTTTAAGATCTTGTAGGAAACCTCTCTTAAAATAGGATCATGAACTTAATATCAAATAATGGAGGAGAATTCACATTAGTTGAATTCAACAACTACTGCAAAGAAGATGGGATTAAGAGTGAGCTGAGCATCCCTATATTCCTCAACAAAATGGTGTGGATGAAAATAAAAATAGATCTTTCATGGAAGTTGTAAAAACCATGATCCATGATCAATATATGGCTATGTACCTGTGCAAAATAGAATCTATAATAGCAGTATATGTACAAGATAGAATCTCCCACAATGTCCTTGGGAATAAGACTTTAGAAGAGATGTTAATAAGAGAAAAGTCTAAAGTCACTCACCTAAAGATATTTCATTTTCTGGTATACATACACATTCCCAAGAAGAAGAAATGAGGTTAGACCCCTTAATAAGGAAGGGATTCTTTGTAGGATAACGTGAGAAATCGAAGGCTTATGAAATATAAATCCCATTATACAACTTTAAGAAAATCAAGGAAATACAAGGAAGTCAAAGAGGAGCATGAAAATCCTAGACTTGTAGAAGGTTCTAAAACAATAAGAAATGAGGGGTAGGAATAGATACTTGAGGATCATGACATAACAGTAACCTAAAGACTTGAAGTGTTACACAGTGAGATGATCTTATGCAAAATAAGGCTCGCTTCGACACAAGAAGTAATTGAATAAGAAGAAAGGCATGGTGTTTCAGAAGGAACCATTAGAGAAATTAAAAAGCCAAATACATTACCCAATTATGTTGGCCTTAATGTGTAATCTCGTTGAAAAAGAACCTACATGATTTGAAGAAGGAACAAATAATAAGGAATGTGTAGATACCATGATCAAGAAAAACCAATCCATTATAAAGAATGATGTATGGGAAGTAGTACCGATACAAGAGAGAAAATCAGTAGTATCCTCGAATTGGATCTACAAAACAAAGCATTCAACAGATGGAAGTATAGAGAAATAGAAGGAAATATCTGTAGCTCATGGATTCTGTAAGAAGGAAGGACTCGACTATGAGGAGACCTTTGAACCGGTAGAAAGGTAAACCTCAATAACAACCATATGTTTCTATTCATCCAAGATGAAGTGGAAGTTAGATTTGATAGATGTAAATACAACCTTACTTATTGGAATGATAGAAGAAGCAGTACAGATTGAACAACCTTGAGTCTTCGAGATAGATATTCATAAGACACATGTATGGATACTAAAGAAGTCATTATATGGTTTGAAGAAAGCACCGATAGAATGGTATGGAAGAATTGATGGTGTCATGATGAGTTTTGGCTTTATCAAGAGTAAACATATTTCAACCTCTACTATAAGGTTAAGGATGATGAGATTATGATATTACTACTATATGTGGATGATCTATTCTTAATAGGTATGGATAATCCCATCAATGAATGCAATAATAAGCTTTCTATAGAATTTGAGATAAAACACCTTGGAATAATGCACTATTTTCTAGGTCTTAAAGTATGGCAGTATCTAGACGATAGTTTCCTAAACCAAGGAAAATATGCAGTTGAGATCCCAAAGAGATTTGGGATGATGGATTGTAAGGCTATGACTGCTGTGATGAAAACAAATTTGAAGCTTTTGAATGACAATTATTCGGATATAGTTGATGTTACGTTATACATACCTATTATTGGTTCGGTAATGTATTTGACTAATTCGAGGCGAGATATATACATTTTTTGTATAAACACCCTAAGTCAATATATGGTGGAACCCATATAGGTTCCCTAGTGGAAGAAAAACATGTGATGGTGTACGTGAAGGGAATGTTAGATTATGGTCTCATATATGCATTAGATGGTGAGATCAGATTACAAATATTCACATATTCAGATTGTGCACGAAGTGCCAAAGATAGAAATAGGATTTAGGAAGTTGTTTTAGTTTAAGATGAAGCATGATGTCATGGTTCAGTAGAAAATATTCTAGTATTTTACTTAGGATAGTAGAGGCTGAATATATTGCACTATGTTCAAAGTTGTATGGCTTCACAATATGTTAGAAGGATTATTCAATGTAGAGATAAATGTGACTGATATCCATTGCAATAATTATAGTTGTATTAAGATCATAGAACGCTCAGTGTTTCATGATAAGTCAAGACATATCGATATTAGATATCATTACATCCACGATATGGTGATGAAGGGAGTTGTAAATCTCAAGTATTCTCCTACAAAGGACAAAGTGGTAGATGTGTTGACTAAGCCTCTCTCGTGTAAAATTTGAATAATTTCGAGACAAGATTTGTGTAGTGTGAAAAGACCTCTGTCGAAACAGGGAGTGATGATGACATAGTAGGATTCTTGTTGCAGTGTGTGGTAGCTTATCTTAGGGTAGGGTATGTCGAGATAGTAACGTAAGCCATAAAAGGCTTGTTTGGTACCCATGGAGATCCATTTGTTTGACTAGGATTGTTTGACCCAAAAGGGTTAGTAAGTCAGACAAATGCCTCAGTGGGTCTATGAGAGATGCCACCATGATGCTACATTAGATTTACTAAGCTAAATATGGTGAGATGCAAACACTCTCGGTTGTTACCGTCATTTCTATGTGGATGAAAATGATGAGACACCAACACTTTTTGTTGTTATCATCATTTCTATGTTGATAAAGACGATGCGATTCCAACACTATGTGTTGAATCCAACATTTCTATGCAGATGAAGAGGATGATATTCCATCACTATGTGTTGGTTCCAACATCTCTATGTTGATGATGCATATGATGATCTAGTATTTATTTATTGATGATGTTGCTTTAGCACTAACATGATAATGATGTTATTGTTTTTTGAGTATTTACATACTAATTTTGCAAATGATGATTCAATATTCATATACTAATGATGATGGAGATGTTCCAGTACTTGCATATTGATGTTGTGCATGATTATCCAGTGTTGATGTTGCAGATGATGATGATGATTCTATATTCACATACAAATGTTGCAAATGACGATTCAATATTCGCATATTAATGTTGTAGATGATGATGATAATGATTAGTATCCACATACTGATGCTCTATATGATGATGATAATGTCCCAGTATCTATATACTAGTGATGATGTAGTTACAGATTGATGATGAAGATGAATTATGTTGTTCCAAAACTTACTATGACATATCCAAAATCACGATTCATTTGTATAGTTGTTGTTGTGGTTGTCGTTGATGTAGAATACCTTCTTAGTTAAGAGGGAGTGTTGAAATAATATAACTTCAGAAGATATTCTATTTGTATTATTGATTTTTCCTCCATTCGGAGATGCCCCTAATGTAATTGGTAATATCAGAGTCGTTGAAATAATAATGTAGACCTAGATATATAAGTTGGGTCAATAGTACCCATTTGTCATTATAATAAATATTATTTTGGTGTCTTACTAGGAAAGTCATTCGCGTGAGTTATACAAATCAGCCCTTATAGGATTTAGGTCATGTCAAAAGTCAAATATAAATAGGGAGGCGCCTCCTTCATTTATACTCACTCAACTCAAGCAAGTTTTATAGAGAGAGAGGAGACATTTTCTAGGGTTTTACAATAGTTTGGTTGAGTTCTATACTAAGGAAGTTTTACTTGGTTTTCTCCCCCATGAGGATTTCCACGGATAAATATTTGTGTCCTTTTATGTGACTGTACATGTTGTTCTTTCAATGATTCTACTAATGTAAATTTTTTTTTAATATCATCTAAGCAATTAAGAAAACTTAACAATTAGTCACATAAAAGAGCTAATATTTGGGGGTTTTGAGTTTCCTACCTCTCAATGCAGAGGCCACATAAGCAAGAACTCGCGACTCACGGAAATTTAAATAATCCAAGATCTATTGGCTTTTCTTTCTTCTCATATTTCTGTTTGAATGTTGGTGGATGTGCACGTTCAAGTGTTAGTGGTATCCCTAGTGCTGCACTTTTTCCTAGGATAGGCCACCCACTTCCATTATTGCCACCTTAGCAAACCGAGGCAAGTCTCCTTTGAGAGTTCAGTAGGGTTTCTCTATAGTTTTTATAGGCTAGTTTCTTGACCTAGGAACCCTTCCTCACTAGATTAGCCATCCTCCCTAGAAGCCCTAGGTTGGGTAGGTATTTTTCTAGGGTAGGGTTTCCCATGGGTTGTCACACTTTTTTTATTACAAAAACCTATTTAATAGGGTTATATAGATTGTATTTTAGGTGGTAGATAAGGGTAATTTTAGGTGTGAGTTTTTATGTTAAAAACCGCAAAAATAAAAATAAAAATATTTTTTATGCATCTTTTTCCTCCTTAAAATTCCGTCCTCCTTCCCTAAAAATTCAACCTGCTTCCCTAAAAATTCAACCTAGCCTCTAAATCCCTTGGAAACCCTAAGGCTCAATTATAGGGGACACTAAAAATAGGAAAATTGCAAAAATAAAAAAATATGCCCTAAAAATCCATAAAAGAGTCCTAAAATCATACCTAACTACCTTAGGATCCCACTTTACCTCGCTGCCCCATCTTCTTCTCATTTTCATTCTATTGCCCCTCCTCTATTTATTACTCCTCTCTCCCTACACACAACCAAACGAATTGTTGGTCATGAGTTAGTTATTGAATTGCCTTAACTCTCAAAACATTTTTTGCACACGCTACATTATATATACTATGGTTAACACATGATTATTCCCTAAAATTGCAATTGTGCTAATATTTCAAATCTAACTCCAAGGTTGTGCATACTTTTGTACATGCAAAACATACACATAAAGATTGGTTTTAAAACTGATACATGGTAGATAAGTATTGTTTCTTGAGTGACTGATATATCATTGGGTCTATGCTATACTAAACACTTAGTTTTGGTGTATATTATAACTTTGCTCATTATTGTGTTCAAGTTTCCAATGCTGCTATAAATGCGTGAGTAAATGTTTAATGCATACCTATTATTAATTAGTGCTTGTAGCATACACTCTACTTATGCCACCACTCTTATGCTACTTGTAACTTATACAAATCATACTGCACTTGTCACAAAATGTAAGTACATTGAGGACCGATATAACTTCTACTTGAATTGTTTGGAATACCAATTTGAATGGGCTAGGTAAATACATTGTTCTTCTATACACACTAGTTTTAAACTTGGTATTTGATTGCTGAATACAAGGTTGTATAAGTGAACATACTTATATGAAATTTATGAAACCTTGTTAAACATACTAACAGTCTTATAAATACTATAGTTAAAAACTCAATATACATTGCTGCTATACTAACATTTACTACTTGTACATATATAACACTTTTGCACTTTCACACCTTAAGTTATCTATTACAACTAAGTGAACTTGCCTTAGTTGACACATACATAACACGATTGTGTATAATGTTCATTATCTTCACATGATTGATGCCACCATAAATATTGAAAGTAATGTGAGGATTGAATACATACATGGATTAATGTTTTCATAATTATATATCTTACTCCATCTACATCTTGTGTATTTCGGGTATGATAAGTGCTTATACTTGATCAACGATTGCACATGTATTTTGTTATTTCCATTATGGTATGAGAGTTATATTTGGGCCGATATATTGCTTCAATAATATTAGTGCACTCCATACACACTAGCATTTCAACTCATTTTCTAGACTCCATAAGGCACTAGTTATTAGCAACCTCGATTTTTTTTTTGGTGTTTAGTGTCTTTGTAGAATAGGACTAGGGCTCTCCCTAGGAGGTTTCAACTTCCTAAGTAGTTGGGGACATGTGACTAAGGTGACAGTGGTCACTTTTCCCACATATGCTCTCTAGTGGATTTGAACTTACATTTCAACGGGTAACACAGCCTTTACCAATCATTCCTAGTTGCAAGCACACACAAACAAAAACGCACACAGACACAAATATATATATATATATATATATATATATATATAGAGAGAGAGAGAGAGAGAGAGAGAGAGAGAGAGAGACACATAGAGAGAGAAAATATATTTTCATCTACCACATGTGGGGTTAGTGGGGGCATTTTCTCCTTGGGTGTGGTGTCTTTTTTTAGAGTTTTGGTGGTATTTGTCTATGGTTTTTTTTTGTTTTGCTAGGATCTCCCTCTCTTCCAGAAGTGCCCTTTGGTCTAAGAAACAATGACGTGGGGCATCTAAGACATCAAAATTACTTAGGGATAGAACCCATCTTGAGTCACACCAACCATCAAATGGTTGTATATTGGGTGTCTCTTCCCAACTAGCTCACCCCTAAGAAAAAATGAATGAGGTTCATCATCTAGAGAATACTCACATCTTAACCAAATGATATAGTGAGAATTGACTTTTCAAGTCAATGATATGGGCTTGAGATTCAATCCACTTGTGTATGCACATATCATGAGATCAATTAATACAATCTCTCTATGTGCAACTACACATTCTACCACTACCTCAAGATGTCCCATGGCTTCATGCCCCTCGCTCTTAAGTGATAGATTCAACCCCTTTGAGGATTCATGGTATTGTGTTTAGTGTTGTGAGAATTGTGTGAATTCTTTCTACACTATTTTATCTTCATCTACACTTTGAATTATTGTAGGACAAACTTACCCTTTTTACTTGTGCATTTCACTTAGAGATGATTACAATTGTGTGAATTCTTACTACACTATTTTATCTTCATCTCCACTTGGAATTATTGTATGACACGCTTACCTTTTTACTTGTGCATTACACTTTGATATGAGTAGGGAGTCGTCTTTTAAATGGAAGCTTTTCCCTCTTAATAAAAATTCTTTCGTTTTAGGATATTATAAGAATTGTCCACCACCCAAATTTCGATTTAATTATCTTATTGATACATCTTGGAGGGTGAGTTATTTCAGGGCACGCATACCCTTTTTACTTGTGCATTACACTCTTTTAAATAGAGCTTTGCCCACTTAATAAATATTTTTCATTCTATGATGTTATAAGAATTTCCCACCACCCAAATTCCCATTCACAAGCATATTATTAAACGATTGGGAAGCCCCTCTTCAGCTAGAAGAGAGCCGACCACCCAAATTCCCATTCACAAGCATATTATTAAACGATTGGGGAAGCCCCTCTTCAGCTAGAAGAGAGCCGACTTAAGTGAAGAAGAACATTGATGGTCATGTGAGAGTGGCTCCCTATTAATTTCATCAAAGTTTCATTTTCGAGATGATTCAAAAATAAAAGCAAATAAGTAACCAGAGCAGTAATCCGCTTGAGTGGGTCGTGGGCGATACAGGAGATATATACGCATTCACATTCATTTTTCAATTACGCGGGCGATTGCTGACCACAGAGGAGATATACGCATTCATTTTTCAATTGCGAAAATGGAAGGAGAAATCCGAGGAGCAGGAGAAGAAGAACGTGGAGCAGGAAGCAGCAGGAGGGATAGTGGGATAAGCGCGAGGCCATCCTCCTTGTCGCTCAGTAATGATCGTAATGGTGACAGGAGCAGTGGGAATATAAATGGTGGGATCAGAGGTTCAAATCCCTTCCCCTTATCTCCCAATAATGAGAATAGCAGATTGACGAGTACGAGTAGCAGGACAACACAAGTTGTAAGGGAAAGTACAGAAACATTTCATCGTATGTTGCTGGAAATACGTAATCTTCGATCAGATAGTCCCATTGAAAATGTACGACGAGCACGACGAGCACGAGGAGATATACAAAGAGGAGCAGATAGAGCCGCCGTTGAGCAGTTAGCTCACATAGTAATTTCAGAAGAATATATGAACAGTAATAATAATAATTCAGAGTGTTCAATTTGCCAGGAGCCATACGGAATAGGCGAGGAAGCACGTGCAATGGAATGCGGCCACATGCACCACCAAATTTGCTTATTTCAATGGCTGAATAATCATCGTAGCTGTCCACTCTGTCGATTCGAAATGCCTTAGGCAAACACTTTGATTGGGTAGAGTCTTCCTCTTGCTTCTCAGCTACATTCACTGTGTGTTGCACTAGATGGATCTTTAGGGGTTCATTCCATTTTTAAAACGTTATATGTGCTCATTTCCATTGGCATTGGCAATGTTTTTAGGTCAACAGCAAATTATAGAAAATGTGCAGAATTTTTATTTTCTATCGACCATGATCTGGTGGCGGAAAAATCCTTCAGTTTTCATTGCTCTGGTTACAATTTCAAATATTCGAATCCTAAGTGCATTCCTTTACATCTGTTTATCTCTGTAATCTCTTTTTTTTGGTATAATTTTTAATTTGTTTAGTCTGTTATTCAGTGTTGGTATGCGGATTTATGAGTGATATTATATTATTATTTTTTTCTAATTTATTATTATTTTCAGTGTTAGCATGGGAATGATTAGTGACATTCTTATTACTCATTCTAGTGTTAAGTGAAAACTGTGGGCAGTTTACTGTTAATTTTTGCGAGTCTGATATTATTATTTCAGTGTTAGTATGGGGAATCATTAATGCTATTATATTTTTTTTTCATTTTATTATTATTTTTACAGTGTTAGCATGGAGAAATATTAGTGCTATTCTTATTATTTATTCCAGTGTCAACTAAAAACTGTTATTATTATTTTTACGGTGTTAGCATAGAGAATCATTAGTGTTATTCTTATTATTCTAGTGTCAAGTGAAAACTGTGGGTAGTTTATTGTTAACTTTTTCCAGTGCCTTATTATTATTCCAGTGTTAGTATGGGGAATCATTAGTGTTATTATATATTTTTTTTCAGTTAATTATTATTTTTACAGTGTTATATACTGAATTATTAGTGTTATTTTTATTATTTATTCTAATGTCAAGTGTAAACTATGGGCAGTTTATTGTGTTAATTTACAATAACATCTTAGTTGATTTTCAATACCAAGCTCCATTTACATGAGAATGTAAATGTGGTGATTAGACTAACATATTTAGTTTGATATGATAAATTAAAAAAATATTACCGCAGTTTCCAAAAATCATTATGTGAAAATTGGGTTTGTTTCTAAAGGTATTTGAGCAGTTTTACAACACTTGGACTTAATGGACTTGCTTGCATATAGGTATGTAGTCTGAGAGGACCTACCTCTAAAGAGGGAGTGATGATGACTTAGTAAGTTTAGTGTTGTTAGCCTAGGGTACTGTATGTTTGCCTAGGCTTGTTTGGCTTGAAAAGGTTAATAAGACACACAAGGCTTGTTTTTCTATGTTGAATACAATGAGACGCCAACACTATCTGTTGTTACCAACATTTCTATGCTCATAAAGAGAATGAGATGCCACCACTATGTGTTGATTCCAGCATTCCTATGCTGATGAACACAATGATATGTGAGCAGGATGTGTTGGTTCCAACATCTCTATGTTGATGATACAGATGATGATCTAACATTTATTTATTGGTTATGTTGCTTTAGCACTAACATGCTAATCATGTTGCTGGTGTTCCAGTATTTACATATTGATGTTGCATATCTTCAATATTCATATATTGATAATAAAGAATATGTTCTAGTAGTTACATATTGATGTTGCAGTACTTATGCTGCAGATGATGATGATGTTTCAATATTCACATACTGATGTGCTTGATGTTTCACTGTTTCAATATTTACATAATGATTTAGTATTTGTAGATGATGATGATAATCCAATATCAAAAGATCACAATGATAATGTCCTATGCTGTATATTATTGGCATTTAGCTCACATAATTATTTAAAAATATTAAAACTCACACTCCTCAATTTGCCAGGAGCCATTCAGAATAGGCGAGGAGGAAAGTGCAATGGAATGCAGCCACATGCACCACCAAGTTTGCTTATTTCAATGGCCGGAAAATCATCGTACCTGCCCACTCTCTCGATTTGAAATACCTCGACTTACACATTGTCTGGGTTGAGTCTTCTTCTTGCTTCTCAACTGCATTGCATTCATTGTGTGTTCGAGTAGATGAATATCAAGGGTTTCATTCCATTTTTTAAATGTTATATGTGTTCATTTCCATGTGCAATGTTAAGTTTTTTTTTTCTATCTAGATCATGGTGAAGGAAAAATCATTCAATTCAGTTTTCGTTGCTTTAGTTACAGTTTCAAATATTTGCAGAGTCTTTTCAAGCCACATGAAAAAAACATTCAACTTAGTTTTTCATTACTTGAATTACAATTTCACATACTTGAGTCAGAAATTAACCTATTACAATTAGATATATATTTTCTGACCAAAAATTGATTGGATTTGAAAAAACTCTCGAATCATAGGATAGTCCTTTGTTGCATTATGTGATCCCTAACATTACCCTAAAAGAAAAGTGTGGAGAAGAGCTGAGAGTAGTGACTTTATTTTTTTATTTTTTTAATCTCTTTTTTCTGTCGATTATTAAATTTTTCTAGTCTGATATTCCAGTTAGTATGGGGAATTATTAGTGTTATTATATTATTTTCTTTCTAGTTTATTATTATTTTTACAGTGTTATTATGGAGAATCATGAGTGCTTTTCTTTTCATTCATTCCAATGTCAAGTACGGTGTTAATTTACTTAATTTACAATACCACTTTAGTTGATTTTAAATACTAAGTTTTTCTTATCATTCATTAGTGTGTTAATTTATAATGACACTTTAGTTGATTTTAATTACTAAGTTCTATTTACATGAGTATGAGTATGTAAATGTGGTGATTATACAAACATATTTTGTATTTTGTTTGATGCAGTAGATTAAAAAAAAACATGTTTTACCAAAATCACTATATGAAAATTGGGTTTGTTACAAATGGTTTCAGAGTAGTTTTGCAACACTTAGATTTATTGGAGTCTACTTGGATATCTATGAACCTTATGAAGATTTGAGTATTTAAATACAATACTTTGTGTTTACTTATTGTCATGTATACTATAGTTAGTTTAGACTCATGCTTGAATGCATGAAGCTAGTTGCATAACTGAAATGCAAAAGTAGATGTATGAAGAGTCAACTTTTGTTGGAAATTTTAATGATATATTGATTTCATTAGATATTAAGTATAAGAAAGAGACTATGTATTAACATGTATCCATATTGATAGTACTTTAGTTTTAAGCTTTGTTATAATTAAGATGTAGCCATACACCTTGTCACATACCCCAATTTTGTAGATAATGTTAATTGTTTTAATTTGATTTCCTAAGACATTATGTTAAATTTAATGCTAAGTAGGAACTGATGACTCTAGAGTCAAAAGAATTGGAATATAATTCTGAATATTTTATTATTAATAAATAAAATTGGAGACAACAGCATGGGAGAGCTCTTAATAAGAGGTTACTGGTCAAACTGTGGCAGCATCCTCAAACACTTCCTATGTTGCAGGTGGCAACTTCCTTACATTTGGGGTCATGATCCCCCAAGAAAGTGGGATCAGACAAGGTGGCTCAATAAATGACAACTAACCCAAAAAAGACCTAGGCAATCTTTTAAAAGTACCCAATGAATAGAGCTGAGGTTGCTCAGATATTTTCCAGAGAAGATACATTCAGGAGGAATGCTATTCAGAAAATTCATTGGGGAAAAAGGGAAAACAGTAAGGAAGGTGTGTTGAGAGAAAGTGTGCAGTAACTTGTTCTGTTACAGCCTGTTAACTGAGAGAACTTGCTGAAAGGTTCGAAATTTGTACTGAGTCTGAAGACTGGTATATGACTATTGCTGCACCTAGTTCCAGCCATGGAGACCAGAGCAAGCTCGGGGGTCTGAGGAGTCGCTGTTTGAGCGCTCTCGAAGAATTGGTAGGGAGGAACGGCCTCCCATTGCTGTTGTTGTCCAAGATCAAGAACAGGTTCTGTCCTCTAACACTCTGTATTTTAATAAATGAGTATGATTGAATGTTATGTTCTGTCCTCAGAGATGTAGTTGTCTTAGTTTGTCAGTAATAGAATCTTCTTGATGAGAAACAAAAACCCACTCTGTTTTTCCTCATCTGGAGTTACCAGACCGTACTCGAGCAGACCGTACTCGAGCATAGGGGTGAATTTATAAATAAAGATGGTATGATGAAAATACAAAATAGAATGTTAATGGAGTTTTAGAGTATTTCTTTGTGTGGTTATGAGAAGAAATATCCTTTGTATCAGTAGTAGTAGTATTAACCTGTACTGAAACTGTCGGTCTTTTTAGAACAGAAAAAGAAGCTAGGTGAACTACTGATAGTAGCAGTAGCAGGGATGAATAGGTAATCTAGTTTTTGATACATTAGCTACTTTCGGTAATATCATTGCTTAATTGAATTTTAAGGGAAAGTAGGATAGTTCTCTAGAGTAGAATTAAGTTAATTAAAGGTGTTTTACAGTCTATTTTTTTTCTTCAGATTTTACTACTGTTTGTATGATAAGAGAAACAGAAAGAAAGATTAGCTAGAATGTTAATTTATTTCCACATATAACTTATTTGATTTTAGAGCTTGTTTATAAGTGATATATAAGTATATTCTTTCTTTGATAGTTCTATCAATCTTAGCGTGAATAGAAACTGTTTTACCAACTTATAATCTTTTAAGATGTTCTCAAATGTTGAACATAGTTTTATTCTTTCATTTGTATTTCTAAACATTAATTTTAAATTATAAACAGATATTATAGAATACATAGTACACGTATCTAGATTATTCCTTTATAATTTAATTCAGTACAGTAAGTACAAGGGTACAGTAGTAGAACACTATTCTATTCCAGGGTTAAGTAAACAAAGAATAAGCTAATAAATGTATATAATTATCAGAATCGTAGTATTGAGTAAACAAGTAATGTTTTTTTTTATATTATAGTAAGCAGTTACAAGATATAACTTTCATACTCAAAGACTCTATCCATTAGATACATAAGAACTTCAGTAAAAAAAAATTAAGTCATTTATATCAAAGGATAATAAATATATAACAATGTTTATTCTTCATTGAAATAGAATAATTTAATACCATAGTATTGTACAGAAACCCTAACAATCAAATTTAAAACATTACGAAATAAATTCAAGTACAGTAACATACATATTTTATTCCACAGAGAAAGAATATACAATCTAGTTAATAGCCTCATATTTTTAGAGAGGTAATTTTTCTATAAAACAAAGATAATCACAAATTGCTGTAATATTCTCTTAAGGCCGAGCTTAATTAATACATTTGTAACACAAGCAAGATAAAAAAATTGCTGTATTGTAATGTAAACAAGAACTATAGAAAAGAAAAATAGTATTAATAATTTATATCATGGACTGAGGGCGTAAACCCTGTAAGTTCAACTTTTCAACAGAAGTAGAAGTTGTGGGTTGTAACCCTTTTCTAAGTCAAGCTCACGGCCTCATGTATATACACAGTCAAGATAAACAAAATTATCGAGCAGCTTTTCAAATCCCTCGACCCCTGTAAGTATTGAGAGTATGGCATAATTTCCCTTCATCTCTTCTCACTTCATACACAGCACTTAAACAAAAAGGAAACTAACATACAATTGCGGCCGAAGCTTGAGCACCCTCGCATAACGCAAGGGACTCTTGAACTACACCAAGTATCAAACAGTTTAACAAGACAAACTAAAGCCGCAGGGTTAGAGGCCTCAATGTGCCAACCCTCAAAATTTCCAAAGGGAGCCCACAAAGAGAGAATGCCATGGTTTAACCAGGCTTACCAGGAACTTGTAGCTACTGAAACTGCTTTGTACTAGAAGCTGCGCAGAAGGAAAGGCCGAGACCTGTATCCAATAAAGAAAACCACATTATTCAAATGTGTAAGCAGGATAATATTCTTATAACTAAAAAATAAACAGTAAAATGATGAAGAATTGCAGTACTTTCTACCTGATCTTTTTATGGAGACACAACCACCAGCAGCAATGAGACAACCATCAACACGAAGAAGAAACCTCACTGCAGGAAGGGAGAGGAGGATTAACTTACGGCAACACTCAACCTCAACACATAAGAACAAGAATTCGACCCTACTAAAGGAGGGTTCGGTTACAGTCAAGGGTTTCAAGCTCGAACTGGTGAGACAGCTAAACCCCGAAGAGAGAACCCTTATCATAGGTTTAAGAGAAAAGCTTGAGGACGACACCTCCTTAACGTGCCTTCACACACGTTTAGTAGAAGGATAACAACTGGAGAATAACCTTGCAGAGGAGCGGCGCAAGAAAGGTGCACCAGCACCATCGCAGAGCAGTAGGAGGCCAAGAAATATGGTAGGAACGATAAGTTTAGGGTTCGTGGATGAGCCCCTTATAACCGTGCAACATTTGGCCATGATAGCGCCACGTTAGTAGTTTAATAATTCACAAGCCGTGGGTTTGAGTGTAAAGTTCCAAACATCTTCTCTCAACGAGTATTATTATTGCCTACACAATGATTTCCGAAGGTTCCACTTTACAACGAACCATGTAAATGCTGCATGGAAATAAAAACACCTTATCATTATAAACCCTAGCCTTGCAATCATCCAGGTCGTGGAGAAGCTTACAATGACCCTTATACTTCTAGAGTATTGTTTTCTTGAAATAAAAAACTATCCTTTTAATTCTTGGCTTGATTAGGATTATAACCCTTATGCTAAGGTAAGTATTTTATTCCACCATAGCTTAAAAAGGTTTGAAAGGAGGCAAGACCTTTATAAAGTTTGTAAAACATAAATTAAAAAGTGAACTATAATTTGATCATAGTATGGTTAAGTTATTTTAGGTCTCTTATTTCACACCTTATACTTTTCTTATGCATTATGGAATTTTAATTCAATCAACTTCTAACATAAAGTAAAAATATACGTTGAAAGATTATAAGGAGAATTATAGAGAGAGAAACTATGCCAATGATCCCATTGTCCATAGTAACCTCAATGGCTGATCTATATTGGATAAAATAGTAACTTTTAGTAGAAAGATACAAAAGGAGAGTAGTAACTACTATGTGGTGATAAATTTTGCTTAAAGTAATATCCTTAATCATAATTTATGATTTGGTATAGTTAGGCCACATTTTTATTTATCTAAAAGTCTCACCATAATAAAATAGATAGGCCTTATAATGATTTAAGAGATGCTTTCTTTTATGAAATATAGTCCCTTAAGGACTTGTCCCGTTTATAAACACAAAGGGGATAGGATAAAACCTGTTTCAGTATGATATATATATATATAATTAAAGATAAGCTCGAGTTATGCTTGAAAACAGTTGATGAGTGAATAAAAACTCTATGCATTAACATTAGTATAGTTTTCTTAAAAAATAGATCGAAGCAAAGTTGTAAACTCTTTTAACTTCAAAGTTCGAAATTGGAAACAGTAATGCATAAACCCCTATAAGTTTACATTTACTATGTAACGTAATTATATACAATTGAAATCATACCATAGATTTTATAACTCTGTTACTCTTACTCTATTGTAAAGAATCGGTAAGACTTTTTTTATACATCATGACTATGATAGTTAAGGAATAGTTCCGTAATTTATCAAGAACCATGGATTTACTTCTTCTATAAAGAAGGGCAGTTAATAAATGTACCTTAACAGACGTTGGGAATTATTTAGCATTTAGTTTCTTACTGAGCTTCTCTTTTGCGACGGACTGGTATTTAAATACTTTAGAGTTGCGACAGCATCACCAAAGATCTCTTACCTGTAGCCTGTAAGAACATGGAACTTTCTGCATTAGCTTGAAAGCTAAGTAAGCCTAGTTTTGCATGACAACCCCACCTTATGGTCGCAAAAGAAACAAAATCAGTAAACTAAAAAGAACTGCTCTACCGCTAAACTTTAACCAACAAATAATTCATAGAATGAATTTGGTAACATATAACTAATCAAACAATTAGTGACTGCATTTATTGAATTTTAATGCATTAAAAAATTTTTAATTTTTTTCGGAAAATTTGGGGTTTCACCTCAATGCCTTACAAGGATAAACCTATTTATGTGACAAATCTTAGATGTATGGCTACATAAACATATTTATGTAGCCATACACCTAGATGCCTTACAAGGAAAAACCTAGATGGTTTACCACCCTTACCACTTAAATGAGTGAGGATTATAATATTTAGAAGATACCTTCTTGGGATAAGGTTGTAAATTGATGGAAGAGATATAATTGACAATTTTAAGAGTTACTCCTAAATATTTAAAAGGGTAGGTTCAATTAAATAACATGACCTTAGGCCAATGTTGAATTTTAAGAGGATTATGTTAAGGTTAAAAACTAGGTAGTTGATCAAGTTTAGTGAGGTAACTTTTACGAGTGGACCTTATAAAGATAAGGGACTTAAATCATCCTATGGCATTATTATTAGAGTTATCCTACATGTCTTTTTTATGTGTAAAGATAAAGAAAACATATGTAAGCTGGTTAATACTTGGGCTTGTTTGGTTAAAGGTTGATAGAAAAGAATACAAATCTAGGCTTAACAATGGTCCATAGTGTGCATAATGGTATGCTACATTCCAATATTAAGTATAATTCATTAAAAATATGGTAGAGAGGTTGAATGCATGGTATCACTATTTTGAGTTAAGGATGTTTAAGAGGAAACACATTGAAGTAAAGTTAGAAGTAACACCAAAAGTTAGAAATAAGAAATGCATTTTGCTTAAAGTGGGCATCAATGAAAAGTATATGCACGTATAATTACTACTAATGTGTTGTTAACTTTTTGGAGCTGACCACTGGGAACTGGTTATATGGCTCTAACTTCTAAGAAAACTTTTCTACACCAAAAATATGTTTTTAAGACAAAGTATACATGATTAACCAACCCATTAACAAGAAAATATAAAATTGGGTATTTAAACTATGTGATTAAGCAAGAGAAATTGAGTTTGTTGTTGAACTTGTTGGTTCTAGAGGACTTGAATTGTTTAGGCTCTAGAATTGTTTAGGATGTAACATCATTGTTGCTAATCCGGTTATTGAGTAGTTGAAGATACAAAGTAAATATAAAAAGTGCAATATACCATACATTGGCTAACAACTCAAGATTATGGTCTCACCCGTAAACATTGTAAGTAATGTTTATATATTTTTCCTAAGTTATGACTTAATATGTAGACTTAGGAGAGAGAAGGACTTGAATCAATGGAGTGATAAAGGCATGAATCCACTATGGACTCGTATATTGGATAACAAGTCATGAGAATCAATTATTGGTGACATATGTCATTTTGATGCCTAAGATAGTGGTAGAAGAATAATTATGCACTCGAAGTCCAAAACTCTTAGGTGTTGTCCTAACTTGAAGTAAGTAATGAAAAAACTAATTACTCATGACCTAGTAAATAATAAGCTTTTATAATATTGTTAATGAGTAAAAAGATAATTAGTATTATTATAAGATAAAGAAAACTAAATGTTAATCTCACTATTATAATTTTGACATCAATTGCTAAAGAATTACAGATAGAACTTATAATTTAAAAGAATTTGAGCTCATCTGATTTTAAGTAACCTTACCTTAATTAAAAGATGGGGAAAATATATTTTTTTATAAAAAATCAACTTATAAAAGATTAGAGATTATATTGTTATTTATATATAAAAGAAAAAATTATAAGGCCTCTAATGAAATAATCTCAGAAGGAAATTCTAATTTATGGTATTAAATGTTATTGTGAAGCGGTTAAGGTTGGTTTTTTCCCAACTCGAACCGAGTTTGACCCCATTAGATGGTGGGTTATCCCTTTTGAAGGAGAATTCGGTTTTGAACGAGTGAAAGAGTTTAATGGGAATGATCGCCACTTTGTGGGAAGAATCTCTTCCTCTCCATTTCGAAAACATTGCACCAAACTTCACCCGTGAAAAGAGGATGGTTTGTTTTTAATCAAAATAGGGTGGAAGCCTTGAGAGAAAGATAGCTGCAGAATGTATGGTTATTTATTCTAAATTATACAGTATCATTGTTTTATTGACTCGTCACTTCAAAAGGAAACATCTACAGAGTTATATTTTGCAGAGCTCGCTTTACCTTCCATCATTTGCTTACCTCAGTGACCGCACCTCTAGGTGAAAACATATGTTATATTGTTTTCTTATGCAACAGTTCATCGTTAGAAATAATAGGGAAACGCCTTGTTGCTGGCATAAATCTTAATGGTTATGGTAGGAAGGGAGCAACTCGTCAAAGAATAGTCCTTTTGTGTAGCGTTAATTGGGAAAAAGAGGAGGGATTATACTTTTTCCACTTAAATATAACAAATATTCAACTATTGTAGTTTATTGGCAGCAAAAT
>LPNX011204805.1:268888-305963 GCA_001517045.1 Pseudotsuga menziesii
GTATCCTCTAATATTTCCCCCAACTCTTACTTGTACTCATACTAACCCGTGCCTCCATTTCTCTCCCTATTCCTAACACTTTATAATCCCTTCTCCACTCTCTTTCACTCCCCAACTCATACAAATACCTCTAACCCCCACCTCTGTATCAATTCCCCAACCCCACCCCTCTCTCTCTCTCTTACACACATAGAGAGACATCCACACACATCCACAGGTCACCCCATACCACTAATACCCCCCTCCACTATTAAATTTTCATATGCTTAGCTAAGACATCAGTATTTAATTTCATTTTCATAACAAAAGCATATAAATAGGATCACTGAAAGATAGACAAGCACAACCATACAAAAGGAACACAAAGATTTATCCTGGGAAAACCCTAAAGGGGAAAACCCACCAAAATCTTCCTCAATATAGATGCCCCAAAAAGATAAAAGATAAAACCAGCAAGGAGATCAAAGTCTGATCCTCCTCCTTCTCCAGCTACTTATCTTCTCCACTAATGCGCTACACAAGTGAGAGTGTGTGTGTCTCAAATGAGGAGCACCACACATCTATTTATATTCATCCGTTCACTTGAATTAACTCATCCAACATGTAGGCTCGAGTTAATCATGTAGGCTCGAGTTACACATGTAGGCTCAAGTAACCACACTGGGGTGTTAATGACCCACCTTTACAAATAGAGGGGACAACCTCATGACTCTTATTATTTCTTCCGATTAGAAGCATCGGGGTACAATATAATACAAGTGGTTCTCCCGGTAGGACCATCGGGGACCACAAAAGATACATATAGAATATTCTTCGAAGCTACAATATTTCAACACTCCCCCTTAACGAGAAGGGTATTTTACAACAACATCAACAACAACAATAGTAGGAGAGGACATCATCAACATCATCAGGGTAACACATCTATAAATCATTGGAAGCTTTTCAACATCGTATAGTCTTCGTCTTCAATATTTGACGACAACAACTCTTTAATCAACATCAACATCTTTTGACCTTTTGATCAGCAACATCTTAAACACTTTGATCTTTCGATCAGCAACATCTTCAGCAACATCTTCAGCACTTAGACCTTTCGATCAGCAGCAACATCTTCATCACTTTGACCTTTCGATCAGCAACATCTTCGCCACTTTGACCTTTCGATCAACAACATTTTCAGCAACATCTTCAACACTTTGACCTTTCGATCAGCAGCAACATCTTCAGCACTTTGACCTTTCGATCATCACCAATATCTTCAGCATTTTGATCAACAATATCTTCAGCACTTTGATCTTTCGATCAGCAAAGACATCTTCAGCATTTTGACCTTTCGATCAGCAACATCATCACATTCTGATTAGTAACGTCGTGATCAGCACCATCATCATACTTCAACTCTCGAATAGAATCATCATCATCATATTCTGGTCTTTTGATCAGTATGTCATCATCATACTCTGATATTTTGATCAGTACATCATCATCATCATAAAAACATCATCATCATGAAAACATCAACATCATCAAAACATCATTATGAGCAAAACATTCAACATCATCAAAACATCAAAATATCATCATCATCACACTCTGATCTTTCAATCAGTACATCATCATCATCATAAAATCATTATCATCAAAACATCAAAATATCATCATCATCACACTCTGATCTTTCAATCAGTACATCATCATCATCATAAAATCATTATCATCAAAACATCAACATCATCATCATCAAAACATCAACATGCTCCTTCCTTTCGGAATTACAGGATCAACATGTCTGTGGTACTCAGACGATCCTTCCTGTCGGAATTACAGGATTTAGGTCTTTACGGAGTTACTAATGATCCTTCCTTTCGGAATTACGGGATCAACACATTTGTGGAGCTCAGACGATCCTTCCTTTCGGAATTACTGGATCAAGTCTTTATGGAATTACTAACGATCCTTCCTTTTGGAATTACGGGATTTAGGTCTTTACGGAGTTGCTAACGATCCTTCCTTTCGAAATTATGGGATCAACACATTTGTGGAACTCAGAAAATCCTTCCTATTGGAATTACAGGATCAACACATCCATGGAACTCAGACAATTCTTCCTATTAGAATTATGGGATCAAGTCTTTACGGAGCTACCAACGATCCTTCCATTCAGAATTACGGGATTTAGGTCTTTACGGAGTTACTAACGATCCTTCCTTTCGGAATTACGCGATCAACACATCTGTGGAACTCAGACAATCCTTCCTATTGGAATTACGGGATCAATTCAATGATCCTTCCTTTCGGAATGATGGGATTTAGGTCTTTACGGAGTTACTAATGATCCTTCCTTTCGGAATTATGGGATCAACACAGTTGTGGAACTCAGACAATCCTTCCTATTGGAATTACGGGATCAACACACGTTCTTGAGTACCGAAGTCACCGGATCTATTTTGAACCGAGGTTCAAGGATGATACAATCCTACTACCTTCTCAATGACCGAATTTCACCGGATCCATTCTGAACCAAAGTTCAAGGATGATACAATCCTGCCACCTTCTCAATGACCGAAGTTCACTGGATCCGTTTTGAACCGAAGTCCAAGGATGATACAATCCTGCCACCTTCTCGATGACCGAGTTCACTGGATCCATTCTGAACCGAAGTTCAAGGATGATACAATCCTACCACATTCTCGATGACCGAAGTCACCGGATCACTTCTAGACATATGTACCGGGATGATACAATCCCTCTTCATTCTTGAAGACCGAGGTCTCCGGGTCACTTTTGGGCAAGTGCCTAGGGATGATACAATCCCACTGCAACATCACTACTCCCCCTTTCGAGGAAGGTCTTTCTAAGCCACACCAAGCTTGTCTCGAAAGTGTTCGAACTTTACCTGAGACAGAGGCTTTGTCAGCGCATCATCATCTAAACCATCTTCATCTACATCTTCAGTATGTGAATATTGAACTATCACCATCTGTATCTCCAGTATGTGAGTACTGAAAGCATCATCAGGTCACCATCATCTGCATCTACAATATGTAAATACGAAAACATCATCTATATCATTAGTATGGGAATACTGAAATCATCATCATCTCTATATTCAGTATAGAAATACTGAATCACCATCATCTGTATCTACAGTATGTAAATACTGAAACACCATCATCTGCATCTTTATCTTGAATGTAGAAATACCAGATTTCTATGTGTTACGATAGAAGATAGGGTTCTCTGTTATCACAACTCTCGTTATCACATAGAATTAATGTAGTATCCATCTTCAGTTCAAAGAGACCTGATATAAGCTTCCGAAGCCATATGGCTTCACAACTTAGCAGAGCAATCTGCTATGTATTCTGCTTCAGCCATGCTATGAGAAACACTAGATTGTTTCCTGCTAAACCATGAACTCATAGCAGACCCCAAACAAAAGCATATACCTAATGTGATTTTCTTGTCTGAGATACTTCCAGCCCAATCTGCATCTGTGTAGCCATACAATCTATACTCATGGCTACCATCATAATATAAACCAAAGTCTATAGTCCCTTTCATATATCTCATCACATGTTTTGCAGTTACTAGGTGAACCTGTCTTGGTTGAACAAGATATTGACTTAAGGTGTTCACAGCAAAACAAATGTCTGGTCTAGTATTTGTTAAGTACATCAATGACCCAATGATCTGTCTGTAATGATTCATATCCACTAACTCTGATGAGTCATTAGCTAACAGCTTCAGGTTGGAGTCCATGGGTGTGGCCATGAATTTGCATTCCAACATATTGAATCTCTTCAATATCTCTACCACATACTTTCCCTAGTTGAGAAATATTTCTTCTGAACTTTGCCATACTTCTAGACCTAGGAAATAATGCATTAACCCAAGGTCTCTCATCTCAAATTCTTCTGCTAGTTTCTTTTTGCTTTCCATGATCTGTTTCTCATTTCCTGTCAAGGATAAGTCATCCACATATAATAACAGGATGGCAAGTTCATCTTCTACAACCTTGAGATAAAGGTTAGGATAAGCTTTACTCTTGGTAAATCCCATGCTCGATAAGAAACTATCTATTCTTCCATACCAAGCTCTGGGAGCTTGCTTTAGGCCATAGAGGGCCTTCTTCAACTTGCATACGTGATTCCATCTGGCTTCAACTTCAAATACTCATGACTATTCGATGTAAAAATATTTCTCAATCATACCATTAAGGAAGGCTTGTCTTTACTTCACCATGGAAGAAACTACCATGATAGTTCTAAAGGAAGTGTACCTTACTTCCTGGAGTAAGTGTCTCTTCAGAATTAATTCCCTTTTTCTGAAAGAAACCTCTGGCCACAAATCTTGCTTTATACTTCTCGATACTTCCCTCAGCTGCATGCTCTATTTTGTATATCCATTTGGAGGATACAATACTCTTTCCTTCTGGTTTGGGAACTATATCCCATACATCATTCTAGTATTATTTCATCATAACATCTTCCATGAGTTCATCTTGTCAGATCATCAACATATCCTAGTCTTCTGCATTCAACTTTGAAGGTTGGAACCCACTTTACTCTTGGTAAAGTCTCGATCCATCAAGAAGTTGTCCATCATGTTGTACTGTGTCGAACTCAGATATCTTCTGTAGTCACTCCCCCTGAAGTGGAGTATTATCTTCCTTCTTCATTATGTACACGTGGTTCTATGCTTGATATATACTGGTCAATAGAGTATGTCATGTCATAGTCTATTCTTTCTGAGGAAAATCACAAACCTTTCTTTGTACACTTGTTCTTGTAGATCCATATGGAGAATACTATGTACTTTCCTTTATGTCTCGAAATCATATCGTATACATCATTCCCCATGATCAACTGTTATTCTTTGATCATAGTTTCTTTTATAGCATTATTTTCTTCATCTTGAGTTATCTCTCATACTCATGGTGGTCTTCATCCTTTGAGGTGGATCTACCACTCTCTGAAGCTCTTTCTTCCGTCATGGTGTCTCTGACCCTGGGAGCTTCAGATTCATGTTTATTGAATTGTCATCACTTGTTCTTCAGAACAAGTCTCGTCCTTTTTTTCTTGTAGGAGGTTTTACATGACCTTTCCTACAATTCAAATGCACCAGTTGCATGGTTAGAACTATTTCATAAAACATATACATAACGACAAATTATTATGCATCATGCAACTATTTAGCCAATACAACATTCATCCATATCTCACAGAAGCTTTCTAGATGCCTTCCATCTCTACCATGACATCATTGAGATTGTGCACTAATCTAATATGTCAGCAAAGAGGTTTGATAAGTAGCACTGGAGAGTTGTATAGCTCCATGAGATACTTACCCATCACATGCATATTAGTAGTATTAATGTAAACAATCTATCATGCATAACACATCAACTGAATACAATCAAATGTATAACAAAACAATATCATCAAATGGCAATTGAATACTTATCTTTTATTTGTTTCGTGGGTAGAATCCATCTTGATCATTCTGCTTTATCATCTTCTTCATTCATGAAATCATCATTTCTTATCCAAATGATAAGATGAATAAGAGGTTCTTCAAGAATTGAGTTTTTCATATTCCTCATCGCTTGAGGGATCTTCTTTGAATGGTGAGAGCTTGATCTTCAATTGCTCCCATCTTCTTCTTCTTCTTCTTATTAGTCGAGCTGAAAGTAATCACTTACTTCTGGCATACATTCTTGACATGAATGAATCCCATGATCCTGGGAGGCCATTCAAGGTGGCTATCACCACTTCTACATACTTCTTCTTCTACCGCTTCAAGTTGTTCTCCATTCTGGATCTTCACATTCTTCAATTGTTTTCTCAAAGCCATATTCTGATTTAAGTTCTTATATTTCTTATATTCAAATAGATTGATCAAGGAATCAAACATATTCGGTGTCTTTAGGGAATATACTTGTGGTATAAGTTGATCCGTGATTGAATCAACAATGATCTTCTTGGCCTTGATCAAGTTCTTCTTGTGTAAGGATTTGAGGCTCATCTCCTTCTAGAACTGGAACCTCTCTACTCATGTAGGTGTCCAATTCATTTTCTTCAGAGAGATCAAATATTTCCATGCTTGGAAGTTTTCAATTTCACCAAGCTTATCATCACATTGATGTGATAGATCACTTTGAAATGAGAACCTCAAATGCAAATAGAAAAGGATTAGATCTTACCGATTTGAGGTGTCCGTCCTGCTTGCGGAGCTCGCTGATCTAGGGTTTGCCAGAGAAACCCTAATTTTCAAAACTTGGAATCTTTCAGATCTGATTGTATACAAATATATATCTCTTCAAATGGAGCTGTCCAATGTACTGAAAACAGTGGAGGGAAGCTCCCGGAACAGGAAGACCTAGTTTTCCAATTTCTTCTACAGAAATGTTTGTTACTATTTCTATGATATCTCCGAAATTCCTGCTCCTCTGTGTCTGAAATTTCTCACTAAGGTATCCTCGCATGTCCCTGATCCAACAACATATGTTTCATTAGAATTGGTTTCACCAATTTGGATTTATGATCATTTTCCCAAGGTGACGTGTTACAGGACTGTTCATAATAGTGAATTTGTACGGCATGCCATGTGTCACTGATTCATCTTCAGGTTCTGGAATTTGGACCAAAGCAATCCAAGGTCGTGATATTTCTGGAACAGCTTCAGGAATTCCATTTGGACCTCTTTATCCCACACTACAAAAATTATCCCCAGGTGTCCTGTTTAGGGATGAATTCTGGAAGAGGCTGGAACCCTAAGTTGGAGGGATGATATCTTCCAGAATATAGTGAATATGAGGCTGAATTTTGGGCACAGGGTAAATCAGGATTTTATTTTCATCCTCTATAATTTTCAACTCCTTATCCTTCGCCAATATCAGGATATAGTTAATGTACCAAAACGTAGCAGTTTTAGTATTTAGGGTTTTTCCAGATCGGGGTCAAACTAGGGTTTGACTTTCCCAGAGTTTCACCCAACAAAATTTATTGATCCAGGTCTCTAAAATTCGATTTTTATGAGGAGAAAAATCCTATTTTGGGCTCACTAAAAAATTCTTCTTTTGTACAAAGCCCTAAATTTCTACACCAGAAGTGAAAATGCTCGGAATCAAATTTCGCCTTGACAGAAAGATGCGCCCTTCAATGGAGAGTGAGTCTATCCTTCTTTTTCTGATCGATCATGGATAGAGACCCAAAAAAATAATAATCCATAGATTCTTTAGCTGCACAATGTATTCTTTCAGGGTGGCTCTGATACCATGTTGAATTTTCATATGCTTAGCTAAGACATCAAGTATTTAATTTCATTTTTATAACAAAAGCATATAAACAGGATCAATAAAATATAGACAAGCACAACCATACAAAAGGAACACAAAGATTTATCCTAGGAAAACCCTAAAGGGAAAAACCCACCAAAAGCTTCCTCAATATAGATGCCCCAAAAAGATAAAAGATAAAACCAGCAAGGAGATCAAAGCCTGATCCTCCTCCTTCTCCAGCTACTTCTCTTCTCCACTAATGCGCTACACAAGTGAGAGTGTGTGTGTCTCAAATGAGGAGCACCACACCTCTATTTATATTCATCCGTTAACTTGAATTAACTCATCTGACATGTAGGCTGGAGTTAATCATGTAAGCTCAAGTTACACATGTAGGCTCAAGTAACCACACTGGGGTGCTAATGACCCACCTTTACAAATAGAGGGGACAACCTCATGACTCTTATTAGTTCTTCCGATTAGAAGCATCGAGGTACAAGATAATACAAGTGGTTCTCCTGGTAGGACCATCGGGGACCACAAAAGATACATATAGAATATTCTTCGAAGTTACAATATTTCAACATCCACACCCCTCTCTCTCTCTCGCACACATCCATATGTCTCCTCTTACCACTAACACCCCCCTCCCCTCTCTATGTCCCCCCCCAATCTTCCCCCTATATCGTACTATTCCCCCATCCTCCTCGAAACTCTACTTGTACTCACAATAACCCATACCCCCACCTCCGTCTCTCCCTCCCCCCTAACACTTTCTAACCCTGTAATGTCGCTTATTGGAAATTTTGGAGAAATGCACAAATTGGGCAAACTTTGAGCTTAACTAGGCATGAATCTAGAGGGTTCCAACTTTCATCAAATGCAATGCAATGGTATCATGAGTCTTAAAATATTCCAAGGTAGTTTATGTTTACTTTGTATTATAATTTATACCTCTACAACCTTGTTTGGGGACGATGACAAAAAGACCAAAATTACTAGGAAATTGTGATGAAATCCCCCCTAGGGTGTAGTCCAACTGGGATTCCCAAATCATGTACCAACCTACCAAATTTATAATAATATTATTGCTACTGATATATGACTTAATGGAATATCATTATACATTATTATTAGTTCTGAAAATTGGTCATAGAGTTCCACATTCGTTTGATAACTTTTAGTGAAATTGCTTATGGGGAAATTGCTTAACTAGCTCGATTTTGACAAATGAAAGGTAGAGTTAAAGTATTATATAAGGATGTGAAATATATATACCATATAAAACATACACATTTCTTCCTCAAAAGTGTCAATATCCATATAAATACCCTCATACAAGTCTTGTATACAACTCGTTCAGTATGGGAGTCAAATACATGAAAACTAGTGAATTAGTAGCATGGAATTGCAAGAGTTTCACATATGGATTTCTTGGATTTAGATCCACATAGAATAGGTACAATAAATTACATAATAAAACCTCAAATATGGCTATAACAAAATCATCAAACTCATATAACATCCCCCATGCAAATCTTATACAAGACTCCTTCAAGATTGAAGCTAAATTCATGGAAACTAATGATTCAATGGCATGGGAATGCAAGAGTTTCACATATGGATTTGTATGATTTATACCCATATAAAATAGGGACATGAAATTACATAGTAACACATCATATATTTCTGTCACAATATCATCCAAATCATATAATATCCCTCATAAAATTCTAGTATAAAACTACTTCAATATTGAAGCCAAAATCCATGAAAACTAGTGATACAGTGGCATGAGAATGCAAGATTTCAACATAGGCATTTCTTGGATTTCGAGCTGAATAGAATATGAGAATGAAATTAAAGAGTTTTTAATAATATATGGCTTCCCCAACATCATAAAACACATATAAAATTCCTCATACAAATATGATAGAAAACCACTTCAAGATTGAAGCCAAATCCATGAAATCTAGTTATTCAAGATCATGGGAAATGCAAGCCTTTCATACATACATTTTTTATATTTAGACTTACACAAAATATTCAAATGAGATTAAATATCCATACATCATACATAATATCTTGGGAATCAAATATCTTCATCAAAGCACAAGCACCACTCCAACAAGTGTGTCATCAACATGAGAGTGTGGGGGAATGGAGAAGAAGGACTGAGAAAATGGGGAGATAGAAAAGAATTTAAATGCAAAGAACTTCAATCTGAAAATAAAAGTACTTCACTAACCTCCCATGAGAGGTCTGAATGGAATCTCCATAAAACAACATGGAAATGAATCCATCTCCCTCGAAATTGTGTGACATGCAAGGAGAGTGAGCACTCTTCGTGCCATGGACAAGCAAAAGCTCTCCAAAATTCCACAGAAAAATTAAAAGATAATAAAAAAATATTATAATTCCTCCTAACATACTTTTATTAACTCCATGAGGCCTCCTTATGTTGAATTCCCTTCCACGATCTTCCTCCAACTCATCATAGTGGTTTAGTAACTCTCATGACACTTGTCTTCGTCTTCATGCTCCAATTATTTCCCTGATTTGAATGGATACCTATAACTCCAAAATTAGACCTTTTTGTGGCTACTTTTATCCCTAACATGTCATATTTATCATACTTTTCATAGAATCATCCATCATTTGTTGTCATAGAGTGCATAGAATCTCCTTCCAAGTGGCACACCTTGTCTTCTAGTCTCTTCCTCTTCTATGGGATTTACCCTCCTTTACTAATTTAGATTCATTGGCTCATTATATTATATTTGAAACCACATTACCATCCAATAATTTTACATTACCCATGTGTTCGAATTTGGATGAATATCATGACAAGTGTGCGGGGAATCTATTCACCCAAAGTATTCACAAGATTCCAAGTGTCTTCATGAACCCATAACACCTTATTTTCTTAGAGTTTATCATTTATGTGACCCATTTAAATGTGAATATGGTAAAATAGAGTACTTTTGGGTCCTATAGATCCTTATTACAAAATTTATGTCTACATCTCAACCTAGGGAACTAGTAGGTTGTTGAAACATTATTTGCAAATAGTCTTATTTGGAATTTATTTAATTGTGGACATGCCAGTCCTCCCCAATTAATATTTCTTATCATCAAGCAATTCCAATTTTGTATTCTGCAAAAAAATTTCAGATTCCTAAGTAGAATTCTCACTTAGTACTCCTTCCTTTGCGTCAAGTGCTCTCTTATGGTTCTGCTCATTAATTTTCTTTAGTTGCAATTTGAGTAGTGGCACTCATGTACTGCAATTTTGTGTTCCAAAACGTAAATAGATGTGGATTGTGCATATTTATATATCCTATAACATCATCACTAAAACCAAAAGGATTAATCAAATCCGTAAAAAACAAAATTTGCACAAATAATATTTACCTCCATATTTTGGAAACCTTTTCTGAACTTTCACCCCTTTTTGCTTTTGTATAATTATTTGAAGTTGGTACTGAGTTACCGAACTTTGAGAATCTTAATATTCCAATAAATTTTAGAGAGGATACACCATCTTTTCTTCTGCACTACTTTGATTACAATCATCTTCTCAAGTGGTGACTAAATATCCAATGTTGCTTGTTTCCATCACAATTGAAACCAATGAGACCAAAAATGATCCCAGGGTCCCATATGATCCTGACACATGCATGCTGTGAAATTTCTATGATGAAATGAATTGAAAAATAATCATGTGAAAATTTAATCTATATCCCAAAAGGTCTCACACATAGGAAACTATAACACTGCTCTGCAAAGATGAACTCAAATAACAAAAGGTTGGTTTTCTTTCTCAAACCAACAATCGAATTTATACTCCAAGTGAGATGAAACCAAGCAATTCCAAGATTCCATTGCTGGTATTGCACCCTTCCAAACATCATTAGTACAAAATATATATCATAAAAATACATAACAACATCATACAAATGTACATTAAGAAGGTACCTCATTAAAGAATCATGAAAGTGCTTGTACATATAAGTAAGTAGATCATCATGTGGCCCATAGACACAAGCATCAAGTATTATATCAGATCTTCCCCAATGATATAGGTGAGGATATTTTGTCCCATAATGATGCTCCAAATAAATAATGTGAATCAATATAATCATCCATGTTTTCTTTAATCCAATAAATGAATGAAGAACCTCCACCAAAATCTGAACCAAATAAGGAGCAAAGAAAACATGAAGAATTCAAGTGGCTCTAAGAAGTATCATCAATGCACCCACGAATATGTATATCAAAATGAAATAACAAAGGATGTTTCTACAAAAAATAATTTTATTCAATCATATATATCTTCACCAAAGTGTGGGATTAAGTTCGTCCAACATCAAATGGACTAGGCAAGGAGCAAGGAAAATCATGAATCTCCAAGTGACTCAAGTGAATACCATAGGTGCATTCATTTGGATGTGTATCATCATAATGTAACAAGGAATGTTGCTGAAAATGTAAATAATATGGATCTCTAATGATGTCATCATCAAAATGATATATATAAAGTCCATACTCTTCATGTGGCACCATAAAAAATAAAACATTCACCCGTACTTCATTAGGATGAATGTTGCAAAATTTGGAACTGTAGGATGTTGGAGAAAGAACCAAATCACCCAAATGATCACGAAGTGAAAAATTTTCATCATGTGAAGGATCCATAGGGGTAGGAGTATTCACCTCCCTTAAAAATTCAACAATTTCCTTATTTTTTGGTTCCGAGGTAGTGGAATCATGAACTTCTTCAAAAAGTGTGCACCCATATTCAAGAGGCAACTCAAATTCGTCTTCCACCATAAATAGTGATTAGCTCTCTTGAAGCTCATATTCAAACAAATCAAGAACCTATAATTTTCCATGTTTCTCATGATCCCTCATGTCATGAGAATCCTCCAATCAATATACCATATGAAAATCTGAAACATAAGAGGAAGGACAAGTGTCTTGCAACCTCTCAAGAAGTTGCTCATTTTGAATTGTGAGCTTAAGAATAGCCTCATTATTATTCAAGTATTCTTCATGTAACCATTCATTAATCTCAACCAAATTATTTCTATCAAAAATAAAAGACATGAAATTACCTTCAATGTTGCACATTTCTCTTTGAATCTTCTCCATGTCTCCAAGGAAGGATGGTTCCTCCAATGAAGAAATTTTCCAACAAGAATTTGACACCAATGCTTTGGTGTCATGGAGTATGTTAAGGGACTCATGGATATCAATTTAACTCATATTCAAATACCATTCAATGAAGGATGGTTCATGGGAGTGAACCTCCTAATCTTCTTTCTTCTTTATTTGATCAACTTCTCAAAGCTCAAGTGGTGATGGGGAATTTGATCTTGGTTCTTCATTATCTATCACAAGGTTTTCATCGTCATGCTTATGATAAATTTGAAGAAAAATTTTCAAATCTGATCTCTATGTCACCAATATATAGCTATGAGCACCCATTAGTAGGTACTCCTTCATAGTTTAAGGATCCATGAGTAGATTCTCTTTGATTTTCACAACCCCCATCAGCAAGGATTGTGTGCTTTTCGCCACCTTCCTCTTGATGTTCTTCTCTGCAACCGCATCGAGGTGATTGATGTTCCAATTCATGAATACCTGTATCTTCCTTTAATTTTGTATACAATCTCTTTTCATATCCTTTATAACAAAATTTCTTCCACATATTCCATATGATGTCCGTAAATGTGTTTATAACTTTCTCATTTATAGGGTAGGATAAATCTTTGCTCTTTTCACAAGTAGGCTGATTTTTCTTTAATTAGTTCAAATTTTCCTTCTTGTGCCTAAATCAAGACTTGAAAATATATTCTTGGAAATAATACCTCTCAAATTTTGATACTCCTGGAAGCATTGTTCAATGTATATGGTTGTAGTATCTTCTTTCATTGGCTGAGGAGGAAGGGAAGTGGGCATAGTGGGCCTACTGTGAAGACAAGAAATATATAAATTTTTTTATTAAATGGATGGAAGTGATGAAAAGGTTCAAGGACCATGATCTAATACCACTGTAATGTCCCTTATTGGAAATTTTGGAGAAATGCACAAATTCGGCAAAATTCAAGCTTAACTAGTCATGACTCTAGAGGGTTCCAACTTTAAACAAATGGTACCGAATTTGAAAGGGAATGGTATGGTGATATTGAAAAAATATTAAGGTTTTTAATGGATATTTTGTATCATACTTTATACCTCTTCAACCTTTTTTGGTGCTGATGACAAAAATACAAAACTTACTAGGAAATTGTGATGAAATCCCCCCTAGGGTGTAGGCCAACTGGGCTTCCCAAATCATGTATGAACCTCCAAAATTTGTATGACGATTATTGGGATTGATATAATACCTCATGGAATTTAATTATACATGGTTATTAGTTCTTCAAATTGGTTATAGAGTTCCACATTCTTTTGATAATTTTAAGTGAAATTGCTTATGGGGAAATTATAAACTAGCTCCATTTTGACATATGAAAGGTAGAATTAAAGAATCAGATTATGATGTGAAATATATATACCATATAAATTGTACAAATTTCTTCCCCAAATTTTTTAATCACCATATAAATTCCCTCATATAAGTATTGTATACAACTCATTAAGTATGGGAGTCAAATACATGAAAACTAGTGAATTAGTAGCATGGAATTGCAAGAGTTTCACAAATGGATTTATTGGATTTCGACCCACAGATAATAGGTACATGAGGAGTAAAAAATCACATATGGATATCACAACATCATCAAAATCATATAACATCTCTCATACAAATATGATACAAGACTCCTTCAAGATTGAAGCCAAAGCCATGAAAACTAGTGATTTGACAATAGCATGGGACTGCAAGAGTTTCGCATATGGGTTTTATTTATTTCGACCATAGAGAATAGGGACATGAAATCACAGAGTAACACATCATATATTTCTGTCACCAGATCATCCAACTCATAGAATATCCCTCATACAAATCTGGTATAAAACTACTTCAAGATTGAAGCCAAAATCCATGGAAACTAGTGATGCAATGGCATGAGAATGCAAGACTTCAACATAAGATTTTCTTGGATTTCGAGCTGAGTATAATATGGGAATGAAAGTACAGTGTATTTAATAATCTATGGCTTCCCAAACATCATAAAACACATATAAAATTCCTCATACAAATATGATATAAACCACTTCAAGACTGAAGCCAAATCAATGAAAACTAGCTATTCAAGAGCATGGGGAATGCAATCCTTTCATACATGTATTTATAATATTTCGACTTACGAAGAAAGTGGGAATGACATTACAGATCCATACATCATACGCTATATCTTGGGCATCAATTATCCTCATCAAAGCGCAAGAACCACTCCAACAAGTGCACCATCAACATGAGAGTGTGCAGGGGTGGCGAACAAGAACTAAGAGAATGCGGAGATAGATGAGAATTCTACTGTATGGAAATTAAAACTGTAAATAAAAATCCTTCACTAAGCTCCCATGAAAGGTTTTAATGGCCTCTCCATCAACCAAATTGGAAAGGAATCCAACTCCCTCGGAATCGTTGAAAAGCAGAGAGAGTGAACACTCACCATGCAATGGATAAGAAAACACTCTCCAAAATTCCAAAAGACAATTAAAAAATTATAAAAATATATTCTACTTACTCATGAAATCCTTTTACTAACTTCATGAGGCCTCCTAAGGTCGAATTTCCCTCCATGAGCTTCCTCCAACTCATCATAGTAGTTTAGTAACTCTCATGACACTTGTCTTCCTCTTCAAGATCCAATTATTTCCCCAATTCGAATGGCTTCCTCTCACTCCCAAATTCAACCTCTTGGTGGCTATTTTTATCCCTGACATGTCATATTTGTCATTTGTCATATGATATTTGACACCACGCTACCATCCAATAATTTTACATTATCCATGCATTCGAATGTGGATGAATATCATGCCAAGTGTGCGGGGAATCTAGTCACACAAATGCTTCACCCATTCCAAATTTGAATAACATCAATTTCCCATCTTTATATTTCTTCGTAAGGTCTAGCCACATATGTTTAATAGCATGCAACCAAATTTAAGAAAAATGTATAGTGAACAATAAAATAAATATAACAAAGATCAAATCAAATACATTACAAATATGTGGGGAATCAACAAAGCTCTCTAAACATACCTAACACTTGCACTTGCATCTACATTATAGTGAAATGCAGAAAATATGCAATATAGAAACCGTAAAAGTACAAACATAAAAAATCTAATCATAATTTCTATTGTATTCATTCGCTAATAACATTTCTATAAAGCTGATTGTTCAATGCATTGTTGATTATTTCTTTGGTATTTAAGCTATCACAACCCTATTTTTATGTAATGATCTTGGGTAACAAGTGATACCTATGTATTAATGTGGATTTCAAGCATGCATATGAGTTATCATCCACCATTAAATAGATATATAAAATTCATAGTTTATCATGTATATTATTTATAGTTAATGTTGCATATGTGTCATCATCCACCATTGAATTCCTATCAAATATCCATAGTTTATCCTTTATATTATTTATATTAAATATTAGAGTCACAATATAAAGGTTCAACATGACTTATTGAAAAAACAACTGGTGGAAAATGTAAGAACAATATTACCTTAATTTGTTTATATTATATCATGTGTGATAGAGGCATATATTATGCCTCCAATATTTGCAATGCCATTTGTAGACAGAGCTGAATATGATAGAGAGAAAAACTATGCTCCCAAATGTTGGCCTACAACACCACAATACACAAAACCCATATTGAAACATTTAGGATAATAAAAAATGTTTGATCTCCAAGTATTGTTGTTTTATGTAGAAAAAATATCCTATGGAGCACTGCAATCCCTTTTATATCCATGGAAGTGGCCACCACAACAAAATTTGAGCCAAACATTAATCCCAAAAATACCCTATGATAATATCTTAAAAATCATAGTTAAAAAATAAAAAATAGAGGATATTCATAGACATTTGTACCTCAGGTTGAAGGCCTTGCACCATGGTCTTTGTGGCATAGGACAATTCCTTACCTAATGTCCATGTTTCTCATAGTTGTAACAATGAACTTGACCTCTTCTTCTGCTCAATCTTCCTTCAAAAACTCCTTTGCCTTGAGAACCTCCTCCAAATCCTTGAGAACCTTCATTTACACAAAAATAATATTGATCCAATATTCCGTAAGTCCATCCAATGAACAACACTACTAAGTAGAGTGAGATGAGCCAAAAAACTCACAGTACAAGTTATTAGGAGCTAGAAAATACTTCTGTAAAATTGGGAAATGTCATGGTGAATGGACTCGTTTTCGACATATTTCATGATATTCATTACTTTTAACTCCTTGATTACCAAAAAATGTGTCATACTAGACTGGTGCATGGAATCATGCAGTAAAAGTAACTAGCACAACTCCACTAGATGATCCGACTGGGGGTAGTGACATTAGAGAAGGAGAATGCCTTGCACCCTACAACCTAGGGAATTTCCCTTCTCTTGCTTTAGGTTAACCCTTTAGGTTGTTATAAAACACTTTTGAATACAAAACCCTCCCAAAATATGTGGATTCTCTATAGTAGAAGCGCTGATAAAAACTCAACCAACCAATGAAAGAAAAAATCTAGATTAGAACCCCTCACTACTGTGAATTTAAATTTTTTCTCTTTGCCACAACAACCATGGAAGATTGAATATATTCCCCACCAAAAATTGCTAAAAAAAGGATTTAAACACCCATCATAACAAAACCTCTTAAATGTATCAAACTATATAGTATAAAAGACAAGTTAAATAAGAAATTAGAGAAACATAATCTAATTCCAGGGTTCCAGCACTGGTGAGCTACCCTATACCCAAACGAGAGCACCCATTATTGCTTGAATCCCTAAAACCTAAAAAAATGCGCCCACTGCTTCAATCCCTCTATGGTGTGCTTGATATGGACATGGGACAATAAAATAAATCGTTTCTCTCCCATAGCTATTTCTCTTGGAGGCTAGATTCAGGTTCATTGAATATAGTTGCACACATAATCCATGTATTGGAAGGGTTGTTAAGATGTCAAAGGAAAATGTTGTGAATTGGTCAATCCCCACTTGAGCTTAAATTTCTCCTTAGTTTCATCTCAAAATCCATTATTTCCTTAATCCCTAAAACCCTAGAACATTTCTCTCAGTCTGGACATTTGAAAAACCTTTATTGCTTCAATCCCTTAGAGGGTACACTCACTATGGACATGGGATGATTAAAAAAATGTTTATGGACTGTAGCTATTTATTTTTACCACCAATGATTTCCTCTAAGGCCCTCATATTATAGGTAAAATGACATCAAATAACAAAGAAGTGTACTCAGAAAATTAAGACAAATTATTATTGTGTCTTAAAATATTGTCTTAAAAAACCCCTTTTGTAGTAGTGTTAATTGATGATAATGCAATGGACAAATTCAAACGATTGAATTAAATAATTAACCTTCAAACAAATAAATTTAAGGCACTGAATGAAATGAACACATAAACCTTCAAATGATTGAAACCATTAACCTTCCAACTGAAATGAATGAATTTACCTCGAGAATCAAAATGATTTTGAAAATAAATTAAACAATAACGCATATTTTTTTTCCAAGGATGATAAACCCCAACATCTCATCCATTGATTACTATATATGATGAAGAATACTCGGGTTTTCTTAAGTCTTGACCATTAATAATGTAAAGAATGAATATCATGAATCCCCACTACACCATTGTATTTGAAATACGAATCCTTCTATTTATGGTAGTCATTTTTAGTTGTTTCACTTAAAATTACTTTAATTTGGTAGTATTCAACAAATAAAAAATTTCATGGCTAACGTTTTTGGTCACATAGTCACTAATTACCTATTTTTCTTATAGTGATGCTTCAACCATAATCATGTATAGTTATATCAAGACCTTGCTTTAGCCAGCAACTACAAAACAAGTTTTGAATTTTTAGCTAATATTTTTTTTGGCTTTGAGCTAATCGAGCTCTATAATTCTCAATATCTAAGTATTTGAAACATTCTTATGAAATGGACTAATTCCAGTCGAATGACTTGCATTCATGGAATTGGAAGTAGCGTGCTTGAATATTTCATTTCTGATATCCCTTTAATCAATCAAATAATAATTTTTAATATTTTAAATTACCATGATTGCAACTCAGATCATAGCCCTTTAATTGTAACTCTCAACATTGTTATTCATAGTAGTCCAATCTAAAACAATTATCACATTAAAAAATACTTAATCCTAAACAAAAGTAAATATGATGATTTTTGAAATAATTTAAATAATAATATGTTTCCTCTCACTAGTAGAGGCAATGCAAAAGACCTTTATCATAATTTCTCTACAACCCTCTTCACTTTCATTAACAAGTTCTCTATCGAAGTGTGATATAAAAATATAAATATAACTGCCAACCCTTGGTATGAAAAAGAGTGTAAAAACATAAAAAGTTAAATAAATAAAGTTACCGATGAGTAGTAAAATTTGACATGATAAATAGGTACAAATCCTTCAAGACTATGCATTACTAAGACTATGGATTACTAATACTATGGAGTGCAGTTGCATGGGAACTGCTAAGGAATGAAAATTAAAAACGTGTTTCCTAGTTGCAATACTTTGCAAATATACTTTCTAAGAAAACTAGCTATTATAAGGAAATAGAAAACATTATTGAATATAAGGCCCATACAAGAATATGATGTTATAGTACAACTTACAAAATCTGAATTTATAAATCAATATCCGTGATATCCATATTATGCGTATCTTCCATTTAACATATTCTTGTGCTTAATAGACATAAAAATATGGACACTAGTATCCTACAACTGCACTAATGCTCAAATCCTTTGATGAAATCCATTTGTGGAGAAGTAAATTTCTACTATGTTCTTGAGAACTAATTAATAAGACCAAGGAATGAAACTCAATAATGTGGGATAGAGTAAAAATCTTATATCTAGTGAAATAAAATGTTTATGAAATGTTATTTTGGATTGATGCTCTCCTCCTATTGTCCAATGCAGGGAAAATTGTAAGGACCCATAAACATTGATGAATCTTACCACTTCTTAAATTGTCAACTATAAAAAATTTGGTGATATTTTTATAAAAATATTTCAATTTCTAAGGATTTTATATAGTTTATATAACAATTTGGTGATTTTTAGAGTGAAAACAAATGCCCCATCAAAATTGGGTGAAACAGGGATTCAAAAAATGGAAATTGGCAAATCATTTTTTGGGAAAACGCATGGAAAAATAGACCATCGGATAAATTTGGCCCCTAAAATTTTTCTTTGGTCCAATGTTTCAATTTCACAGACAAAGTTTTAGTTTAGGGTCTTGTCAAAATTTGGCTTTCAACTTCTCAAAACTAGACTACCAAATAGTACAATGTCATGACCATTGACATGTGTCCAAAGTTGGATTCCAAGTTCTCAAACATAGACTCTCAAATAATACAATGTTATGAACATGGACATGATATAGTGTAGTAGAAAATTCTCTCAAACTTTAGTAGAAGTAGTGTAGTGGCCTTGTTTTCCTTTACACATGAAGAAAATGACTATTAATATGGAGAGTGGGCATGTTGGGCTAGTCTAAGCAAGTGGCCATTGTTTACATGTTAAATTTGAAGAAGTTAAATTTTGAATGTTAAATTTGAAACAATTGACCTATTTGGATTCCCACACAATACCCAATTCATCAACTGTTACAATCAACATATGGAGTTGTTCAAACTTAACCATAAAAAAATTTACACTTGGACTGAGAGAAGCAAAAGTGTAATGAAGGGGATGAACTCTAGGGATAATGTCAAGTACCTAGAATTTATATGGATCTTGACATTAAGAAACTTGTCTATTATGCATATATTTTCTATTACCTATCCCATATGTGGATTTCAAATCACTTTTTTTTATCACAATTATGAATTTTTTTCATGTAGGTTGTTGTAATCATGGAAACAAGGAATTATGTTTCTCAAAGGAAAGGCACTTGAGGTGTACAACTAAATAATGCTTCATCATATGAGGAGACACAACATAATGTTGTTGGCCAAAATGAAGATGAAAATGGTGAATACCAGTGGATGCTAGAGTTTGATGGTGTTGCTACACCTACAATGCAGGTAGTTGGTTTAAGCAATACGATAAATGTTATATTAGACATTGGACATGATGAAGTAAATTGACGATGTCAAATATAATAGTTATTTTGTGAGAGAAGTTGCAAACAAGTATGCTATTTCACCAACCTACATATATTATTGGATAAATGGCCTCACTCATACCAAGAGGAAAGGGCCTCTCATAGTATTAACTAGATAGGAGGAGGAAGAAGTTATCAATTGTTGTAAGGAGATTGATAATATGGGCCACAAGCTAGAGTTGATACACATGAAGTGAAATATTCCACAAATATTTGAATCATGGTTGAATCCATTCAGAGTTGGGTCTCTTGGGAAGTTGTGGTATGTAGTCTTCAAGAAAAGGCATCTAGAGCTTGTTTTACAAACAATACAAGTCCAAGATAGAGACAGAGTCATGAATTCCCCCCTACAACTATGTCAAGGATCTATGACAATCTGTCGAATTCCTATAAGAAACATTCATATAGTCCATATCATATATTTAACTATGATGAAACTAGGCTACATGTTTGAAGAAATTGTGGCATGTGGGTAATCACGAGGAGAGGTAGTAGGAATGTGCCAAAATTATGCCTAAGAGTAGGGAGTGGATAACCATTTTTTATTTCATAAATGGTGTCAATGCATCAATCACTGAGTTCTATATATTCAAGGAAAAGAATCGATTGAAAAATTATATCAATAACTATGCGGAGGGAGCATGCATGGTCGAAAATACAAATGCATGGATGACCACAGAATCATTTATGAAATGGTTGTGCCACTTTGTTGCATTTATACCAGTGTGTATCACATGAAAACATACAACTACTAATATTCGATAATCATGGAATATACATAGCCCTACCTACAATTCAAGCGACAAACACTATGGTCATTGATTTTCTAACCTTGCTTGCACATACCACCCACAGTTTGCAAAACCTTGATGTCAGTGTCTTTGCGCCATTTAAATATGTTTTCAAGTCCTAAAGAATAGTGTGGATGGAAAAGAACCCTAGGATGAAGAAAATCATCATTGATCCATCTTAAGCTCGGATCTATCAAACATCGAGAGGGATCCAATTTCTTGTGGTGTAAATTTTTTTTTTTATCTTAAAAGTGTTACAAAAAATATACCTCAAGAAATTTGAACCATATTTTATTTCATAGATTCAACTTTAAGTTTTATTTTTATTTTATTTTATAAACCAGCATGAATTTTTAAGTACTTTTAATTTTTGGTAACATTACACTACGTTACAACATATCCCCCATATTGGGATGTAGAGAACCTCGCTCCTCTCAGTGAAAAAGTATTTGAATTAGTTGAACTTGTCAGTAATGCATTGAGAAGGGCTCTCACTTCCTCAAATATCAAGGATAAGTTCATGCATGTTGGAATTTGACCACTATACTATGATGGTCTTCTCCACGATATGGCTTGAAACCAATCTTTTAAGGTACATAAAAATGATGTAGATGTTGCATTAGAAGATGAAAATGTTGTAGACACCATGTTATCCCTCTCTCAAGGAAATTAGAAATTATTTGGTGACAAAAATAAACATGTTATCTCTACTCAATATGACAATGGAAATGGTGAATATGTCATGGAAGTTGTTCAATCTATACATGAAAAAGAACATTTTTTTAAAAATAAGTTAATAATGACATTGCTGAAATCAATGTGGTCAAAGGTTGTTGAGCATTGTGAATCAATGAAGACAACTTGACATTACCACGCTAGGTGGAGCAACGTAAATAGTTAGTGGAATCCATGATGAATATGAACAAACATATTGTTACTAAAACAAATGAAGTAAGCATGAACATGCCTTCATATCCATCATTATTAAACAACAAAGTTGTCCATTATTATGTGGATTTTGAGGGTTGAGAAGAAGGTGATGTAGGAACTGTAGAACCAATTGAAGGATACAATGCCTATGTAACACAACTGCTAGTTCATACTCATACCTCACATAGTGGTACACCACTCAAGTCATGGATAAGGTTGTTAGTGGAGAGAGTGGTATAAAATGAAATGAGAGGATATACATATGTTCTTTGTTTGTGCAAGAGTTCACAGTTAGTCACTTGAGATGAGTACATAAAAATATTGGCTGAGATATAACAAAAGAAAAAGGAGATGTAAGAACTAAGAGAAAATAAGAAGGATCTTGCAAATGATAGGAAGGATCCAAGGATTGTTAAGGATGAAGAGTGAAGGATTGCAAGGATTCAAAAAGAGAAAGAAAAGAAGTAAAAAACAAAAATAAAAGCACAACAAATACCAAAAGATGATATTTGTAGGATGAAGGATCAAACTATTTCCAACTCAGCCATTCACATTGCAGATAATACATGTTTATTTCAAGAGCTTACAAACATACAAATCCACCAATAACATTTGGTTTCTCCTGCACCCCACTTTATTCATGGAAGTAGGGGGCCCAATCTAGCTAATTCAGATGGATATCGATGGCCACCCACCTATTCCACTGGCTCAGAACAATTGTCCATTGTGGTAGTTTCCTAGTTATTTTTTACGGTTTTTTGGGTCCCAAACTTCTGTGGTCGTTTTGAGTCCCTAAACAACGTTTTTTGGTGATTCAAGGGCCTAAATGGTTTTCAATGGCATGCATTCGGACCCATTTGGAATATATAAATCTTGTATAGAGCTTTCCAATGGGCTATCAAGTGCCCAAATCAGAGATCGTATGCAAAATTTATTACCCCGAGAAGTTGATTGTTCAACTATCCATCTTGGGGTTGGAAACTTTATGACGGTTCATCTTCTAAGGTTATGTTTTGGACTTGTGGTATCACCCTAATGCTTATTATAAATAGGCCCTTTTGGCCTCATTTTTTATTCAACTTGGCACAGATGATTGTAGCAGTGACATCTCTTCTCAGAGATAGCTATCGCCATTCTAAATATGTATTTATAATATGTTCTATTTTCGCTATTTAATAGAATATGTGTTTAGTGTATCTCTTTTTTCATTGCAAAATGTCTGTGTTTATGATGTTATATTTGTTATTTCATTTTGTTCTCCAATAATTACAGATCAGTGGTATTAGATCAATCTGCTCTTTGATTGTTCCTCGACGCATGTGCCCGACTAGGTCAAGGTATAGAAAGTTGGGTCGCGAACTAGTTTCACTTGTGGAATATCACTCTCACCACCCCAAACGACCTCCCATGGAAGAATAAAACAGATATGGAGAAGGATATCCTACCAAGTCGCTTCTCGAGGAATCCCTTGAACGAAAGAGGAATTGGATGATGTATAGTTTCACCCAAATCCTTCTAGGAATGCCAACAACAATAAGTGCATCTTCAATGAGAAACCGGTCCAGGGATGTAACTCCCTTCAAGGTACAAGTTAACTTTGATATTCCTTTATTTGAAGGAAAAATCAATGTCGATGCCCTAGATACGTGGTTGAATGTTCTAGAAGGGTATTTATCTGCCCACAATTTCTCCAACAGGGAAAAGATCACCTTTGCACTCCTTAAGGTAGTCCCTCATGTCAAAAATTGGTGGGATACTTATTGTGATCAAAACTCATCAGACGAGTCTGGAATTTTTGAGTCAAATCCCACTTGGGACTCTTTCATAGATGCCTCGAGGGAACAATATTACCTTGTGGGAAACTATGATGACCAGTACACCAAATGGACAATTCTATGTCAAGAGAGGACCAAAGGGTGTGAGAGTACACCAACAAATTTCATACCTTGGGCACAAATTTGGGTATCAAGGACTCTGACCACCACCTTATACTGAGATGTTACAGTGGTATACATCGGCACATCCGAACTGAGATGGACTTCCTCGACATATCGTCACTCGGATATCCCTATCAGTATGATGCCAAAATCGAGGATAAATTTCAGCACAATAACAAGTGAGACTGTGGACCAGTGAATCCACTGTAGAAGCAAGGTAATGGAAGCCGTGGCTTACACAACACAGGACAAGGAAAGGACACCTAGCCCCTGCCACAAGCAAAGAAGGGGAATTGAAAGACAAAGAAATGCATCGAGAAGTGTTGTGAGTTCAACAAAATCCCTTGGAACAACACATATGGATGTATCTTAAAGTAGTCATTGGTGGTTGATATCAAAGCTTTTGAATCATATCTCGATTCTGATTTAGAACCCCATGCCACAGTCACAGAACATGGGAAGCAGATCATTGATGAAGATGCCACATTCATTTGTTTCTACCACACATATTCAACCGAAGGATCATCAAGAGTCATAGGAAGAGGAGCGCCACTTCCACTGGTAGATGTGGGTCATGGAATCCCACTACATTTTGTTGTTGACAATGACATCCAAAGGAACCTGATATCAGTAGAAATCATCAAGAGATTCGAGTTTCTAAAAAAACCACACCCGTAAACCTACAAAATCGGATGGCTAAGACAAGGACAAGGTATCCAAATTACTCAACAATTCGTCCTACCATATGGCATGAATCCTTTCCAAGATGAGTTACTGTGTGATGTGTCTCCACTTGAAGTCTGTGATGTTCTCTTAGGACAACAATATATGTGGAAGTGTCATGATGTATATGAGTTGTGACCTTGTAGTGTCATTGTCACTTTGGGAGGAAAGCTCTACTGAATACCAAAGACAGTTGCACCAGCCACACTCTCTCAAGGTAGGAATATAATATCCCACACCATGATTATCCCTCTTCACCTCCACACCCTCTACATAGGGTCCTGTTGGAACCCCAACAACTCCCTTTGATTTTTGCAAAATAAAGGGGTCCTCTCATGTAAATTTTGTAAATATTTAGCTGTTCTTTCTTTCTATCATTTGATAGGTGATTTCATGGCTTTCCTTTCAAAGTTTTTTGAATTGAATATATGTTTTGGTTTATGTGAATAAGTGGATCATTAAGGAAGATATTTAAGAACTTCATATTCAATAACTTAATTTTGATGTGAGTTTATATTTTAAAGAGGAAATATCATTTTTTTATTTGTTAATAAACCATGTTTAAACATTAAAATGTATTCTTCCTTACCTTTAAAACCTTCACATCAAATTAAACATCCAATTAAACTTTTTATTCTTCTCTTATTAAAATTTTCCTTAAGTTCATTTTCGGTTTATGTGAATAAGTGGATCATTAACAAAGATATTTAAGAACTTCATATTCAATAACTTAATTTTGATGTGAGTTTATATTTTAAAGAGGAAATATCATTTTTTTTAGTTGTTAATAAACCATGTTTAAACATTAAAATGTATTCTTCCTTACCTTTAAAACCTTCACATCAAATTAAGCATCCAATTAAACTTTTTATTCTTCTCTTATTAAAATTTTCCATAAGTTCATAAATGGAGTATATGTCTTCATAAAGCATTTATAATATATAAACATCTTCATATTTAAATTATTTATCATTTAGAAAATGTTTTTACATCAAACACACCATTAGAACTTAAAACCCATGGTTTAACTTTATTTTGGGGATGATTTACATTTTTACCATTAAATGATTATCATTCATCAAACCTTATCATTACACATTAAGACCTATTACTTATATAAAAACATTTTTAATTATTTAAAAGAGTGATAAACCCAAAATTTATCACATGGTAAACTACAATGGTGGAGATTGGAATCCTCATTCATATTTTACAATGGTTAAATACGAGACTTTGATTATTAACCAAGCACATTTAATTAATATTTTAGTCGCTCAAAAAATTCAAAGTTATGGTATGGGTGACTTTAATATTTCCTTTTATATTATCCGTGAATTTTATTTTTGAATGGATTTTAAAATACTTAAAGGTATTTGTAGAACTTTACATAAGTTACAATTTGTATCATGAATTTGTGATATAAATCATTTATTCTTGTAAATTGCAGTATATTATATCTTTTGCCACGATGTTCGAGGTTGGGGAAGATAACAAATTTTAGACCAATTAAGGAAATTTCAAATATATTGCCATGATTTTGTTTCGTTAAATGTTACAATTAAGGTATTAAATAATAAGATTTATAAACAACAAAGGAGAAGATACGGAAAGGGATTTGGAGTGAGCAGTTCATCAAGAAAGATATTGAGTTTCAACATAGAATGGCATCAATTACGCGACCTCAATTACTATAAACTTGCCAAAAAAGAAGGGGTTACACAGCAGATCACTATCAAAAGTCTACCACGAAGGTGTTGTAGTTAAACAAGCTCCATGAATTTGATGCGATTTTTTGTTGATTAAAAAGGTTTCTGAGAAACCGTCGGAGCAAGAAATTAGTCAAGTAATTTATTAGCTTGGTAAAATATCAATGCACAATACAGTCAATCCATCATGTATAAGGGAAGATTCTTTTATTTTTATGTTATTTTCCTATTTTAGATAAACATTATGTTCATTTAATAAGTTTTAATTGGTTTGTCATTTTATGTGCAGGTTAAGAAGATAACATAACTGGATTTCCGTCATTTTTCTAGCAACAATTTTCTGCAGCGAACTGCGGTAAAACTAAGACAAAATAACAAAATCTAAAACATGGGTTTTTTCCAGAAGATACCCATTTACCACACTTTTGGGGAATTCACTAAAAAGAGTTAGTGATTTTGGATATTTTCGGGGTGCTTTGAACATGTTTTCTTGAGTGGCTGCCAGCAAGGAAAGGGAATTAAGCTTCTATTTGTTTTATTACTTATTTAAGAAATAGAAGACAGCGAGTAAAGGGAAAGGGGGGTCTCTGTAGAGCATAAGGAACTTTGTTTTCTTTACTTATATTTTCTATTTATAAATGTTTCTGTTTTCAAATGGAGGAGGAGACACTCCATTGAGGGAGATACTCTGTAGATTCTCAGGGAACTATTTCCCAAGTTTCTGTAATAGTTTTCTCTGGAGGATTCGAGACTCGTGTAGCGAGTAATAATGGGAGATAGTAATTACTTCAGTTCTTGTTTATTATAGAAACTTTGTTATGAACCTTATTTCTATTTCTTTATGAATTTTTTTTAAAGATATATAAACTTCTTTCTGCCCACTATAATGTTATTCATTTTAATACATGTATATTTTTCTATCATGTACAAAGATCAATGTATTTGTCTCGAGCTAATATTATTCTCATAATTCTTTTAAATGATTACATGGTGGTTTCTATAATTAATTTTTATTATTATTGCAAATAGTGTATAATTGTATATTGATATTATTTGATGGAATGATCAACTTTGTATTGTCATTTTATTGAATAATGTTTATTTATAATTCAATTCTCCCAGCGATAGTATTAATTTTAAATTAACTTGCTCATGTCTTACATGATCGATTAGGATAGAACAAATTCTAGTTTTAAATTAAAATTTTAGTCTCATTTTAATGATTACAAGCTACAACTTAATAACTACTAAATCTGTGTAATTTAGTAGCTGCTAAGTTTGTGTATTTATGATTATTAAAAATTTGCGTTATGATTAGCTATCTTTCATTTATTCAAGAGTTTATGATAATCTTTTTAAAACTTAAATAGAGACTCTCCTTAAGAGAGCAAATTATAGCTGGACATAAATAATTAATTTTAATTTAAAAATAGTTAAATAGATATTTCATTTTATATATTAGAATAGCTTCTAAATAAGTAGTTAGTATTAATTTAGTTGTTTTAATTGTAATTTAGTATAGTTTTAGTTTGTTAATTAATTTAGGAAACATTTTTCTAAGTTTAAATAATAAGACTCTCCTTAAGAGAGAGAAATTCAGTTGGTAGCAGGACCATAACTTGCAAGATTTTGTCATTCTAAACACACCAGGAGTTGTCTAAGTGACTTGTGCGGGCTTAATATTCTTAAGTTTTCCAAGTCAAAAAATACAGCCAACAAATAGCGCTAGAAGGAGGGAAAACAAGTGGTTATTTTATTTTTTCAATTATTTTGATAATCATTTTTCCTCCAGCGCTTGTTTTTCAGTTTTATTATTTTATGCTCATAGTCATCACATACATGCTTAAGGGTTGGTTAGATGACAAGATAGCCATTTGAAGAGTCAATTAATCTTAATTGTTTATCATTCATGGCTGATGCCCAAATTCCTGTTTGGGATCTGTTTTTAATTTTACATTAGTTAGTATTCCCAATGGGACAATCAACCTTTTGTCAAAACTTGAATTTGATGGAAAAGGTGATATATCTGCAAGAGAACACCTTAAGAAGTTTTTATGTAAATGTAACAAACATAAGATTGTTGATCTTAATGTTACTTGTAGGTTATTTTCCCTTACTCTCAAAGGACAAATCAAATGTTGGTTGGAAACTTTTCCACCTAATTTCTTTTTTACATGGTTTCAATTTGCACATGAATTTTTAGACACATTCAAGGATTCTAATTCTAATAAACTTTGCAGTGAATTGCAGGATATTAGCAGGAAGAAAGGTGAGTCTTCACAAGACATTTCAGTAAGGCTTTCTCATATTCTTTGCAAATTTCATATTACTGATTTACCTTCTGAATCTGATCTTTTAAATATTGTTTTCAATTCTCAAGTTCCTCTCATTCAAAAAAATTAAGACGTTTGTCAAAATGATGATAATTCACTAATATTCGTAGAAACTTCATCCTCTATTATTGATTCAGATACTTTTATAAGTTCTACCCAACCCCTAGGTGAGAATATCGAAGTAGAACAAGTACCAACTTCTTCTCATCATTATTCTCCTCTCGTAGGAGAAAGTCATAATTCTTTTATCTAAAATCTTGAACCTATAAATATTAATGAATAAAATGAGGAAGAACATATTGATGATAAATTTATTCGTACAGATAGGGAAGTTAATTGTCTTAACGAACAACAAGATTCAGATTCTATTATTGCAAAACTAGATCAAGATGAATTAATTATAAATCAAACTATATGCTCATCATTTTCTGATTTTTGTACTAATTCTTCTTTCGGTTCAATTATGAATGAACACGAATATGTTAACTATAATTTTATATGTTCGGACAATTCAATAGAAAAAGTCGAAGAAGAAGACATGAATCTTAATCACTTGACTAAATGTTGTCCGAGGGAAGAGATTAATCTTTTTGAAGAGAATGTTAATAAAAGTTTTTATTCACATGAAAGATTATTAATTGATCTTGATCTCAAATCAATTTCATATGAAATGCTGAAAGGTACATCACCAAATTTTATTCAAAATAATCAAGTAATAAGAGAGAAATATTTTGGAAATTTAAATATTAATGATCTTTCTAAGTTGAGAGATTCTTTTAATTTCCTCACTTATAATTCTTACTATCTTATTTATCCTGATTTATTTTCTGATTTTGATATGAAAAAGATTACATTCGAAATATCTAACTATGTGGCATCAAAATTGCATTTCTATGAGATATATAATAGTGATGATTCTCTTATTAAACATGAATATGAGAGATTGAGACATATTTTATTATTAGATCATCATCCGATACAATCTTTTAAAAAGAACGAGGATCTATTGCAAGATAATTATAGTGAACCAATTTTTGATGAGATCAACACATTAACTTTTATTGAAACTAAAAATGTTTGTTCTCATCAAAATCATTTATATGGGAAATCTAATTTTATTGGTGAAAATAAAATATTTGTCGTAGAGTTTTCTATAACTTGTGATCACCAAAACCTTGCATATTATTCAATTGATTCACCTTTAGCAATTGAACCTAATAACAAGATTATTTTTTTTGATATTAGGCCACTACCTGTTCATTCACCTATTACATCATTTCATGATGCTATTTTGTATTTGAAACCAATTTTTTCAGATGTTAGTGTGACTAATGCTAACAATTTGATTTGTCCATTTAATTCTTCTAAGATAGGTTTTCGATGTATGGATTTCATATTTTTAGATCATACTGTGCATTCTAAGTTTCATGACAAAATTGTTGTAGCGCTCCCTATCGTCCCAAAGTCTTTTAACAAGGAAAGTGCGTATATTTTTTTTTTGATACTTTGTATGTCCCTTGTTGAACAACATAACATGATATCACATAAATGTGCAAAGCAAAAGAATGATAAAATACCTAATTAATAAATAGATTATTTAAATCATTCAAAATTAATTAATTCTGGATATAAATGTAAATGATTTCAAAAGTAACATATGACATTAGATCAATAACTAACTTTACTTTTCTTATACATATAATTTGGCTTCAATGCCTTTATGGTAAGGTTTGCCAAAATATTTATACACTTCCACGCCATATATATATATATATATGTTTGAGGGAATTCCAAAAAGGAAGATTTTCCACTTTACTTATACATAGAATTTCACTTCAATTTATAGCAAGGTTTTCCAAAATATAAAGTGCTATCTCCCTTTAACATATTTATGGTTCATAATAAGGTTATGAGAATATATGTATATGCTAATTACTGTATTACTTGATTAATTCTATTTGCCTTAATCATAAAGTTATCAAAATCACTTTATGAGACTTTGCCTTAAGCCAAAAATAACCATCGTTCATGAGTTTTAGCTTCATGTTAAGAAATCCGAAAGTCTTAATAATACTATGGACATGTATGTAAGTTCATGTTAACAAATCCACAAATATTAATAATATTCTGAACTTTTATGTAAAGTACTTTTGGGGATGCAGATATGACATAACAGAAGTTATAACAGAAATAATAAGGTATATGTTCTAAAACATGTATGAGCATGCACGTAAATACTTTTGAGGGCGCAGATGTATAAAAGCGCTGTAAATTGGAAGCTGCAGTACATCGAATTTCGTCCATCCACGCCCATCTGCATACTACATATTCAGTCAGATGGTAAAGGGGAGAAATCGATGAGTAAGTACTAACGTGGATAGCATTAAGATTTACCAATTATTCTGAGTTAAGGATCCTTTCACAAGAATTTGAACAACCATATAAGAATTACCAATCAGAGAAATTTCTGAGCAAGACGACTGAATCCTGAGAATATTAAAGGACGCCATTGCCGGGGTTTGGAAAAGCATGTTACTATTTAAAGATATGAGATACCATTTCTATTAGATTTTCTTATTATGTGAAATTTGGTATTATCCACTGAAGATTGACTAGTTTGTTCAGATCTTATAGCTACGGAGAATCATTTATTATTTTGGTAATTACAATTATGTTGTGATGCAGGATGTATTCCAGAAGAATATGCGGATAAGATAAGAAACAACTCAATAGAAGTCAAGCCGACTATGACCAATTTCTTTGGGGTTTTTAGAATAAGTGTAATCTTATGGATAATTAATAATTCACCAATTTCTAGTTCACTACATCATCCATCATGCTCACACTTTCTGCTCTCGGGAGACATGCACAGGGCCCAGGCACCGACACCTGACTGAATTAAATGAGAGATAAAACCCAAAAGACATAGTTGCAGAAAAGATTATAATTTAGCCTGAAATGTCTAGCTAAATACCCACGGCCCTAAGATATCACTAGCCACTTTTTGTCTGAAAAATAAATTTATGAACCCGGATTTTGAACAGAAGAAACCCACATCAATTTCATAGCGATCTCAATTAAAAAAAAATTTGCACAGTGAAGTAAAACAATCGGTTAAACTGCATCTAAGGTTTTCCTTAGCTCTGTGATGAATCTATAAGAGAACATACAGGTTCGCCCTTAAATAAAGCAAGCAACGTTTTCCAAATCAAAGAGTTAGCAGTGTTTTTTTTTTAAAGCTTCAGTATGTAACGCATATGGATTATTATTCCATAAACACGATAAAAGCATTATACCCAAACAAACTTCAATCATTGCAAGGACAGTAGAAATCTCTTGAGTGCAATCGCTTCCATGGGTTATATATGGCTGCAAGGTAATCCAAAATGCAAACCTGGGATTTGATAAATATGTATTCCAATCAATATATACTCAATATAAATTTTGGACAATAGTATCTAGTTCTACAGTGAATAATCCAAACGCAACAGTGCAGCTAAAACAAAGATAGGTCTGGACAATGGTAATCCTACCTCCGATCCCAAGACATATAATACTTAAGCAATGAAATAAGAACTCAACCCATGCATCCATAACTAACAACGATATCCCAAACGCATTGCCCCATTTTGAAAAAAAAACTACTAGAATGAATTCATGGGGATTCAATCAACATTTCGATCCATACACAGATCTAAATAAAATACAAATACGGGTCTAAAATAAAATGCCATTACAGATCTAAAATACAATCTAGATCTAGTGCAGCAGCCCATGCATATAATAGAAATTTAAATCTGGATCTAAATAAATACGATTATAGATCTTAACATAAAAATCAAGATCTATATTAAAATGCAAAATACAGATCTGAATAAAATACAATACAGATCTGAAATATAAATCAAGATCTATATTAAAATGAAAAATGCAGATCTGAATAAAATACAATACAGATCTGAAATAAAATACAATACATTTCGGCAATAGAAATCGTAATGACAATCTAACAATCCATTAAAAAAAAACCTGTTTTTTTTTTTTTGTGTCGGCTTGTTCCTTCCGATGTTGCCGCACCACGAACTTGCCTGGTTCCCACGAACGTGGGTCAGTTCCCAATCACCGGAGATCCACCGGTTGACCTCCCTACCATTCCAATGGGTACTCTCCTTCCCCAAGGACCCCCGAGTTGAATGGGGTTGCCGGAAGAAGTACCCAAGCACGATCACAGTGTGCAGAATCTCTCTCTAAGGGCCTCCCAACCCTGTTCACACCTGATAAGCCAAAATCTCTACAGCCACCATCCGCTTCTCCATTCTCTCATCCGTCCAACATTAGGGTAAAAATCCTCCCCTATCCAAACCCTACCTCTTTATTTATATCCTTTTTGCATTATTATTTTTATTTTGAATTATTTTTATTTTATTTTATTTCAACGGATCTTTGTGATATGTATTTATGTAATTTAATATGCATTTATGCAATGTGCTTAATTTAGGATTTCTTACTTAAATCATTCCTATATTTCATTCCTAGATTTTTTCTTTAATTTGCTATTTTTGTGTGTGTGCAATGTGTTAAGATTTAGAATCTTCTTTTATTTTTTTATTTTTATTTATTTTTATTCTTATTCTTATTTTTTATTTTTATTCCCTAAGGTTGTACTTGCATTAATTTACTTCTAAATCATGAGTTTTAGTTATTTCATATTTACAACCTTATAGTTTAATAGTTTCTTTTGTTTCTCCAGGCGACATCAAGGGTGCCATGACCGTCTTCATGCCCTTCAAATGTCCCACTTTCCGTGGTGGGGAGTTAGTGCGATGGCTGAGACCACGTTAACTCAGTCCAATCCACGATGTAGAGAGACTCATGGCTACTGAGGAATAAGGTCGACACCTCATTGCGCGCCCCTCAGTTAATCCTTGTGAGTGACCGAGTCCGTGGCCTACCCTCACGGCAGCATGCCTCTTATAGGTAAAAGCCTCTCTCGCTTTTCAACCTGCCGCATGGAAAATATGTGCTAACCATACAGGTACTTTTCTTCCGTGCAACCCCATCATCCTTTGTGGATCGATTGGGAACCAAGATCATGTGCCTGTACACATGAAAACCATGTGCATTAATCGCACTACACAATTTAATCAAAACATTATTAAAATAAATTGTATCACCTGATATCATGTTCATACTCAAACTGAAATTCATGTGGCATTGACACCACCTTGTGTCATTGCGCAGTTGGGTCCCTGTCACACTTAGAAAACTGTCAAAGCATCTACTCATATATCGTAAGAAATGAAAATTGTTCATATATTTCATTCACACATTTTAAGATCAATCATATCACATTATATAATCTATCGACCAATGTCCATTCATTCAGAAGCAATCATTGTGACACAACAATCAATACATATATAATAGTCGTTTTAATTCATCATATTAAACCGGGCCGTTTGTACTCAAAATGCCCTGAAACCATAACATATCTTAACACTGAAATAGTCTGTCCAACAAGGCAGTACAATGATGCATTACAAAGTTTCATTTATCCAGGAGTACCCAAATGTATCAACATGATCAAAACATATAATTCAAAATTTTAACCGGGTCATTTGCAATAAAATTCCCTCAAATAATAATATAGTCGAACAATAAAAGAGTCTAACAAAATGGGGCACTACATACACCCCCTCTTCAAGAAACTTCGTCCCGAAGTTTTCAAAACAAGTAAGGAAACTGCTGCTGCATTTCAGATGCATCCTCCCAAGTAGCTGAGTTAGTACTGTAGTTATCCCATTGGACCTTTACCTGATCGACTAATCGACGCCGAAGCTGTCGAGTTCGTCAGTCCAGTATATGGATCGGTTCGGCCTTCAAGACCCCATCGTTCGATATCTGCAAGTTACTCAAATTTATAATATGAGAAGGATCTAAAATATAATGACGCAAACTAGAAACATGAAAAACATTATGCATACGACTCAATGATGATGGCAATGCAAGAAGATAGGCAACCGGTCCCAACTTCTCGAGTATCACAAACGGTCCTACGAATCGCGGTGATAATTTAGCTCCCTTCCCAAATTTAATGGAGCTCTTTTGTGGCCTAACCCGAAGGAATACCTTATCGCCTACTTCATAACTCCTATCGATTCTATGTGCATCAGCATAGCTCTTTTGTCTATCATGTGCTTCCTTTAACTGTGCACGAATACTTGTCATCTGCTCTTCCATTTCTTGAATCAATTCTGGTCCTACAAGGACTCTATCTTCGAAGCGATCCCAACTCAACGGGGTTCTGCACGGCCTCCCATATAAGAATTCAAACAGTGCCATCTTAATAGAGCTTTGATAACTGTTGTTGTAAGCAAACTCAACCAAAGGTAGATATTCCTCCCAACGCTTTTGTTGATCCATCACATACATACGTAACATGTCTTCCAAGACTTGGTTCACCCTTTCAGTCTGGCCATTCGTCTCAGGGTGATATGATGTACTAAAATTTAGCCTTGTCCCCAAAGCGGCTTGGAAACTTGTCCAAAACCTTCCAGTGAATATTGGCCCTCTATCAGAAATTATCTTGCGAGGTACACCATGTAACCTCACAATTTCATTTATGAATACTCTTGCGATCTCTGGTGCTTGATAGGTAGTCTTTACAGGTATAAAATGCGCACTCTTAGTTAAAGTATCTACGACCACAAAAATAGAGTCATGTCTTCTTCCAGTCATTGGTAACCCAACGATAAAATCCATTGATATAACCTCCCATTTTGATTCTGGGATTACATGTTTTTGTAGTAACCCCGCGGGATGCCTATGCTCAGCCTTGACCAATTGACATTCTAGGCACCTTGCCACAAAGCTAACTACATCCTTCTTCATTCCACTCCAATAAAATAACAGTTTTAAATCTGCGTACATCTTATTAACCCCAGGATGTGCCATATACACAGCCCTGTGAGCTTGTGACAGGATCAAATTTCGAACTTCTTCATTGAAAGGTACAAAAATTCTCTTGTTATATCGCAATAATCCATCTTCCTCAAACACATACCCTTCATACTTTGGATTTTTCGATACCTCATTTTTTAACTCGGTCTTAACCTCTCTATACCACTCATCTTCCAATTGTAATTTCAATATCTTTTCCCGTAAATTTGTTTTTAAGGGCACTAGGGAAAAGATACGATGCCTTCGACTTAGAGCATCCGCCACCTTATTCATCATCCCCTTGATGTATGATATTTCAAAATCATATTCACTCATTAATTCAGACCACCTCCGCTGTCTAGCATTGAGGTCGCTTTGGGTAAAAATATATTGTAGCCCATGGTGATCTGTCTTTAACTCAAATTTCCTTCCTACCAGATAATGTCTGCATAAACACAAAGCATAAACCACAGCGGCAAGCTCTAAATCATGCGTTGCATAGTTCTCCTCATGAGGTCTAAGTTTCCTTGAAGAGTAAGCTATCACCCTACCTTCTTGCATCAAAACACCTCCTAGACCTTCTTTCGATGCATCAGTACACACTAAGAAGTCTTTATCCATATCTGGTACCTTCAGAACTAGATCCTTCATTAACAACTGCTTAAGCTTTGCGAATTCCTCCTCACATCGTTCTGTCCATATGAACTTCTTGTTCTTCTTCTGTAACTCTGTAATTGGGCTTGCAATTTTTGAGAATCCTTCTACAAATCTTCTATAATACCCCGCTAATCCCATAAAACTACGCACCTCATGTACATTTTTCGGTGTTGGCCATTCAAGAATGGCCTCAATCTTTGCGGGATCCACCGCTATACCATCCCCAGTTATAACATGTCCTAAATAATGAATCTCTGGCTGGAAGAAGGAACACTTTGATAGTTTGGTGAATAGCTTGCGCTCTCTCAAACACTGCAACACAAGTTTTAAATGCTCTTCATGCTCTTCTTGCGTCCTTGAGTAAATAAGGATATCATCTAAAAACACTTGCACAAATTTATCCAAGTACTCTCTGAATACATTATTCATC
>LPNX011204805.1:311455-390650 GCA_001517045.1 Pseudotsuga menziesii
TGATATGTTGCGCTGTAAGAGGGAAGAACAGAACTTAATTATGAAGAGAGACTAGTCTTCTGGCTTCGGCCAGTTTAGCCTTCAGCTTTATGATTTTAACATTTTGCTTTTCAATTCTCTCCAGTAACAACTGATTTGTATTTAATATCGATTTCTTGGATTTCTTGTATTGATTCTTTTTTATATTTTCCTTCTTCCATCTATCGATCCAGTCTAACAATTCTTTTCTGAAATTTTTATTTTCTTCTTCCACTAACGCTGTACTAGACAGACATTGTTTAAGTCTTCCTTTAAATTCTGTGATTTTATCTTGATGCTCATTTCCTAACGCCTGTTGCAGGGTTTCATCTTCTTCATGTACACAAGGAGAGCGAGGACTATCAGGAGGTTGATTGTACAATGGTTCATCATCTACAGTGTTCACATTTAATTCTGGTTGATTACCCTCAACCTCGCCCGATTGCACATCATTCCTTTGCCCAGTCCCAAAATTCCCTATATCCATCGTGTTAGGGGTAGACATCAGGATATCATCCTCAATATTCACAATTGTTGGTTCAGTGGCCGTGCATTTCGAAACCTGTGGATCGGGATTATACCCAGGAGTTGCATATAGATTATGCATGCTCCTAGTAATTCTACGTGAAAACGATAGGTTCTCATAACCTAACCCTTCCCTGTCGCAACAAACCTGAGCCAAATGGTTCAGCATATTCATAGATTGTTCATCAGTAGATTTGTTGTTTTCATCTTCAAATGATCCCTCTTTTAATTTTATAGGGTTATCGTTATTTTCTTTGGGTACGGGTTTATCCAGCCCTTCTCTAGAATCACAAGGGATTGAAACCCTATCAGCACATCCATTACCCTCATTATCTACGGGCGTACTAACATTCTCTGGCTCCTTAATATCTGGACTATTATCTTCTGAATTTATGTCTTTTCGTCTTCGACGAATTCGTGGAGCAGAATTAGGCCAGTATTGAGTCGGCCCCAAATTACAGTCAGCTAAGAATTTATCCCACGACACACCTCTAGCAGCTAATTGAAATTGCAAGAGAATTTTGATTAACCCATGATGACACAAACTACTGTCAGGGTTATTGAAATTTCTAACTCACTGCGCCATTTTCTTAAGACTTTGCCAAAGATAAAAGGGCAAATTAAGTTTGCACCCCTTAACTGCTAACAACAACTGCAAATGATACAAATGCAAATGGGAATAGCGTCCGCAGCATGTCACATACCTTACAAGAATTTCATAGTACACTCTCCATTCAGGCTTCAAGAATTTTACAGGCACGCCTGTCCTCAGCTTAACTTTGTCTGGTAACGGCAATAACAGAGCCATACATTTCTTCTTGTTAACTATCATGCCCTTAAACCAACATTCCCCAACCTGTGGAAGCTTTGTGGCTTCAGCAATTTTGTCTTCGTTAATAACGAATTCGAAACCCCCAATTCGCACCTTGTCATATTCAAAACTTATTGCAAACATCTTGGTAATCTCTGCGTGATGACCATCAAAGCTTCGAAAGAAATGTGTCCATCCCATGTTCTCAAACTTCTGGGCAGCCTCCTGGTGAGCTTCAATCAGTTCACATCCCGCAAGCTCAAAGCGATTCAGAGGAGACATGGTTTCTCCAGCATCTTCCGGGCTTCGTTGTGAGACGAATGGAGAAATGAAAATAGAGGGAATAGGTATCCATACGAGTGACATGATAGAAAATCTCCACATGCTTCAGTTCTGACTGGAAGTCTAATCTCTGAACCCGCCATCTTAGCGGAATTCAAGCAGTGATAAATATCACGCTATACCGTTGCTTGCGTTAATTTGCCTCCGTTTAACCACCTCTGTTAGTGATTACTATTTAAGTTGGCGACCCAGTGATACATAGCCTGATAAAAATCATTATTATGGCCGTTGATGATTTACGGAGGTTCATAATTACAAGTACAATGGCGTAATTTGAAATGACCTAGAGCATTTAACACTGTCAAGTCGACGTTAATAAGTATATACAAGTGTCGACTTTATCAAATGGGAAGACCACGTTTATACCAACTCATCGATCCAAAAGGTTTCATCATTTACCAGTTTGACACTTGGCTTTTTGCATAGTCAATAACTCCACGTAATTACTCCTATTTATCAAGTCACATCGTGGTATGAAATTTAACAAATCGCATTTTAATGTTAAACGATGTATTAATCAAATGGCTAATTTAATGTTTATCCTATGTATATGTACAAAGCTATATATATGTACAACACTAAGATAAAAAACCTTTAAACATCCTATCGACACATTAGACCATTATATAGGGTATATATATCATATGTAAAAGTTTCATATACAAACAACATCTAGTCATTAACTATGATATTTACAATGTTCAAAATAGGGTTTTATATAAGGTTAATTTTTGAAATTCTCTTAGTCTAAAGACTAATAATACCCTACTTGACATATAATGTGTTTTATGAAATTTCTCTTGGCATAAATCTTTAAGTCACATAAATTCACTTATGATGATTTCAATAATATAATCAGAATGTATGAAACTTATCTGATAATTAAAAGCCAAGTTTTATTTTCAAATTTCTTTCAGCCCTTACATCATTAAATCACTTCTTTTTTGATTGAGAACACCTTCAGAATCAAAGATTCTGAAGGTGCTCTTTTATAATTTTAATTTGATAAATCATATAAGAGCTGATCTCTCTTCATTTTATCAAGAAATGAAGAGGTTGTTGCTGGCTGCCAACACCTCCCTACCATTCCAATGGGTACTCTTTTTCCCCAAGGACCCCAGAGCTGAATGGGGTTGCCAGAAGAAGTACCCAAGCACGATCAGAGTGTGCAAAATCTCTCTCTAAGGGCCTCCCAACCCTGTTCACACCTGATAATCCAAACTCTCTATAGCCACCATCCGCTTCTCCATTCTCTCATCCGTCCAACATTAGGGTAAAAAGCCTCCTCTATCCAAACCCTACCTCTTTATTTATATCCTTTTTGCATTATTATTTTTATTTTGAATTATTTTTATTTTATTTTATTTCAACGGATCTTTGTGATATGTATTTATGTAATTTCATATGCATTTATGCAATGTGCTTAATTTAGGATTTCTTACTTAAATCGTTCCTATATTTCATTCCTAGATTTTTGCTTTAATTTGCTATTTTTGTGTGTGTGCAATGTGTTAAGATTTAGAATCTTCTTTTATTTTTTTATTTTCATTTTTATTTTTATATTTTTATTTCTTTTTATTCTTATTCTTATTTTTTATTTTTATTCCCTAAGGTTGTACTTGCATTAATTTACTTCTAAATCATGAGTTTTAGTTATTTCATATTTACAACCTTATAGTTTAATAGTTTCTTTTGTTTCTCCAGGTGACATCAAGGGTGCCATGACCGTCTTCATGCCCTTCATATGTCCCACTTTCCATGGCGGGGAGTTAGTGCGATGGCTGAGACCACGTTAACTCAGTCCAATCCACGATGTAGAGAGACTCATGGCTACTGAGGAATAAGGTCGACACCTCATTGCGCGCCCCTCAGTTAATCCTCGTGAGTGACCGAGTCCGCGGCCTACCCTCACGGCAGCATGCCTCTTGCAGGTAAAAGCCTCTCTCGCTTTTCAACCTGCCGCATGGAAAATATGTGCTAAGCATACGGGTACTTTTCTTCCGTGCAACCCCATCATCCTTTGTGGATCGATTGGGAACTAAGATCATGTGCCTGCACACATGAAAACCATGTGCATTAATCACACTACACAATTTAATCAAAACATTATTAAAATAAATTGTATCACCTGATATCATGTTCATACTCAAACTGAAATTCATGTGGCATTGACACCACCTTGTGTCATTGCGCAGTTGGGTCCCTGTCACACTTAGAAAACTGTCAAAGCATCTACTCATATATCGTAAGAAATGAAAATTGTTCATATATTTCATTCACACATTTTAAGATCAATCATATCACATTATATAATCTATCTACCAATTTCCATTCATTCATAAGCAATCATTGTGACACAACAATCAATACATATATAATAGTCGTTTTAATTCATCATATTAAACCGGGCCATTTGTACTCAAAATGCCCTGAAACCATCACATATCTTAACACTGAAATAGTCTGTCCAACAAGGCAGTACAATGATGCATTACAAAATTTCATTTATCCAGGAGTACCCAAATGTATCAACATGATCAAAACATATAATTCAAAATTTTAATCGGGTCATTTGCAATAAAATGCCCTCAAATAATAATATAGTTGAACATCAAAAGAGTCTAACAAAATGGGGCACTGCATAAATTTTTTGATGAGATCAACACATTAACTTTTATTGAAACTAAAAATGTTTGTTCTCATCAAAATCATTTATACGGGAAATCTAATTTTATTGGTGAAAATAAAATATTTGTCGTAGAGTTTTCTATAACTTGTGATCACCAAAACCTTCCATATTCTTCAATTGATTCACCTTTAGCAATTGAACCTAATAACAAGATTATTTTTTTTGATATTAGGCCACTACCTGTTCATTCACGTATTACATCATTTCATGATGCTATTCTGTATTTAAAACCAATTTTTTCAGATGTTAGTGTGACTAATGCTAACAATTTGATTTGTCCATTTGATTCTTCTAAGATAAGTTTTCCATGTATGGATTTCATATTTTTAGATCATACTATGCATTCTAAGTTTCATGACAAAATTGCAGAGTGGCTCGAAAATTATTATCTCAAAAGGTTTTCAGAAACTGGTAAACATGTCTTATCATTACATATAAATAGAATTTCAAATGGTAAGGATGATAGATTTTGTTTTAGTTTTATTTTATATTATTTTTGGTTATTATTAGAAGAACATATTTTGATTGTAGGATTAGAAATGTTTCGTTGGTTTCATTGGTTATTTCACTTTACTTAGTTCATGTTGTATATTCGATTATACATATGTACATATTCAGTTTAGAAGTAATTCTATATTTAGTTTAAGTTTGTTTTTCTTATTTTGCTTCATTTTCAATAAATGTGCAGTTAATAAAGGATGTGTAAATTTCAAGAAGAAAACGAAATTTCAGGATGAAAATGAATCTTCATTTAGGGAAGTAGTCATTACCCTTTTATCTCATTTTGATTATTTTTCTCTTACTATGAATAAATAATAATGATGAAATGTTTACATAAAACGAATAGTAAGAGATTTTAGTCATACATAATTTTGCACGCTTATGAACACAACTCACTCATCCTATAATTATTCTCACAAAACTGTACAGCTTAGACTTTTCATTTTTCCTTTTGTAAATAATGATGATAAAGGGATTTGACTTATTCAATCTTCTCATCGATTAATTAAATGAATCCTAAAAAATGAAAAATTATTTTAACAATTGAATGATTCTGTAATATTTTCAAACCTTTACATTAATAACAAACTTATGATGCTTTTTGTGAAAATCACCATTTTGACATGCATATTATATTTATGTCTCCTATTTTCTATTTTATATTGACCTTTATTTAAACTTTAAATCTTTATATTGTGGTCAATTTTAATATTAGGAGATTTGTCATTATTTCTTACGCATGTCATAATTTTGTGATTTTTTACGTTATTTTGTATAGCTCATCACATATAAAGTAATCATATCTTGAATTTTGATTTTTGAGTTTATTTACCGTCTTCGACTCTCAGTCAAAGTTTCGATAAATTTTTCTTTTGGATTTCAATACATACATTTTGGTTGAATTTTGGATTTGATCGGATTCTATCTTTTTGAATGTTTTGGTTCAATTAGTAATTTTTTTACTTAAAATTTGTTTGGTTGATTGGTTTCAGTAGTGAATTTAATATTTTTCAGCTTTTGATTTTTCTCTTTGTTTGTAGTAAGGGAGCATTGTAGATAAATAATACTTTGATGGCACATTGCTGGATGTCCATATGATTCTCTGCTGATCAACCTGATATATTTAAAATAAATCATTGTAAGAAATTTCTTGGCATATGAAATGTTCTTACTGTGACTGAATCACTCCTAGCCTTGAAAGATTTCTTATGAACTTAGCTAATCAGTTAGTTGAACTCACGGTTATTATTCTTGGATTTTATTTTGAGAATGATATCATTAGCTAAGCAAGTTAACCTATCAGGAAACTTTTCTCTTAGAATCTTTATGAATCAATGACAGTAGCCATCTTTAGGACTTCCATGTTATTATAGGGGTATTATCTCGATTTGTTTCTCATCCATTAGAAAAAAAATTTAAAATTAAACTAAACTTTGTTTGAAGAATAGGATGTCTCATCATGAGCCAACCTAATCATGATCATCAGCCCTGTGAGGGATAACATCATTTCTGATCACCAGGGTGATGGCTCTTGATCATAAGATCAAGGGACAAGAGGTCTCATCACGAGCCGACTTGTTTATCTTTGGCAATTCTCGTGAATGATGCTATCAATAGTTGGTTACCAGGCCAGGATAGTAGTCTTGAATCAAAGATATAATTAATATATTTAAAAAAAAATAAGAAGAAGAAGAGAATTTTTTTTTTTATCTTTCAGTTATTTATATTTAATGGATGGGGAACTTATCTAGATATCTTCTTAAGGTATGGAGGTCATATCTTTATGTTGGTGTTATTCGATTATCCTTAACTGTTGAGAAAGAATTCTTGATAAGGTTTATTTGGTATGCATATATTTAAAACTCATTCATCTTTACGAAGTCTCTGAATAATAGTTGTGATAATTCATTTGATTGTGATAGTATTAAAGTTCAAACTCTACTATATAGGCTAGCGAAAGGATAAGCTCATGTGGTGTGAAGTTGGATATTTCGAGAAAATATTGATTTTGTTTTTCTATATCTTTAATCTTCAAGTAAACATACAGAGATAACTGGCACCCCAACAAGTCCCTTTGATTTTTGCAAAATAAATGGGTCCTCTCATGTAAATTTTGTAAATAATTAGATTTTCTTTCTTTCTATCGCTTGATAGGTGATTTCATGGCTTTCCTTTCAAAGTTTTTTGAATTGAATATATGTTTTGGTTTATGTGAATAAGTGGGTCATTAAGAAAGATATTTAAGAACTTCATATTCAATAACTTAATTATGATGTGAGTTTATATTTTAAAGAGGAAATATAATTTTTTTTAGTTGTTAATAAAACATGTTTAAACATTAAAATGTATTCTTCCTTACCTTTAAAACCTTCACATCAAATTAAACATCCAATTAAAATTTTTATTCTTCTCTTATTAAAATTTTCCATGAGCTCATAAATGGAGTATATGTCTTCATAAAGCATTTATAATATATAAACATCTTCATATTTAAATTATTTATATTAGAAAATGTTTTTACATCAAACGCACCATTAGAATTGAAAACCCATGGTTTAACTATATCTTGGGGATGATTTACATTTTTACCATTAAATGATTATCATTCATCAAAACTTATCATTACACATTAAGACCTATTACTTATATAAAAAAAATTTAACTATTTAAAAGAGTGATAAACCCAAAATTTATCACGTGGTAAACTACAATGGTGTAGATTGGAATCCTCATTCATATTTTACAATGGTTAAATACGAGACTTTGATTATTAACCAAGCGTATTTAATTAATATTTTAGTCGCTCAAAAAATTCAAAGTTATGGTATGGGTGACTTTAATATTTCTTTTTATATTATCCGTGATTTTTATTTTTTAATGGCTTTTAAAATACTTAAAGGTATTTGTAAAACTTTACATAAGTTACAGTTTGTATCATGAATTTGTGATATAAAACATTTCTTCTTGTAAATTGCAGGTATATTATATATTTTGCCACGATGTCCGAGGTTTGGGTAGATAACAAATTTTAGACCAATTAAGGAAATTTCAAATATATTGCCATGTATTTTTTTTTGGTCAAACGTTACGATTAAGGTATTATAGAATAAGATTTATAAACAACAAAGGAGAAGATACGGAAAGGGATTTGGAGTGCGCAGTTCATCAAGAAAGATACTGAGTTTCAATATTGATTACTGTTCATTTAAAAGAGGTTTTGATAAAATGAGAAACCAAAACTCGAGAGAGAAATATAGGATCATGCCATTTTTCATTAAAGGAGCGATTACAAACCGTCAACATTGGTGAAAAATAAGAACACGTTTTCATGTGCATTAAATTGATCTACAGAGTCTCTAAATCAAAGAATCGTTAAAGCTGATGGAAACACATTATTTCATGTTCTGTTGTTGAGTAAATTCATCATAAATATTACCAGAATATATCAAATCTTGGATGGATTAATAATTGAAGTTTGTCGTAAATAAAGTAGAAGAAGCTACCATGAAAATATCATGGAAACAATCCCAAGCTTAAAGGAGATAATGACTATGAATATAAAGAACGATGTCACGTTTTAGCTATATAAAAGGTTCTGCAAATACCATGTTTGTTTACATCGTTGGTTAGTAGAAAAAGATAGAATGGCATCAATTACGCGGCCTCAATTACTAAAAAATCACCAAAAAATAAGGGGTTACACAACAGATCACTATCAAAAGTCTACCACAAAGTCATTACGTGTGTTGCAGTTAAACAAGCTTCATGAATCTGATGCGATTTCTATTGATTAAAAATATTTCTGAGAAACCGCCACAGCAAGAAATTAGTCAAGTAATTTATTAGCTTGGCAAAATATCAATGCACAATACAGTCAATCGATCATGTATAAGGGAAGATTCTTTTATTTTTATGTTATTTTCCTATTTTAGATAAAGCTTCTATTCATTGAATAAGTTTTAATTGGTTTGTCATTTTATGTGCAGGTTAAGAAGATAATAGAACCGGATTTCTGTCATTTTTCTAGTAAGATTCTTCTACAGTGAACTTCCCAGAAAAATAAGATGAAATAAAAAAATCTAAAACATGGGTTTTTTTCCCAAAGATACCCATTTACCAGACACGTGAGGAATTTACTGAAAAGAGTTAATGATTTGGGAGATTTTTGGGGTGCTTTGAACATGTTTTCTCGAGTGGCGACCAGCAAGGAAAGGGGATTAAGCTTCTATTTGTTTTATTGCTTATTTAAGAAATAGAAGATAGACAGTAAAGGGAGGGCAGGGTCTCACTAGAGCATAAGGAACTTTGTTTTCTTTATTTCTTTATTTCTATTTATAAATGTTTCTATTTGAAAATGGAGGAGGAGACACTGCCTTGAGGGAGATACTCTGTAGATTCTTAGGGAATTATTTCCCAAGTTTCTGTAATATTTTTCTCGAGAGGATTCGAGACTGGTGTATCAAGTATTAATGGGAGATGGTAATTACTTCAGTTCTTGTTTATCACAGAAACTTTGTTATGAACCTTATTTCTATTTCTTTATGAATTTTTTCTAAAGATATATAAACTCCTTTCTTCCCACTATACTATTATTCATTTTAATACATGTATATTTTTCTATCATGTACAAAGATCAATCTATTTGTCTCGAGCTAATATTATTCTCATAATTCTTTTAAATGATTACATGGTGTTTTCTATAATTATTTTTTATTATTATTGCAAATACTCTGTAATTGTATATTGATATTATTTAATGGAATGATCAACTTTGTATTGTCATTTTATTGAATAATGTTTATTTATAATTCAATTCTGCCAATGATAGTATTAATTTTAAATTAACTTGCTCATGTCTTACATGATTGATTAGGATAGAACAAATTCTAGTTTTAAATTAGAATTTTAGTCTCATTTTAATGATTACAAGCTACAACTTAATAACTACTAAATCTGTGTAATTTAGTAGCTGCTAAGTTTGTGTATTTATGATTATTAAAAATTTGTGTTATGATTAGCTATCTTTCATTTATTCAAGAGTTTATGATAATCTTTTTAAAACTTAAATAGAGACTCTCCTTAAGAGATCAAATTATAGTTGGACATAAATAATTAATTTTAATTTAAAAATAGTTAAATAGATATTTCATTTTATATATTAGCATAGCTTTTAAATAAGTAGTTAGTTTTAATTGTAATTTAGTATAGTTTTAGGTTGTTAATTAATTTAGGAAAAAAATTTCTAAGTTTAAATAGTAGGACTCTCCTTAAGAGAGAGAAATTCAGTTGGTAGTAGGACCATAACTGCGAGATTTTGCCATTCTAAACACATCGAGAGCTGCTCTAAGAGAATTGTGTGGGCTTAATCTTCTTAAGTTGGACAAGTCAGAAAATTCAGCCAATAGGTCCTATTTCTCAGTAGAAATAGGAAGAACACAGAGTCATTGCTTCCTCATCTATCCGAGTACCTATACAATGCAAGGCCATGCATTCACGGTGGTCATCCAAAAAAAATCATTAATAAAACAATTACAGCCCTCTCGGGATGTCAAAGAAAGGAAACCTCTTCACCTCTACAAATGTCGCCCCAAGAGATCACATAAATCTGGATCACTAACAGATTCTTTTCCAACTCCTCTAATTAATGCAGGGACATTCAATTCAAGTCATAACTATGCACTTTCAATTCCTCCATGGTTTTAAAGAACAAACTGGCCTCAGGAAAATGTAGGCTTCTCAACCCTTTCGGTCAAGCAAGTGCAAGTAAATCAACCATTCTGATCATGCAAATGTAGGAAATTCAACCTTCTTAGTCGATGCAAATGTACAGAACCTTATAATATTGGGGAATGAAAACAATTATCCTACACATGAGTGAATATGTTTTGTGCCTATGCCTAACCGCATCCAATGTGTATTTTGTTAATTCAACAATATTTTGTTGTAATCAAAAGAGGGCCCTAATGTATCGGCACCTATATACACTAGATTCTAATCTTATACAAAACTCAAGGCTATGTTTTTCCATACTATTAATATAAATGAAAGTTTTGTCACCCTTAATTAGTTATAAGATAGGCAGTGCAAGCCACACTACACATTAATTATGGTAATGCAATTAGCTAATAAGGATGCACAATGACAAACCTAATTTGTTTTGAAGCTTATAATCATGGTATGTTTGTTGATTATCTAAAAGGAAATTATATATCTGAATTTATTTTCAGGTATGATTTCAAGTTTTCCAATGAATTATCTAATGATTTTTTTTTTCAAGTTTCCATCTACAAATACAAAGACAACTTAAATGTAGAGTTGAAGCCAACATATCGCTAAGTTTTATATCATATAAACCACAAAGGTAGATGATATCTCACATTATAATTACAATACCAACTCCAATTACAAATACAACTACTCTTATATCTACATTTACAACTAAAATTGTGACTCTAATTTCATTGGTTCTCATAATCAATTTGATGATTTACCATGATTATTATCATTTTCTATGGAAACTACAGTTACAAACATAATTACATCTACATTTACAAATACAATTGCATCTACATTTACATTGGAGCTCATAAATGATCAGATTTTGTAAATTACATTAAAGATCATATTTCATTACAATAACATTTCAATTACCATTAACTCACAATACAAAATTCATTGTAATTGCAAAATTACATAGAAGACCATAATTCATTACAAAAACATTCCCATTTCCATTATATTATAAAACTAAATTCCTTACCATTACCAAATTAAAATAACCTCGAAACAATTTGAACATTGAAAACCTCTAAAGAACTAAAGAAACTAAATACAAGGGTATAATACTCCAAGACAAGGGTATAAATACACATATATTATAAAATGAGACTTCTCACCCATTATTTTTTATTTTTCCTAGACATTAAGGAATTCATAAAACTATATCTAAAGACATATGTTTTCAGAGTTACTAACCACACACTACTATAAATAAAATAGTCCACTCCTATAGTAGCAATCTCAAGTAGTCCAAGCATTGCCAATCTCAATGAAAAGGAGGATAACGAGTCACATTAGCTTGGGTCACTGAAAATGAGGATATCAGTCACAAAACATTCACAGCCAAGGGAAATCAAATCATGAAATCCTCGAAACAAATTCCAAATATTCACATGAAATCCCACAACCATGTCAATTAATGTCAATGAAAATGATTGAATCAAGGAGGGCTATTAAGAAGACGCTTGTTTGAACACCCTTTTATGGGTTTATGATAGAGTTTTGGTAGGTCCTTTCACTTAGTGTTGTTTTGGTTGGGTCAATTAGAACATGTAAACCCCTAATACATGCAATGAATCTTGCCAACCAAAATCATTGGGATCACTACAAAAATGGAGGGTAACCTGTAATAATACAATTGATCCCTAATATGGAAAAAAAATACACAAAGGTTGTGTTCAAATTTCAACAGTTACAATCATACCACAACCAAATTACAAGCAATTTTAAACAATCTAAATAAAAAATCCTTTCAAGCTATGGAAAAGTTGAATTACAAGAACATTAAGGGTCAAACATAACATAAAAATGGGCATTGAAGCCAATAAAAAAAACTCATTAGGTTCACTTCCAAATTGAAAATTCATCAATTTAAATGCACATTGTTGGACATAGGGATAGTACGGAAGAATTTAGGAAGAACTATTCCTAAGTATGGGGAAGAGCTAAAGGATAAGAGAAAGGAGCCACGACTAAGGAAGCAACATAAAGGAGAAGAGGAAGTAAAAGATAAGAAGAAGAGAAGGAGTAGGCGTCGAAAAGTGAATATGTGCAAGATAAGTAAGCCACGACAGAAGTATTGAGTACGAAGAAAGATGGTACAACACAATATCAACAGAAGAAAAGATCCAAATATCATATCGGCTGGAAATTGACAGCAAGTCATAATGCTGAGAAAGTGATAGGACTTACCGATCATGGGTATGAGCTTAGATGGAAATGAAAGAAGCCACACACATGAAGGCATATTTGTAAGTTAGGTCGATAGTGCCTCTCATTATGTGTTTCTAGAATAGGAAAGAAATCTTGTTGGATGAATATAGTAAGTTCACTGAGGTAGTGACACAAAAGGACTCTGTAATGAGGCTACTATGATTCTATATAGATTATGTATTGAGTAGGTATTGAGTCTATATCAATTACATATGGTATTAGACATTGAAACCAGGGAATATAAAAGAAGGAATCTAAGATGTATGCAGGTTAGACATTGATGGGTTAGATATTTGTTGATAGGCATCGACGGATTAGACTCTGGAGCAAGAATTTAGTAGAAATTCTCCCAAAAGTCGGTTTTGGTAGACTCTCATTGGTTGAAAGCGTGATTTCTTGGTTAATGGATCTGTATCCCTGAGTGCATCAAAGTAAAGGATTTGCAGCTGAGTGCGAAAACGAGTCGGAAAGGTTGAGTTGATCCAGTCTATGTGCAGGTTGCTAGTAGAAGTAGAACAAGAAGAGAAGAGAGAGAATATCAGAGAGCATGAGAGGGAGGAAGAGTCTGTAAAGTTGGAGAAGAATATATTGAGCAGAGTCTGCAATTGAGTGTGCAGATGTAAGCTCCATATATTTCCTCATGCCAGATGAATAGCACCTTGTGGATTTTTTCCGAATGGGTTTCCACATTATATTCTATGTATGTGTGTGAATGTTGAAACTAGCTTAGATATATGTGTGATTATTGTGTTGAATGTGTTTGTGCTAGAAATTGTTCCTAGACTATCACAAGAACAAGCTAACACAATCTCAAAAAGAAAACAAAATGAAATTGGTTTTTTAGGTTTTTGGTTTAATACTTCATCGGTAAGGAAGTAATAAACATTCACAAGCTAATACAGAACTAAATCATGCACAAGTTAGATAAAATGGGGATCAAACACATCCCAATAAGCCATAAACATTACACATGAAATACTAATTACACCCACAGGCTACAAGAATTTACATGAATAAAACCTTTAAACAAGAAATGAAATTATATACTGAGCAATCAACCAGATCAGAAATGAAACAGCATGACAGGTAAAAAGGATTATCAGTTTATATATAATCAATAACAATCATCAACTTATATAAGAGTTATAAGTGCTAGCTTGAGATATCAGAGCTCAAAAATCATCTCCTTGAGTCAAAATTCCAACTCTACCACCATCTGATTTCCTAATTTTATAATTCTTAAATTAAAAATAGCTACATAACTAATTAAATAACTTTTAGGTTAATCCCTGAAACTGCTACTAAGACAAATGTATTTTCAAAATAAACTATTAGCTATTATAAAAATAAACCACATGACACATGTGGGTAGTAATGTTTATAATTTTTTGGTTGCCTCAGCTAGTAATGAAATCCCCTCTAAGGCATGTGACTTCCTTGTAGTTCTCAGCTGCTCTGCTTCCACATCTTCAATCTTCTTCGACAGTCTCTCATTTTGCTGGGTCAAGACTTTAATTGTTTGGTTCAATTCCCCAAACTGACTTTGAGTCTGCTTCTTTCTCCTTAAACCTTCTTTTGAAATAGAAATTAACTCCTGGTAATGTGTGTTTATGTCACCAAGATCATCCCTTAACATTCTGTTAGTCATGACTAAACCCTCATTTGTTTCATTTAGAAAATTGATTTGATATTTACAATGCTTCATTGTTTTCTGTAAATTTTCGATTTCAGAATCTATGAATAGTCCCTCTTTTGCTCTAGAAGTCTTTTATAATAACCATGTAATGTTAATTTTTCTCTTAAAATCAAATCATCATCTTCCTCATCTTTATATTCTTCTTATATAGGAACTTCTAGAGACCTATCTCTAACAGTACTGCAAACTTCTGGTTGTTCTACAACCTTGTCTTTTTCTGGTAATGAATCTAAAGTCACCGAATGTTCCTTCTTACTCTGATTGTGCTTAGAATCCAGGTCTTATTCATCTTCCAATTATTCTCTAGATGAAGAGTCTTCAATTACAGTAACCTTCTCTTTAGCTAACTTTGGATTTAAAATCTTTTTCATGCTAAGTATTAATTTGTTTTTAGCTCTTGTTTTAGGTCTCCATCTTGTTTCTTCTCCTCCTAGAATTACAAATGATTTTCCTTGATACTTAACATCTAAGAGTTATACAATATCACCTTTTAATCGTGTTGCAATTGACTCTTCCTTATACTTTTCATTTGAACTTTTTAGATTATCAGCTTTCAGCTTATCTGGAACAGGAAACTCCATTCTATCTTCTTTTATACCTATGAAACTTTGATTCTATTCAAAAGAAATCCTCCCTTCTATTGTTTTATATCAACTCTATGGCTCTCTTCTATATTCTCTGAAAACTGCTCTTGATTTTCAGTAAGTGCTCCTTTGGCCTCTTCATATACAGACTCTTCAAATTTCTGAACCGAACCTTCTTCTCGAACACTTTCTTTTACCAGGTGTTGCAGCTACAACTGTTTTCCCAAATTTTTGAAATTTTGGACCCTCCTTTTTTATTTTATCTTTCCTGGGATTGTTTGGATTCCTGAACTCTGTTTTTCACTACTATAAATTTGGATTTTTAGGTTGATTGTTTTTCTTTCATATCGGAAGTTGAATGACCTAAAAAACTGCCAATGCTTTGACTGTGGAACTTAGCAATTTTCCACTGTTTCGATTTTACTCGTTATCGGAAGCCTATTCATGTTTGAGTCGGAGATTTAGTTCCCTACACGGCTGCTGTTGTAGAAACTAAATGATGATTGTCCCGATGGAAAGTATGGTTTTCACCGATGCACTTTATTTCAATTGGCTTTTTTTTTGGATGGTTGGCAGTTTCATTTTATCATGGTTGCGGAGCCCATAGCTTTACTATTGCATATTTTGTGGTTTTTATTGATTTAGACCTTTAATTGATTTGCTTTCTTTTCTCCATCGGAGCCATTTATGACTATTGATCAGAGGGCTAGTCCTTATGATATTCACTGTTGTGACTACTTTGACAACTATCCGCTTGTTGTTAGTGTTTCCAATTGCCAATACTGCGGAGACGCTTATTGTTAAAAGTCTCCGATGTCATTTGACTAATTAATACCGCGGAACTTTTAGTCAGTTCGATATCCACCGTTGCGGCTATGAATAGGACTATGCTTCCGAAGTCCTTAGTTCTTCCATTGCCGATGTTTTTATGTTGATCGCAGAAGCCTTTGTTTGTATGGTTTTCATCGTTGCGGCGTCTTAATGAACTAATTGTCTGATGCTATGGTATGATCATCTGCAAAAGTGGATTATCTGCCCGATGCTTAGTATGGCGGAGATTTTCCGTGGATGCTAGTCAAGTTGAGGTTTTTTCTGAAAGGAAGAGTGTAGCTTGGGTTTTGGGTTTAGAGGAATGTCGGTTAAATGCTTTAATCAGAGGGTTTCATTTTAGTTCAGATGTAGTCTGGATTGGGAGGAAGAATCTGTTCTATCGGGCATGTGTTTTAGTTTTGAGTAGGGGTTTAAGCACAAACTTGTAGGATTTTATTTTTCCTTGACATTCTTTATTTTCATACATTAATACTGTGTATATTTTATTCTACATAATGCATGTATTGATACAGTTTTGTGTTACTCCGTTAAATGCTAAATGGTCTAAATCTACTATTTTCATGACATGATGTTTACCGCGAGTAGGATGTGTTTAAAAGACAAAGTAGAAGGGAGGAAACAAGGAAAAAATTGGTTGAAGAATGAAGAAGCATAAATAGAGAAAAGAAGAAGAGATTCAAGTCTGAGCTCAACAGGATTTAGTAGGGGACTAACGGATTATTGAGCAAGAAAAAAACAGGGCCAGCGGATTTAATAACAACTGAGGCCCAGGAAAAGTTTATCATTGATCAAGTTGGTCTCTCATTATAAAAAGCGCTATTAATTTTTAATGAAATGTAACATATTGCCTAAATCATGAGCACTCACAAAAGGACAAAATTGTGAGGTTAAACGATTGAGGAGCCCAAAGGTCACCGAGGGGCATCCCAAGAGTTTACTTGTAGTATAAGTATAGGAGAGTTAGAGAGAATCTAGGACTTTTTCCTAGTTAGATTTGTGAAGACATATTGTAAGAAGAACTATTTCCTTTTGCAATAGATAAGTACAATTTTCCTGTTGGAGAAATCTTGGTGGAATGTTCAAATATTGTGCTATGGGTTTGTTGAAGAGGAACTATTTCGTTTTCAGCTTTGTGTCCGTTAATTGTGATATCGTTCTAACTCTTTGAACCTATGTTCTTGTATGAATGTTCTCTGGTTTATTTTATGAAAATTTCCACTATGAGTAATGAATGTTGTTTATAAACAATTGGCTATCTGGTTGTTCAAATATCTTTAAATGTTCATGTGTTTTGAAAGAAGTATCAACTATCTGTGATTTTTCATAATGCATGTACAAAATACATTACTCATTAATAAATGATAATGTTCCTCCCTAGGGATAGGTTAGGTAGTTAGTTTTAATTTCTTGCTGTGTGTGATTTAGATGCGAGAGAGTTTAAGACAAAAGGTAAGAACCTGTGCATCACATTGTGACCGCTCCTCGTATTCTCTATCAATATGCATTTTAGATAGGAACTTGCATGTCATACTTAAAACTAAAAACACAAAAATATACACAGTGGACCGGGCCGCAACCGGTAAAACCTTTTATTTTTGTTACTTGACCTACGGTAGCCAGACCGCAAACCGGACGAATTCCCTACACCAAACAGTCATGGGCTAGTTGGGAACATTGATTGGGGATAATCCCTTGCTGTTGTTTCCTGCGAATTTCCAGTCCTCAACATTTTCTGGCACTAGAAGGAGGGCTTCCAGTGCATGGATGGCCGAAGAAACTTGTTTCCTCGAAATTACTCCACCAGTGATAGTCCTAAAATCAGTTTGTTTCCCAATTCAACTCCTGAAGAGAAGTGGAAGGAACACTTGTATTCTATTGATAACGAAGTTGTTAATGATATGAGAAAACATAACAGGGCTTATGTAAAGAGTATTGGAGGATTACCCATTATCCCTGATTTACCCCGAAGAGAGTACAAGAAGAAAGACCGTCCCATCTTGGAAGAGTAATTGTTGATTGGAGATTTGGAAGAGTTGGTAGAAGTAGCGTTACAGGAAGTTATTCAGCCTTTGAATCAATTAGGCCCAAATACACCTTATGGTTCACCTGTTCATACTCCTGTTCATTCACCACCTCATTCTCCACCCAAAATCATGGTAGGCGTAAACGCAAATCAGCCACCCAACCCACCAAATCCAACACCTGCTTGGAAAGCCAGATCACCTTTAAACCTAACACCTCCTTTGCATGACTTACCTCAGGATTTTGAGGAAATTCTGCCCAAATTTCACCCAAGTGAAAATATTTTAGTCACGATGATCACTTGCAAAGATTTTACTTGGCCATAGAAGGATTAAGGGCTGGAGAACACAAAGATGTACTCTGCAGACTTTTTCCACATACCTTGAAAGGGGCAGCAACTTCTTGGTATTTTTCTCTTCCTGCAAACTCAATCCCAGACTAGGATACTTTTGAAAGAATAGTCATAAATAAATATTCAGCCCAGAAAACTCATGCAGCACTAATGAAAGGGTTATGCACTTTGAAGAAATAAAGAAAATAGAAAGTGCATAGTTTCACCTGGAGGTTTGCTAATTATCTTAAGAATTTTTCTACAACTAATAAGCCTTCTGATAAAGTTCTGATTGAGTACTATACTTCAGCTCTAGGGCCTGATTCGTCCATGTTCGCCAAAATGAAAGCCAATCCTACATTGTCGGAAACTTATGAAGAATCTGAGAGGGTAGAAGCTGAAAAAGAGAGCATAGAAGATTATTCTGAGCCTAAGGAGGAGCAGTCACGTGACCTTGAAGGAATGTTGAGAATGATGCAGAAACTATCTAACAAGGTGATATATTTTGAAAAAGAGAAGGAGGCTTAGAAAGCATATAAGCTTTACTATGAAAGGAGAGGAGACAACGACCAATCTAAAACACCTCCACATAGTCCTGCATCAATGAACCTAATGGAGGTAGGTATGGATAACTTCTGGAGCTTTCACCAGTAGCCCCATTCTGAAAAAAATTGTCCTCAATGGATAAATTCAATGATGCTAGTAATGAATCAGCTGTTGGACTCTAAACTAACATAGGCTAATGATGAGGAAGAAAAGGATGATGCCACGTTTTTATGGGACTGTGTCTCAATTTTTGATATAGAAGACGAAGGTACCCTGAAACAAGAGAAAATATCGAAAACAAACGTGACAAATAAAAGCCAAGATTTGTTAAACAAAGACAATTCAATACTTCCAAAGATTAAGAAATTTCAAGACAATACGAAGAAAATACAGAAGAACAACACAGATGATGAAATACCTAAACTTACCATTAGCAGTCAAGATCTGAAACAAGTCAACATTGAAGACAAAGTGGGTAATGTCAAAGAAGACCTCAAAGCACCTGAAGGATGAGAGGAAGAATTGCCCACCAACAACGAACCTGTAGAAGAGATTGTTGAAGCAAGTGTGGGAGGTAAGACTAGGTTTAAAACCCCACCATTCCTTCTAACTTTGGAGATTTTAAACCATAATGTGCATAATTGTCTAGTAGACTATGGGTCATCAGTAAATGTTATGCCACTTGCAGTCTGCAAAAAGATTAATGGACAACGTAAACCAACTAAATGGCATGTTACTTAGTTAAACAGGACCAATGTGAAAGTAGTCGAGGAAATGGAGGATGTCCTGATTCGATTGTCTGCAAATAAAAAGATATGTCAGTACATTGATATTGTAGTAGCAGACATACCTGATGGCTATGGACTAATTTTGAATCGAGACTGGTCAGCAAGACTAAATGGGTATTTTGCTTCAGATTGGTCACACTTGTGGTTGCCTCAGAAGGGAAGTCCAAACCAGATTAAGATATTAAGAGAGCCCCACATGAAGCACAATGTTACACAATTGGAAGAAAAAAATGAATCAGTAAATTCTGTGTTGGGAAATTATCTAATTGAACTAGAACTGGGAAACTACCAAGTGAAAGAAGCTAGCAGTACATCAAACACCCATCCCGATCTCCTTCGGTTTTCGCGGGCTGATGAGATTGATTGTAAAATAGTAGTTTCAATTTCAGATATAGTTTTTCCAAGACTAGTAGATGTAGTTTTTGATAATGGGTAGGTCTTTCTCATTTTGTAGTCAAGCCTAGCTGCTTAACTTACAAGTTGTCCGATTTACAGGGGTGGGTAGAGGACTAACCAGTTAGTGGTTTAGTTCTCAAAAATTAATTTTCTTGGTTTTTATGTTTCTTGATTATCTTGTACATAAATAAATTGATTTGGTTGTTTATTTTGATTTATTTTATTTTTGTTTTTCTTTAGACTAGATTTTGATTGATTTCAATAAAAGGAGGCAAAATTTTGGTTGCATGGAGAGCATCAGAATTCTGGATTAATTAAAATCCTTGATTATGAGACTGTTTACTATTGTGTTATCTGAAATAATTTCTTCTAGTTTAACAGTTTTCCTAAATGGTTATGAACACATTGAAGTCCTACTTAATCCTTGTAAAATAACTCAGGATCAAAATTCTGGAATACTCTTTCAAGGCTCCATCTATCTCACATGTAAAATGTCCTAGGGGGTGACAACAAAAGACCCAAGGAAAGGAAGCAGGGTAAACAGTATATTATATATAAATGATCCCATTCCAAGAATTGAAAGCCAAAAGGCAGATAAGAGTAAAAAAAAAAAAAAACTCCTATGAAAGCAATAGGTACCAAAACAAAGTACTGAATCATTTAAGTACAAAATTGCCAAAGTTCTTCTCCATCCGTGAGCTAAAAGTCAAATGCATCTCACACAAAAGGGACCTATGGATAGAGGATCCTGAATAAAAATTTTAGAAAGAAAGGCATGTAGGAGGACTCATAAAGAACAAAAAGTCCAAAAGCACAAAAAAATGCAAAATGACATGGGAATTAGGAACAAATGAATATTTCTGTTTACCATATGTTACGATCCTGTGATGTCCAAGCGGGAGGCTACCTGAAGACTGAGGTAATAAATGAAACTCATCTTCCTGGCCTCAAAAGAGTTATCTTGACTTGGAAATCTTGGTTTCCATTCTCCTAAATTGGACTATCATCAATGATTAAAAGTACCTATATTTTCCATTTGGGAAATCCAGACATCTAGAAGAATTCAGCATGTTGGTTTTATTGTCAAACAGTCTGTTACTTAAGGAAGAAATTGTCCAGAGATCTAGGTTCACCAGGTAGTCGCCAATTGTTGTAGCTACAACTATTTTCCCAAGTTTTTGAAATTTTGGACCCTCTTTTTTTATTTTATCTTGCCTGGAAGTGTGTGGATTCCTAAACTCTATTTTTCACTGCTATAAATTTGGATTTTGAGGTTGATTGTTTTTCTTTCATCTCAGAAGTTGAATGACCTAAAAAACTGCCAATGCTTTGACTGTGGAACTTAGCCATTTTCTGTTGTTTTGATTTTACTCACTATCAGAAGCCTATTCATGTTTGATTTGGAGCTTTAGTTCCCTACACGGCCGCTGTTGTGGAAACTAAATGATGATTGTCCCGATGGAAAGTCTGGTTTTCACTGATGCACTTTATTTCAATTGCCTTTTTTTTGGACGGTTGGCAGTTTCATTTTATCATGGTCGTGGAGCCCATAGCTTTACTATTGTTGACTTCGTGGTTTTTATTGATTCATACCTTTAATTGATTTTCTTTCTTTTCACCATCGGAGCCATTTATGACTATTGATCGGAGGGCTAGTCCTTATGATCTCCGCCGTTGCGGCTACTTTGACAACTATCCGCCCGTTGTTAGTGTTTCTAATCACCAATACTGCGGATATGCTTATCGTTAAAAGTATCCAACTCCGTTTGACTAATTAATACCATAGGACTTTTAGTCTGTTCGTTGTCCGCCGTTGCGGCTATGAATAGGACTATGCTTTCGGGGTCCTTAGTTCTTCCGCTTGCCGATGTTTTTACGTTGATCATGGAAGACGTTGTTTGTATAGTTTTTGTCATTTCCGTGTCTTAATGAACTAATTGTCTGATGCTATGGTATGATCACCCGCAGAAGTGGATTATCTACCCAATGCTTAGTATGGTGGAGATTTCCCGTGGATGCTGGTCGAGTCGGTGTTTTTTCTGAAAGGAAGATTCCAGCTTGGGTTTTTGGATTTGAGGAATGTAGGTTACATGCTTTCATCGAATGGTTTTGTTTTAGTTCAGATGCAGTCTGCATTGGGAGGAAGAATCTATTCTATTGAGCATGTGTTTTAGTTTTGAGCAGGGGTTTAAGAACAAACTTCCAGGATTTTATTTTTCCTTGACATTGTTTATTTTCATACATAAATACTATGTATAGTTTATTCTACATAATGCATGTATTGATACAGTTTTGTGTTACTCCGTTAAATGCTAAATGGTCTAAATCTACTATTTTCATGACAGGATGTTTACCGTGAGTAGGATGTGTTTAAAAGACAAAGTAGAAGGGAGGTAGCAAGGAATAAATTGGATGAATAATGAAGAAGAATAAATAGAGAAAAGAAGAAGAGATTCAAGTCTGAGCTCAATAGGCTCTAGCAGGGGACTAACAGATTACTGAGCAAGAAAAAAAATAGGGCCAGCGGATTTAATAACAACTGAGTCCCAGGAAAATTTTATCACTGATCAAGCTGGTCTCTCGTTATAAAAAGCACTATTAATTTTTAATGAAATGTAACGTATTGCTTAAAAAATGAGCACTCACAAAAGGACAAAATTGTGAGGTTAAACTGTTGAGGAGCCCAAAGGTCACCGAGGGGCATCGCAAGATTTTGCTTGTAGTATAAGTATAGGAGAGTTAGAGAGAATCTGGGACTTTTTCCCAGTTATATTTGTGAAGACATTTTGTAAGAAGAACTATTTCCTTTTGCAATAGATAATTACAATTTGCCTGTTGGAGAAAGCTTGGTGGAATGTTCAAATGTTATGCTATGGATTTGTTGAAGAGGAACTATTTCGTTTTCAGCTTTGTGTCCATTAACTGTGAGATCGTTCTAACTCTTTGAACCTATGTTCTAGTATGAATGTTCTCTGGTTTATTTTATGAAAATTTCCACTATGAGTAATGAATGTTGTTTATAAACATTTGGCTATCTAGTTGTTCAAATATCTTTAAATGTTCATGTTTTTTGAAAGAAGTATCAGCTATATGTGATTTTTCATATTGCATGTACAAAATACATTACTCATTAATAAATGATAATCTTGATCCCTAGGGATAGGTTAGGTAGTTAGTTTTAATTTCTTGTTGTGTGTGATTTAGATGCGAGAGAGTTTAAGACAAAAGGTAAGAACCTGCGCATCACATTGTGACTTCTCCTCATATTCTCTATCAATCTGCATTTTAGATAGGCACTTGCATGTCATACTTAAGACTAAAAACACAAATATACACGGTGGACCAGGCCGCAACTGATAAAACCTTTTATTTTTGTTACTTGACCTACGGTAGCCGGACCACAGACTGGATGGATTCCCTACACCAAACAGTCATGGGCTAGTTGGGAATGTTGACTGGGGAGAATCCCTTGCTGTTGTTGCCTGTGAATTTCCAGGCCTTTACAGGATTTAAAAACTTATGACACAAATATTATTCAACATAAAGTTCCTTTAAATCCTAATGTAAAACCTTTCAAATAGAAATTAAGAAGAATAAATCCTGCTTTATTCCCAGTCATAGAGAAGGAGGTTATAAAATTACTGGATGCAAAAATCATTGTTCCACTTAGATAAACTTGTTTGAGCAATTCATGAATTGAACTATTTTCCTGGTAAATTTACCACCCAACTGCTGACTAAATAAGTGACATTGTACGGGAAAGGAAAGGGCTCTTTTGTTGAAAGACATAAACTAGGCATAATCCAGGTTCATTTCCCCAAAGTAGTGTCATGCAGAGAATTGCTAATTCAAGAGAATTAACAATTCCACAGTAACTCTAAAATTCACAGTTATTGTAACTTCTCCTAAAATTTCCTAGAAATTTAAATTTATTAACGTCATATTCATCTCGAAAAAGGACCATCCTTGCTTGTTGCAGCACTAATGTGAAGGATGGTGACACCATTGTCACAGATAGTTTAGACTACGATACACATTTTTTTCCATAAAATAAGTGAATTCCAATAGCTGGTATTAAGTTCTAATTTTACAATAAGATGCTTAGAGTTATTTATTGACAAAGGTTAAACACTCATGGTCCGATGATTGCTTAATTGGAATCCATGCTTTAAATTATACAGTATGGTGTCAGCAGATAGTTTAGACTACAATGCACCTTTTTCCCAATACCTAGTATTAAGTTTTTATTTTACTATAAGATGTTTATAGTGATAGTTATTTATTGAGGAAGGTTAAACGTGCATGAGAGGATTACTCAACTTGAAGCCATGCTTTAGAATATACTCAAATTTTATTGATTTCATACAAAAAGCATTGTGTGTAGGGTGACGCACAACTCTATACATTGGATTTCTTGGACTCCCACTTCCCCACCTTTGATGATGCACAACTCTATACATTGGATTTATCGTCTCCTATTAATTTTGATTTCTCGTCTTGCCTTTGCACCATGTTGCCATAGGTGTCCACATAGAAACCCTTTTCTCTTTCACCTCAAATAACTCAATGGATATATCACTTATATACCGATTCCAACCCTAGAAAATTTATATGAACTCAACTTTCTCCGAGCTCTCTAACGCAAATATTGAACAAACTGAGAGAAGCCCCATAGTTTTCCCCTAAAAATTGATGTGTTTATCTCTTCTAACATATTCATCCTAATTCCTACTAATCCGGCAGAGTACAAGCACAAAGTGGTCAGGGAATTGTCGGTACATACAATATTACAACTGGATTGCAATTTCCAATCTTGTTGTATCTAAAAAAACATCATCGTCTCCTTCATCAATGAAGCGGCCCAATTTCGGTGCGATATTCACGGCTATGCACTTTTTTATCTTGTCAATAAAGGCCACTGAAAGATAGTTACAAAAATAATTATATTTTAGTAGTAATGAGTTTATCTTTTAGTGGTTTATAGGCATATGGTATTGGTTAATTCATGGTATTATGGTATTTATATTGATAAAGTTTATTTTAGAGTTTCAAGAATTAATTTTTAAATTCTTAATGTGATTATCCTTACTATAGAATTTGCTATGGTTTAGTTTAGTTGACTAAGGATAATGGAATTTATCACCTACGATAATGGAATTTATTGCCTTACTATAAAATATATGCAAATTTGGTTTCATACAAAAAGGTCTAACATTGGCATTGTCATGCCATTTGTTTTAATGTCATGCAAGTGTAACATTGGCATTGTTTGTAAATCCTTCACTTATATTTTTTTATTTTTCCAAATTGATTAGGTTGAGATAAATGGAGTCGACACTTAAATTGTTTGTAACGCCTTTACTTATTTTTTTTCCAAATTGATTAGGTTGAGTGAGATGGGGTTGCTTCTCTCCTATCTTTAATGACGATTGCTTTTTCATCGGTTTAGCCACTCATTTTTTTAAAAAAATTCATAGTTTTATGTTTATTTTGATTACTTAATGGTATAGTAAAATGTTTAACAAAATTTTAGGAATGATAAAATATCTTGCAATGTCTAAATATATTAGAATGATATTTATTTTTAATTTGAAATTTCATAATATAAATATTTTTATCATATCATAGTATATTTGAGTAAGAGGTAAACTAATTTTAATTTACATATTTTTATTATACATGTGTGTTTTTTTTAAATATACATGTATAGAATTGTTACATAAAGTCTATATGGTTTTTATATTTGATAAGTGTGTTAAAATAACCTATGTAATGTCTATTTCATGTAATGAATTTTTTTTTATTTTAACTCAAGTTATTGAGGAAGGCTTGGAATTTGATGAGCATATGCCTCCCGTCAAAATGCTATTGAAAATCTTAGGAAACTGTTTCAACGAAGGGGCAAATAATTAGGTGGAACGTATTTTCATGATAAAAAAAAATCAAAATATTATTAATTTTTATTAATAGGTTTTTTTAAGATAGGTGTATACATACATAAGTGGTTATTATGATATATGTAAAAATGGAAATTGTTGTCTTACTTTACTAAAACTTTTCTATTTGATTGAAGGATAGGTGATGAGTTTTCCTTCAATGAGGAAGGTTTTGCTTTCTTTCAATTTCTTCGTTTTCTTATATTGGCTTAGCATTATTCAAATATGGAGTACAGCCCTCACTTTCATTGCCTTTCTTTTTCCTTTCTATCCTTTCTTAGAGGATAACTTACTTTTCAAGCCCAAATATGCAACTCCAAGAGAGAGGTGGGTACCATTTTAGAAGGAGAAGTTAGTTTCAAATTATGATACTCTGATACTGAAGGAATTAGCTTAACCACCCAAAAAGAATCAACAATTTATCATTTAGCTAATAAAAAATTGTTCATCCCCACTCTGTATTTAGGCTTGTATTTATGTCCTTCATGGCCTATTTGAGATGTAGTAGTCGTTCTCGCAAAGTTGGTAAATCTCATTGTTACAAATGATTTTACCACATATGGTAGATCACATATTTATGGCCTTCCCTGTCCCTCTGCAGACTCTTTGGACCCCATGGACTATTTTTGTACCTTTGATGTTTCCAATATTATCCCTAAAAAAACTCATTATTTTCCATATGCGACTTTTAAACCCATTCTTGCGTATATACGCGGATATGACCCTTAAACCCGCGTACATTGGGATCTATGCAAAAGGTCAAATAGTTTTGGAGTTTACCTTGATGTGGATCTGAGTCACTTGTCTCTTGGCCTTCCATATGCCTTGAGATAGCTCGGATTCAACCTTCCATTACCCCATTGAAGCACTATATAAGGAACCCTTTGGATACATTGAAAGGGGAGGAATTGAAGAGAAAGAAAACTATAGTCCATTGTTGTCATAGCTTGATTATACTTGAGTTTGCAGCCCTTTGTCCCTTGGAGCACTTGGTGTTCTTCCCAAGCTTTCCTTTGCTTGTGAGCTTGTGATCGACCGATAGAGGATTGAGGTGGTGGAGGCCTAGGTGGAGGACTCAGTTTCTCCGGTTCGTAGACGTGCCGACAGAGGTTGTCATTCTTGTAATCTCTGATTTATATTAATAGAAATATCTCTTCTTGTCCAATGATGTGCATTTAAATGAATATTGAATCCATGGATGCTTTTAATTGCTTATACATTATTGATTATATATGATAGAGTAGGTCTAACACCATTATATAGAATGCTTGTCTTGTTTGTTGATTGTTGAGAGAGAAAATTGTTAACACAAGCAGGATTGGAAAAGCTCAACGAGGATCTATATCAACCATCTGAAATAAGGTATGTTTCGAGATCCTTTAGTGTTATATTTTTATTTCTCTTACATATTGGGAAGGGATTGATTTATGTGGTTACTCTGTCTGTTGTGGTACCCTAAGCCATAGGATTTTTTCTCTGTAACGGAATTGGCGACCATACTGGGGGCGTTCTTTGTTTTTCTTTGGGGTTTGGGGGCACAATGTGCTTGATATTCTTGACTTTCTCTTTGTTTCTCCTTGTTTTTGTGTTGCATTTTATAGTATGTTCATCCATTGACACTCCACTTTATTGGTTTTACCCTTGGCCTGCTTTTACCATTGTCTTCTCTGTATACGCAGATTTTTGGCAAGTTGAGTACATACACATATTTTTTTGCCAAAAGTCACGTATACATGCAAGGTTTTCACCAAAATCCGCCTATACATGCATATTTTTGGCCAAAAATCATGTATATACACAGTTGTTCTTTAAACAGTCATGTACATCCTCCCTTTTGGTGAGTTTGATGTTGTGGGAAGTTGTTGGGTGGGTTGTGAGTGTGGTTGGGTCTTCCTTGGGTTTGATGTTGTTTGTTGGATGCTTCTTTTGTGACGAGAGACAGCTTTTTCATTGATTTTTCTTTGAAAGTAGTTTTAGTAATTTATCCTTTTTGTTTTGCCATTAGTGCATTACTCTTTTTTGTCTTGGTGTCTTGATGGGCTTGTGTTTTATACTTGCTGTAGAGACTGAGAGTTTTACATGACTTTTATTGCATTTTCATTCTCTTATATTAAAAAATACAAGGTAGTTGTAGTTTTTTCATATGGATTTGAGGAGGTACTTGCATTGGATTGCTTGGTTGAGAGTTTTATTTAGGATTTCATATAGGAAAGATTGCATTAGCATTCAGAAAGGAATATATAGTTATTCATCTCATGTAGTGGCTGTGGAAATTGAACCTAGGTGTTATAACAATTACACTCACAACAATTGCCAATTACACATGCAAATTACTCACAAAAGAGACTGAATATGGAGTTGAACACTAATCTGTATTGAATAAGTGTACAATAGCCAACCCTATGAAGTCATAGGCTTCCACAATAAATAATTACATGAGAGATTTGAATGCATGAAGATGACATTCGAATTTAGTCAAAAGTAGGCTTACTAAATCTAAGCAAATCCCCCATAGGTGCATAAAGCACATTCCAAATCTGTCTAGGAGCTCACAAATTGGAAAAAGCAATTAGGCAAGATAATATATGGTGGAAGGAAAACTCATACATGATTTTCATAGGAGAAAAAAATGGAGGATGATGAGGACAAAAAACAAGTTAACTTCACCTAGTCAAACTTTCCCAATTGCCTTAAAACATTGAAAAAGCAGGAAATAAAGCAGAAAAAGTAGACATGCACTAGGGAGGCCAGGAATAAAGCAGATTTGATTCCAGGAGGTTTCCCAAGTGCTCCATGACTCAAAATTAGCAAGTTTGACCACTATGGATGTGTGGAGGACAACTTGCATAAGGCGGAATATGGAAACTAGGAAAATAAGACAAAAATTGGATTATTTAATGTCTAAGGTAGCTAACTATGGGTTGATTATTCTAACACCCCCCCTTAAGCCTGTCTTATGAGTAAAATATCAAAAAATTATGGGGCCTAGCAACAAGGCTTAGTCACCCTTTACATACTGCATGTCCATTTAACCAAGGAAAGAGGCAAAAACCTAGTGGGAAAAGTCCTCCCTTAAACATGGACTGTAAAACAAAATTTTGGAATCTTGTCATCACTCATGCTTCACAGCATGATCAGTAATCCCCAGCAGTGATTTGAGATTGCTGAATGTATTCTCACAAAAAACTTTGGTGAAGATATCTGCTACTTGTTCTGAAGATGAACAGAAGAATAGGTGAATGGTGCCATCATGCACAAGCTGTCTGATGTAGTGCATATGGATCTCAATGTGTTTGGTTCTTTGATTCTGAACTGGATCATTACAATTTTGAATGGTACACTAATTATCACAATAGATAGTAGTTGAGTATTCTGATTCGAAGCCACACTCTCCAAGTAACCCCTGCAACCATAAACATTGAGTTGCTGCATTTACAACTCCTCTGTACTCTGCTTCTGTAGATGAGAGTGCAATGGCACTCTGTTTCTTGCTTGACCAGTTGATTGGCCCTTATGAAAGCATGAACATATATCCTAATGTTGAATTTTGATCTGTGCTGTCACCTTCCCAATCAGTGTCAGTAAACCCAATCAAATCAAGATCATATTTAGCTTTATAGAAGATCCCATGAGTCCTTGTTCCCTGAACAAAGTTAAGGATCCTTTTGGATGCTCTCCAATGGATCTCATGAGGCTGATCCATGTATCTTGAAGCCACATTTACTGCATAAGAAATATCAGGTCTAGTATGTGTAAGATACAACAAACATCCAATCAATTTCCTATACAGTGTATTGTTTACCATAGGTGAAGAATCAACTTATTCAAGCTTAACTCCTGAAAGGAAAGGAGTCTTGATCGGCTTGCAATCCTTCATTTTGAATTTGTTCAGAAAATCCAAGGAATACTTGGACTGATGTACTTTTATTCCTTCATTGGTTTGAGCAATCTCCAGCCCCAAGAATTGGCTCAATAAGCCCAAATCTGTCATTGAGAAGGCATGGTTCATTACATCCTTCAAGGAGGCAATCTCATCCTTTGAGCTTCCTATAATGATAAGGTCATCAACATATAAAACAATGATCATTAATGAACGATGAATTAGCTTCAAATATACATTTGGATCTGATTTGCATCGAGCAAAATTCAGTGATAGCAGAAAGCTATCAATCTTGGCATACCAAGCCTTGGGGGCTTGCTTAAGCCCATACAATGACTTCTTTAGCCTGCACACAAGAGATGGGTTAGTAGCAAATCATTGAGGCTACTGCATGTATATCTCTTCAATGATATGTTCATTCAGGAAAGCACACTTCACATCCATGTGATGTACTTCCCATTGCTTTGAAGCTGCAATGGCTAAGGCTATCCTGATGGAGTCCATCTTTCAACACTGGTGCAAAGGTCTCATTGTAGTCTATGCCATGAACATGTGAGTAGCACTTGGATACCAATATGGCCTTGTACTTCAGAGGTGAACCATCAGCAGCAAATTTGGTTTTGTACACCCACTTACACTGAACTAGCTTCCTCCCTCGGGGAAGATCAACCAGCTCCCAAGTGTTGCTCTTCTGAAGTGAGGTGAACTCTTCCTTCATGGATTCTTGCCATATTGGATATTTTGCTGCATATTCATTTGTCTGTGGATATGATTCAATCATCAAATAGCATTTCTCTGCAAACATGGGATCTTTCATGCACAGAGCACTCTCAAATTGAGATCTGGTCCTCCTAGGATCATTAGGATTTCTAGCTAGTTCTCCAGCTGCATGAATGGTATTGGCTTCCCATTTTGGTCTTGTAGGACTGTTAGGATCTGAAATCAAATCATCATTATTAGACATATCATAATCAGCATGTTCAACTATCTCTTCACTTACATTCAGAGGTTCTGGTGGTGAAGAGGATTCTCCAACTTCCACTACTGCTAGGGGCTCTTCTTGAAACTGAACACACCTTTCAATGAAGTGTTTGTTTGTGCTCAAATTGATCAGCTTGTACCCTTTTGAATATTCAGAGTACCCAACAAATAGACACTCTTGGATTTGGGGCTGCAAAGCCTTCCTCTTTTTTGTTGGAATTCTAGCCCAAGCCCTTGAGCCAAAAATCCTGAAATAGGTCACATCTGGCTTGTGCCCACTCCAGGCTTCGAAAGGAGTCATACCATCAATCTGTTTATGAGGAAACCTATTATGGATATAGGCTGCACAGTTTATAGCTCCGACCCAGTACTTTGGTGGCAAAGTCTTCGCCTCCATCATGCATGTTGCTATCTCTTTCAGTGATCTGTTCTTCCTCTCAGCAACACCATTCTGCTGTGGTGTGTAAGGGATAGAATGCTGCATCTGAATATCTACATATGCACAATATTGAATAAACTCAGACTTGACATACTCACCACCATTGTCATATCTGAGGACCTTGATTTTCCTCCTAGACTGGTTTTCAACCAAAGCCTTAAAGACTTTGAAGAGGCCAAAAACTTCAGACTTGTGTTTCAGGAAGTAAACCCAACAATACGTGGAAAAGTCATATATGAATGTCAATGCATATTTGTCCTAACTCATTGACATATGAGGAAATGGGCCAGAAACATCACTGTGGATCAACTCAAGAGGTGCAGAGGTTCTCTCATGACTAGCTCTCTCAAATTTATGCTCTGGGTGTTTCCCTAGGATGCAACCTTGACAGACACCTTTGGAAAACTTAATCTTTGGTAACCCTATGACCATTTATTTTTCACTAAGATCATAAAGATACTTGTAATTTAGGTGGCCAAATATTTCATACCAAATCTTTCTTTCCTCATTAGCATGAATCAGAAGAGCAGAGGGGTTTGAGTAGGGTAGGAAGTGTGAGAACATGTATACCTTCGAAGTATGATTTGCAAATCCTTTTGCAATGAATTTACCACTTGAGATCTCTGTGATCTCAACTTCATCATGGGAGAATATGACCTTATTTGGAGACCCTGTGTGGGTCATCTGATACACTGATAAGAGGTTAGAGGAAAGACCTGGAACATACAAACATTGCTGAACTTACCATGGTCAAGCTCAATCCTCCCTTTGCCCAAACTTTTAGTGAGAGAGTCATCTCCCAGTACTATTGGTGGACCTTTCGACATGTCAAGTGAGGTGAATGCCTCCTTGGTCGAAACCATATGTCTTGAAGCTCCAGAATCAATGATGAAACTAGGTGAGCTTGATGTGCCAGCAACCAATGCATGAACTCTCTCTCTATCTTCTGAATTTGATCCTCCTTCCCTCTTCTTTGAGCTGTTTGGAAGGGAGATGTCATTCTTCTCCAGGAGTTGGGTCAGCATGTCTATTTTCTTCTTCATGCAGGATCTCTCAGAATGATTTCCCTTACTGCAGTATGCGCACTTGCTCATTTCTCCTTTGTTCTTCTTCTTCTAGGGGTTCTTCTTGGAACCTTGAGGCTCCTATGGAGACTTGTTCTTGTCTCTCTTTTGCTCAGGTGGCTTTTTAGATTTCTTCTTGATTTTTGAATCCACCCTCGAATCTCCAGCAACTAGAGCTTGGTATTTGGATGGTTTGATGGTGCCATCATCACCAATTTATCTTGTTCTTGTGTGAGAGATTCCATGAAATCTGCAAGGCTAGACATTTTCTAGGCTCAAGCTGTCAACTTTGTGGAATAGAAGGTCGAAAAAAACACTGAATAGTTAGGTCCAAGCTTTGAGAGTATGGCCAATATCAGCTGATCATCCTTCTTTTCGATCCCACATTGTTTTAGCTGCAAAACAAGTGCTTTGAACTTGGAAAAATAGAGTTTCAGGGATTCAAATCTATTGGGACTCAGGGAGATCAATTTATTTTCAATTTTATTTCCCCTCATCTCATCTGTCTTTCCAAAAATATCAACAATATTCTCCCATACTTGATTCGGTGATGTCAATCCATCGAGATGGAAAAGGAGGTCTCTGGATATGCTCAGACACAGAAGACCATAGGCCTCATCCCTCCTGTTGTGCCATTTAATCTTCTCTGCAGCTACATTGGTCTCTAATTCTATTGCCATAGTCACTCTGTAGAGGCATTTCAATCTCAACAGTATATCCATCTCTGCTTTCCATTCAAAGAAGCTAAATGGAGTCAAGATGATCTTCTGATATTGATCCATAGCTCAGAAATTGTCCCGTCAGTCAGCAGAATGCTCCCAGTCAATGATGTTGAACCTGCAAAACAAATTGGAAGGATAGAAATCGATATAAAAAGGCTCTGATACCATGTGGAAATTGAAACTAGGTTTTAGAACAATTACACTCACAACAATTGCCAATTACACATGCAAATTACTCACAAAAGAGACTGAATATGGAGCTGAACACTAATCTCTATTGAATAAGTGTACAATAGCCAACCCTATGAAGTCATAGGCTTACACAATAAATAATTACATGAGATATTCGAATGCATGAAGATGCCATTCAAATTTAGTCAAAAGCAGACTTACTAAATCTAAGCAAATCCCCCATATGTGCATAAAGCACATTCCAAATCTGTCTAGGAGCTCATGAATTGGCAAAATAAATTAGGCAAGCTAATAGATGGTGGAAGGACAACTCATACATGCTTTTCATAGGAGAAAATAATGGAGGATGATGAGGACAAAAAACAAGTTAACTTCACCTAGTCAAACTTTCCCAATTGCCTTAAAACACTGAAAATGCAAGAAATAAAGCAAAAAAAGTAGACATGCACTAGGGAGGCCAGGAATAAAGTAGATTTGATTCTAGGAGGTTTCCCAAGCGCTCCATGACTCAAAATTAGAAAGTCTGACCACTATGGATGTGTGGAGGACAACTTGCATAAGGTGGAATATGTAAACTAGGCAAATCAGACAAAAATTGGATTAATTAATGTCTAAGGTAGCTAACTATGGGTTGATTATTCTAACAGTGGCATACCCTATTTTTCATTCTACAAGATTTCACTTGACATGGCTTATTAGGTGTGCACTTTTATTTCACTACCGAGTCTTCATATCATTAGTTGCACGACCATTTCTATTTGAGTAATTACAGCCATTAAAATCAACGCATATAAAAATGAATTACACTCTTTTGTTTTATGGGATGCACCAAAAATAATAGATTTTAGGGTCTTGGAATAGTTCATTGTAAGCTAATTCTCCAAGACTACTAAACAAAATAAGTAGGTGTCTGTCTAGGTGAGATAGAGAAATCCTTTATATAATTAGTATTTCTCAGGATCCTCCTCTTACAAGGGAGTTAAGTAGGAGGCAATGTGAGCGGTTATGATTGGGATTACCCCTGGTTATATCTGAGTAGCACCAGAGATATTTCCAGGAATGTATTCGTATTTGGGGGCTCTTTCATGAGTTTTGGGCTTTGCTACCTTGCCCATACGGTCGATCCCGCCTGCGACTGTCTACCTGAGCATTGGTTATATTGGGGTGACCTTAGTTTCCTTACCTAGGTATCACAGGGGGTACTTGCAGAGTTTATTCTGTAGGTGTCCCATCTAGGTAGAGGTCAGACAACAAAGTCACTTTATGCATTGAATATGAGGGCCACTAGAATTGGTTACATACCTTCACTTATAGTGTATGGGAGTTTCGAGCCTCTCCTAGGCGAGACGTACCTGCTTCATTCGGGAGCTCACATATCCTCCCCTTGGTTTGCTTGTATTCTGGCTGTATATTTTCTTAGGAGTGTGCTCTTTGTGCACTAGTTGGCCTTTGGGATTGCGGTTACTTGAGTATATTTATGCTCTCTTGAGTTTGGGTCCTTTTATTTTTGTCAACCCTGGTATTCTATCACCCATCCTTGGTTTTAGTGCAGACCCTGGTGTCAGACTTGGGGGAATCACAACCCCTTACCATGCTCATAGATTTGGGAGTGGTCACATTCTGCCCTCTACTCCATTTGTGGAGGATGTTGACTCACTTCTCTTAGTATTTACACTGGTGGTCACCCTCACGGGGGTGGTAGTGGATGCGTGAACGTTGGGTTTACACCTTACTTTCCTTTTCATGTCCCATCGTTCACTGCATTGTTTTCTTTGGGTGCATTTGTCATGATCATTCCTCCATATATCCTATAGTTTTGATTCTTTATTGACCATTTTGGGTTGTTTTGGACTAATATGGTTGTCATGTAGGGTCCAGTTTTTGTACACTCTCTCTAAGGTTTCGACTCGTTCGTTCCTATTACAGGTATTATTTCTGAATTGACATATAGGTTAGGATATCACATCCACTTGCACTTATGCATTTCCTTATGACTGTTCCATTTTGACCTTAGGTACGAACCCATTCCATGGTGTCATGAAACCTTGATGCTGCTTTTAGAAGTAACACTATGCAAATGGTAGAGCTTTCCTATACATGGGTGCCCTAGTTAGATCCTTGTTGCATTTGGTGCCCATGTTGCGTTGCCTCATTTAGGTTGTGGGAGTCCTTTGTATAGTATTTCCATAAATTTGAGAAAGAGATTCATACTCCTCTTGACATTTATGCTGGCCTTTTTCCCTAGGATTCCCTTGTATATGTCAAGTTGTAATTGCATTATTAAGAGTTTTTCCTGCCTTTTTGAGCCTTATGCCGGATTCCCTTACTTTGATTATCAGCTATATATCTTGATCTTGTCTCATGTCTATCCAAGAAGAACCATTTTATATGTCTTTTGTAGCTTGATTCCCCATTTTTACTGGGAGGGGACTTTCCCCTGAGTGTCGTTATCCTGCACATGTTTCCTTCCATTGAGCATAGGTATGTTCTGCTGCTTGGAACTAGTTTGTTTTCCCCTTGACACTTGTCTCCTCCTAGTTTGTAACTATAAAACACTTTTATTCTTTTTCAAGCTTTTCAAAATATTTGAAAATGTCCAAAAAAATAAAAAAACCAAAAAGCTGGTCAGGAAAAGATGTTATCTTTCGCAGCAGTCGAATCGTGTTTCCTTCGAACATAGCAATATATATCACATCCATTTTTTGGGTTAATAGTTTGAATTTAGGAGCTGTACTCATTTATCTGAGCTTATCTCCACCGACTGGTTAAGATTCCAGTCGCTATGGAGCCTCTTTCGATGCCTCCTATGTCATACAGATGTCCCAGTTTTGTATATTGAGTCTATGTTGTTTACATTCAGTCACCATTCTCCTTTATGCTCTTGTTTGAAGGAAGTTGAAGCTAGAGTTGGCCATTCCTTAGTTTTATTGACGTTGCATGTCAGCCATTCCCGCTACTGGTACTGGTTCGTGCACATTATGATCGAGTCCTTCCACATTATACAACATTGCTAAGTACCTCGCGTTGGATGATGGGGAATTCCTTAATGCCCTCCTTACAGCGGATTTCACCCCATCGACTTCATATCATTTATTCTAGGATAGGAGTCTAGAGTCATTTTTAGTGCCTTGAGACTTCCAGTCAGTAATGGCATGTTCTCTTACCATCGACAGTTTTGGGAATACATCAATGTCCCATGATTGATGGATTCTTTCAAGTGTTCAACCTCAACACATTTATTCACACTTGTTAGGTTGCACTTTAGTACCTTGATTCCCAATTTCATTATCGGTGGGTGATCTCGCGTCTGTTAAGGGTATACATCAATGACCGGTAATCAGACGATGGACTACCATGTTCGACCTCGACACCTTTATTCACATAGTAGGACATGTACTCGTAGCAGTTTGTGTAGAAGACTTTCTAGATTGGTGGCATTCCAGATATGGTACCTCCTTGATCGTTTTAGTGTTCATGAGATTTCAGCTCTCGTGACTTGATTTTAGTATATGTCAGATATATTTAGCCATTATGGAGATCTTGATCCATTGTATATCTTCAGCTTTCATGGAGATCATGATCCTTTGTATATATTCATCATGGAGATTCTGATCTATATATATTGTACATGGTGATGACCATACATGTCATATTTTGTATCATGCCTATTCATGGCCATTGTACTCTTATGTATCAGGGACTACTGTATGTACTTGCAGTCATATGCAGAGATATTTGTACTGTATTATTGGATGGCTGGTTCTTCCACCTGGTTCTTCATCACTCCAATTATGGGATGGACTTATAATGTATTTAGGCCATCGTATCACCCCTCTGACCTCACACAATAGGGGGCATATGTTACAGGTGATATTACCACATATGGTAGATCACATATTTATGGCCTTCCCTGTCCCTCTGTAGACTCTCTAGACCCCATGGAATATTTTTGTACATTTTATGTTTCCAAGATCATTCCTAAAAACACTCATTATTTTCCATACGTGACTTTTAAACCCATTCTCGCGTATATATGCGGATATGACCCTTAAACCCACGTACATCGGGATGTGTGCAAAAGGCCAAATAAATTTGGAGTTTTCCTTGATGTGGATCCGAGTCACTTGTCTCTTGGCATTCCATATGCCTTGAGATCGCTCGGATTTGACCTTCCATTACCCCATTGAAGCACTATATCGAAGACATTGCCACCTCGTGGCTCTTGTTATAAGATAAAGAAAACTAAATGTTAATCTCATTATTCTAATTTTGACATCAATTCCCAAAGAATTACATATAGAACTTATAATTTAAAAGAATTTGAGCTCGTTAGCTTAATTAAAAGATGGGGAATTTTTTTTTTAAGAAATTAACTTATACACAGATTATAATATATTGTTGTTTATATATAAAATAAAAATATATAGGGTCTCTTATGAAATAATTTCAGAAGGAAATTCTAATTTATATTATTAAATATTATTGTGAAGCGGTTAATGTTGGGTTTTTCCCAACACGAACCAAGTTTGACACCCATTAGATGGTGGGTTATCCCTTTTGAAGGAGAATTTGGTTTTGAACGAGTGAAAAAGTTGAATGGTGAATCTCTTCCTCTCCATTTCGAAAACATTGCACCAAACTACACTCGTGAAAAGAGGATGGATTTTTTTTAATCAAAATAGGAAAAAGCCTTAAGAGAAAGAGTTGAACCTCAAAACAAAAGGGTAACCTTGAAGGTCTCCTAGATAGCTGCAGAATTGACATTGGAATAAATATTGTAATTAGAAAATGATCAGATAAGTTTATATATGGTTATTTATTCTAGATTATACACTACCATTGTTTTATTGACTCGTCACTTCAAAAGGAAACATCTACAGAGTTATATTTTGCAAATCTCGCTTTACCTTGGATCATTTTCTTACCTTAGTGACCACACCTCTTGGTGAAAACATATGTTATATTTTTTTCTTATGCAATAGTTCAACGTTAGAAATAATAGGGAAATGCCTTGTTGCTAGCATAAATCTTAATGGTTATGGTAGGAAGGGAGCAACTTGTCAAAGAATAGTCCTTTTCTGTAGCGTTAATTGGGAAAAAGAGGAGGGATTATACTTCTTCCACTTAAATATAACAAATATTCAACTATTGTAGTTTATTGGCAGCAATATATACATAATGGGGTATTATGCTTAGTTTAAAAAATGAGCATGCCTAGTGGATGAGGAGAGACAATTCTAATGGTTAATAAGAAGTGAAAATTTTAAGGACATACCCATTTTAGACTATATTGTGTGAAAATAGGACAGTTTGTGTTTACCTATTTAAATGATAAATAAGGTGTTGCCACTGCAACGTTTTCCCAAATTTCTAAAAATTTGGGAACCTCCTCTTTAAATTTTGTCTTGCATAGTTGTTGGGATTGCCTAACTTTACTGCAAGTTTGATTTTTTGAGGTTGATTATTGAATGAATATATTTTTATGTTGATGCTACCATTTCAACTTAAGTTTTAAATTATAGATGATTTCTTATTTCGATGTCGAAATTTGTTTGAACTATGAATCGAGGCCGTAGTCACCTATGTAGCCTCTGTTACGGAGGCTCAATAGAAAATGACCCGATCCAAAACCCTGTCTTCCACCGATGCACTTTTGTTTTATTTTTATTTCGGTGCTTTTGTTTCGTCACCGTCGGAACACTAGTACCTTGTATTGCCGCCGTTTCGGATGGAAAATTGCAAGCACTACGACAGAGGATTTTACCTTTGCCGATCCCACGGTTTGCTTTTGTAATTTTGGTCTTGTCGCTGTCGGCGTCGTGATGGACACTTGAATTGGGGGATTAGTTTTTGTTTGTTCGATCACCATCATTTTCCTTTTCGTAAAAGCCTTAGTCTATTTGTGTTCCACCGTTATGGCTCCGGAACGGACTAACCATCCGCCTTTTATCTTTCCTTTCGCTGATGTTTTATGTTCTATTTCTCACCGATGGTTTGCTTAACTTTTGGCTCTATTTTTCTCTGATTTTGACTGGTCTGTGGGATTTTGGTCTATGTAGTTTCTACCATTGCGGCGTTTTAATGTACTAATGGTCCGATGCTTTAGTCGTTTTGAGCTCTGACACCCTCTTCTAATGCTTTATTTTGCTGATGATTTTTTTTGCTCTGGAACCCTTAGATCATGGGTCGTCCACCATCGCGGTGTTTTAGTGAACTAACCGTCTGACGTTGTGTGTTCCGATTTGCCAATGGGGGTTTTTATCTGCCAAAGGTTTAGTTTTCCCACCGGTGGGGTTTTGTCGCCCTAGGCATGGATTTCTTGGTTTTTGATCAAGTTTGAGGTTTTCACATTGAAAATGTAGTCCCTGGTTTTTACTGTTGATGCTAATTTTTATTGGTAGTATGATTTATGTTCATTGAAAGTGGTCTGGATTAATGATGAGTTTTTCATGTTGATCATAGACATACATGGGAGATTTTCTCAGATCCAGTTGATGATTACTGCTGCAAAGAAGACATAATTGGAGGACAACTCAGAAGTAAGTTGGCTGAAGAAAGAAGCAGCTAAAGCATCAAGAAGTAGAGATGTTGCTCAAGGAAAAGAAGACAACGAAGGTCTCAGATCAACCGGATCTCGAAAGGACCAACGGTTAGCCGAGCCTAATTATTAAGAACGGAGTCCCAGGCTCAGGGTGTTCGTCAGTTACCAAGTCGGTTACCTTTTTTGAAGTGCCTGTAAATCTTAGTCTTCGGTTGAAATGTAACATTTGCATGGATCATGAGCACTCACAAAAAAACAAAATTGTGAGATTCAACGGTTGGGGGAGCCCTAAGGTCTCCCGGTGGGCAACCCAAAAGTTAGGCCTTTTGTATAAATATAGGATATTTAGATAGAGGAAGGACTTTTTCCCTGTTATACTTGTGAGAACATGTTGTAAGAGGAACTACTTCATTTTGCAATAGACAATTACAATTTTTTCTGTTGGAGAAACCTTTGGTGGAATGTTCAAATGCTGTGAAATGGATGTTGTTAAAGGGGAACTATTTCGTTTTTAGCTTTTACTCATTAACTGCGAGATCGTTCTAACTTGTTGAACCTATTTTCTTGTATGAATGTTCTCTAGTTTATTTTATGATAATTTCCACTATGAGTAATGAGTATTTTCATAAACCATGAGCTATCTTATTGTTCATTTATGTATTCATGTTTATGTGTTTTTAATCAAAGAACAACTACCTGTGATTTTTCTTAATGCATGAACAGTAATACATTACTCATTAAATGATAATATTACTCCCTAGGGACCACTTAGTTAGTTTATTTCCTGTTGTGTGTGATTTAGATGCGAGAGAGTTTAAGATGAGAGGTAAGAACATGCGCATCACATTGTGACCACTCCTCGGACTCTTGATCAATCTACATTTTAGATAGGCACTTGCATTTCATACTTAAAACTAAAAAAAACAAAAATATACACGGTGGACCGGCCCGCAACCGGTAAAAACCTTTTATTTCTTTTACTCGACCTACAGTAGCCGGACCGCATGCCGGATGGATTCCCCATACCAAACAGTCACGATCTAGTTGGGAACATTGATTGGGGTGAATCTCTTGTTGTTGTCGCCTGTGATTTTCCATGCCTCAATAGTTTTTGGCACTAGAAGGAGGGCCACCAGTGCATGGCTGGCCGAGGAAACCCATTTCCTTGAAATTACGCCACTGGTGATAGTTCAGAAAGCAGTTTATTTTCCAATCTGAATTCTGAAGAGAAGTGGAAAGAACCTTTGTTTTCTATGAACAACGAAGTAGTTAATGATCTGAGAAGACATACTAGAGCATATGTGAAGAGTATTGGAGGAATACCTACTATCCCTGATTTACCCAGAAGAGAGTATAAGAAAAAAGACTATCCTATATTGGAGGGCTCAGTGTTGGTTGGATATTTGGAAGAACTGGTAGAAACCGCATTATAGGAATTGGTTCATCCTTTGAATCAAGTGGGCCCAAACACACCCTTTTGTTCACCTGTGCATACTCCTGTTCATTCACCACCTCACTCTCCACCCAGACTCATGGCAGGCATAAATGCAAATCAGCCACCTAACCCACCAAATCCACCACCTACTTGGAAAGCCAAATCACCTCTAAACCTAGCACCTCCTTTGCATGACTTACCTCAAGATTTTGAGAAGATGCTATCCAATTTTGAACCAAATTAAAAGATATTAGTAGATGATCATTTGCAAAGTTTCTACTTGGCAATAGAAGGACTAAAGGCTAGAGAACACAAAGATGTATTATGCAGACTTTTTCCTCATACCCTTAAAGGGGTAGTATCCTCTTGGTATTTTGGTCTTCTTGCAAACTCAATCCCAAATTGTGATACTTTTTAAAGGATATTCAGAAGCAAATATGCAGCCAAGAAGACTCATGTAGGCCTCATTAAAGGACCGTGCACTTTAAATAAAGAAAGAAAAGAGAAGGTGCATAGCTTTACTCAAATGTTTGCAGCTTATCTTAAGAATTTTTCTGAAACTAATAAGTCCTTAGATAAAGTTCTAATTGAATATTATACTTCATCCCTAGGGCCTGATTTGGCCATGTTTGCCAAGATGAAATCCAAACCTATGCTAGCAGAGACTTATGAATAAGCGGAGAGAGTAGAAGCTGAAAAGGAAATCATAGAAGATTATCCTAAGCAACCAGGAGAAAACACTTTTGGGAAGAAATATTTGTTATTTACTAAGCCTAAAGAGGAACAATCACATGATTTCGAAGGAATGGAAAAGATGATGCAGAAGCTTTCCAACAGAATAATAGACTTGGAAAAGGAAAAGGAAGCTGAGAAGTCTTATAAGACTTATTACAAGAAGAGAGAGGATAACAATCAATCCCAACCTCCTCCACACAGTCCTGCATCAATGAAATTAACAAAGGTAGGAATGGATAACTTTTGCACTTTCCACCAGCAGCCCCATTCTGAAAAGAATTGTCCTCAATGGATAAATTCAATGACATTAGTAATGAATCAGCTGCTAGATTCCAAATTAACAGAGGCTGATGATGAGGAGGGAAAATATAATAACAAGACAACAAAAAAACAAGAGGATGATGCCATGGTTTTATGGGACTGTGTCTCGATGTTTGACACCGAAGAGGAAAATGATCTGATACATGAGGATATCTCGGAAACAAATGTGACAACGAGAAGCCAAGGGTTGATAAAAGAAAACAGTTTTATACTCCCAAAGATTAAAAGACTTCAAAAGAATGTAAAGAAATTTCAGAAAAATATCACAGCAGATAGAATTCCCAAGTTCACCATTACTAGTCAAAATCCAAAGAAAATAAACATGTCTACTAAGCCCATTGAAGAGAAGATAAATAATGTAAAGACGAGTTTCACAGAACATAATATGGAGTATGACATTGTAGAAGATATCAAAAAGGTAAAAGAAAAATTTCACTATTTGAGATGTGCAATGTGCCACAACAGAAAGAAAAATTGTTAAAAGCACTAGAAGCGCCTGAAGAGAAACTTCCTGCTAATACACAACCTGAAGAAGAAGAAATTGGGGAAGCAAGTGTGGGAGGTAATTCCAAGTATAAAACTCCACCTTTTCTCCTCACTTTTGAAATTTTCAACCATAACATGCACAACTGTCTAATAGACTCAGGGGCATCGGTAAATGTCATGCCACTTTTAGTCTGCAAAAGGGTAAATGGACAACCCAAACCATCTACGTGGAACATTACTCAGTTAGATAGAACCAATGTGAAACTAGTTGGTGAAATTGAGCATGTGCTCGTTCTCTTATCTTCAAATGAAAAGGTATGTCAATTCATTGATATTGTAGTAGAAGACATACGTGAGGCTTATGGACTTGTTTTGAGTCAAGACTGGCCAGCGAAGCTGAATGGGTATTTTGCATCAGACTGGTCACATCTTTGGTTTCCTTATAAGGGAATCCTAGATCAGATTAAAATTTTAAGAGAGCCTCACATGAAACACATTGTCACTCAGTTGGAAGGTAAGAACGAACCAGTGAATTATGTATTGGGGAACTACTTTGTTGAGCTAGAACCGAGAAATTACCAAGCGGAAGAAGCCAACAGTACATTAGACACCCAGCCTGATCTCCTTCGGTTTTCATAGGATGATGAAATTGATTCTAAAATAGTAGACTTATCTTTAGATGTAGAGTTTGATTCATGTACAGTAAAAATAGATAGTTTTTGGATACTTTTTTTTTATGGATCTAAGACATTGGAAGGATCAGGAGTCGGCTGTGTCCTTATTGATCCAAAGAAGAATAAACACTTTCTTTCATGTAGATTAGAGTTTGAATGTACCAATAACACAACCGAATATGAAGCATTGGTTCAGGGGCCGAGAAAAGCAATTGAATTAAAAGTAGAAAATCTGAAAGTATATGGAGATTCTAAAATAGTTGTAAAACAGATTTGAAATAAGATACATTGCATTTCACCTCATTTAAAAGCTTATCAAAATGAAGTATGGGATTTGCTTAAAAGTTTTTATGCATTTAATATTGTATCAATTCCTAGACTTAAAAATGTCGCAGATGACTTGTTAGCTACCTCAGTTGCAACGCTTGTACCCTCTAACAATAGGTTTTCTATTGAATTGCTTTTTAGACCTTCGGTTCTAGACATGATTACAAATTTATGAGTTTTTTATGATGACTAGAAAATTATTGAATGGTTGACAAATGATGATACTTTCAAAGGGGCAATTATCGATGATGAAGAACATCACACTGAGCTAAAATTTGACAATTTCATTCCTAAAGGAGTCAGGACTTTAGAGTGAATGTTCGATCTAAACAACAAATTCAGAATACCAACAAATGTCAAGACTCATAGCTCATCTTTACAATTCGAGCCGATAAACTTAGGAACTCATGTTGAGCCCAAAGATGTGAATTTGGGAAAGTGTTGCTCCCTGGGTGAGAGAAATAACTTCATCAGTTTGTTCAAACAATACAAGGATTTTTTTTCCTGGATATATGAAGATCTAAAAACCTATGACACCAATATTATTCAGCATGTTATCCCTATTAAATCTGGGCTCAAGCCTTATTAGTAGGCCTTAAAAAAATGCATCCAAAACTAGAGCCTTTAATTCAGAATGAAGTAAAGAAATTACTGGATGCTAAAATCATATTTAATGTTAGACACTCAGAATGGGTCTCGAATTTGGTACCAGTAAGGAATAAATCTGGAGAGATTAGGCTATGTGTGGATTTCAGGAATCTAAATCACGCTTCGGACAAAGAAAATTATCCAGTCCCACCCATGGAACAGATATTATAGATGGTTTTAGGTTCTAAATTATTTTCACTCTTAGATGGATTCTCTGGCTACAATCAAGTGTTGGTAGCTGAAGAGGATAGACTTAAGACTACATTCAGAACTAGGTGGGGAACTTTTGCATACAGAAGGATTCCCTTTGGGCTTATAAATGCTGGAGATACTTTCTAGAGGGATATGGATATAGCTTTCCATTCTCTGATTGGCCGTAGTGTTGTAGTATACCTTGATGATATCATGATATTTTCAAAGAAGAGAGAAGAACACGCATTCCATCTTAAATAAATTTTCGAGCGTTGCCAAAAATATGGTATCTTATTGAATCCCAAGAAGTGTATTTTTTCCATTATAGAAGGAAAGCTACTGGGTCACATCATTTCTAAAAAAAGGGATCTACATAGACCCAGAAAGGATTAAGGCGATTGAACAAATCCCTTTACCCCATAATAAGAAAGGCATGCAATCATTCATGGGGACAATAAATTTTGTGCGAAGGTTTGTGCCAGAATTCACTCAAATCGTTAAACCTTTGCAGCAAACGGTGAAGAAAAGTATACAATTCAAGTGGATTGATGTAGAAAAGAATGCATTCAGCAAAAATAAGACCTCTATTGCTCAAGCACCTTCTCTTAAAAGTCCATATTTTGAAAGAGATTTTATTTTGTACACTTTTGCGTCTGATGATTCATTGGCAGCAGTGCTTACTCAGAAGGAAGATGGGGGAGATGAATACCCCATATAATTTATGAGCACTGGTCTGTAGGGGGCCAAATTGAATTACCCAGCTGTGGATAAACAAGATTCATTAGAGGAAATTTCAACTCAAAATGGGCCTTTTAACTTTTATTCAAATTCCATGTCATTATGTGTTAGCCAATGAAATTGCTTTAAATTTGAAATACTGTATAGGTCTTAAACACTTTTTTAATATAAATTTGGGGATAGGTATCATTAAAAAAACTACTTTTTTTGTTTGTATTTTTGTCATATCTCCCTGTGTTTTTACTCAAATTTCGATCGGGAGAGCTCATTGGATACGGAATTAAATTCTGCATCCAACGAGTACCCACTCGACATACTTTTGACGGACCCCGCTACCCCAAAAACAAGAAATACCTAAAAAAATGAAATGATGATGTCATCATTCCATTTTTTCAGGTATTTCTTGTTTTTGGGGTAGAGGGGTCCATCAAAAGTATGCCGAGTGGGTACTCGTTGGATGCAGAATTAAATTCTGCATCCAACGAGCTCTCCCGATCGAAATTTGAGTAAAAAAACAGGGAGATATGTCAAAAATACAAACAAAAAACTAGTTTTTTTATTTTCTTCCTCCAAAATTAATAAATATTATTTTATTATTTTAACTATTATTTTATTAGCTCATTTTAGGAGGCCCATTTTGAGTTGAAATTTCCTCTAATGATACAGTCTTCAAAGCGATAAAACAATTCCGGCCATACATACTTAAGAACCGAAAAAAGGTAATAGTCCCACACCCATCCATAAGGTCTCTTTTCGTACAAAAGGAATTGGGAGAAAGGAGAGGCAACTGGGTAACAACTTTACAAGAATATGACCTCGAATTCAAGCCAGCGTCTATAATTAAAGGGAAAAGGATGTACAAATTAATGGCAGAAGGTAAAAAAATGAAGAAAAGAATTGGGAAAATGAAGCTGAGTTACATCTAATGGATGTATGTCCTCTTTTCACAGCTCCAGATTCCTGGTATCGAGATCTTGTGCATTACCTTCCGGAAGGATTATTTCTCAAACATTGGAATCCTAAACAAAGAAGAGCGTTGCTCCTTAAATCAACTTCATATCAGATCATTGAAGGAATATTAATTAGGAAGAATTATGATGGAGTTCTTCTTAGATGCTTAGAGAAAGAAGATGCAAAGAAGGTCATGAGAGAGTTACATGATGGGCCTCCTGGAGGGAATTTTTCCGGAGATACAACAGCCCATAAATTCTCAGAGCCAGATACTATTGGCTCACACTGTTCAAAGATGCACATGCCCATGTTAGAAAATGCGATACCTGCCAAAGGTGTGGAGGAAGACAAGCTAAAGCGGCAAGATAATTAAATCCTGTAATGATAACAGAACCGTTTGAGCAATGGGGAATTGATATCATTGGAGCGATAAAACCAAAATATTCCTTGTAACATAAATATATCCTAATGACAACTGATTACTTCAATCGATGGGTCAAATCCATTCCATTGCGTAAAGTGAATGAAGACATAGTCATGGACTTCTTGCAATATCATATTATGACCAGGTTTGGGGTTCCAATTTCTTTATTTTTTGATAATAATAATTATTTTTCCTCTATTAGATTGAATTCATTTGCTCATGAAAAAGAATTAAGTTTCATTATTCTGCAAACTATTATCCATAGGGAAATGGTTTGGTAGAATCCACAAACAAGAATCCGATTAGAATCTTAAAAAAGACCATGATAGAAAACCAGAGGAGTTGGCATTCAGCATTACCAAATGATCTTTGGGATGATAGGGTTACACCCAAGAATTACTTAGGTGTGTCATGTAAATTTGAGCATATAGATCTGTAGACAAATACACAAGTCACAAAGAAGATCTCATAATTTACTCAGCAATTGAAGAATGAAACAGTGCAAAAGGCTTGCAGCTGTGAATGCTTTCATTAATAAAAAAAGTAATCCAGATGATAATTACAATAAAGTAAAATGGATTTAATAGCCACAAGCAATTCGAATCCACATGAGGAATTTCGAATTGATTAGACTCTACTTGACTGTAGGTAAACAAGACATGTCTAAATCACTATCGGAGGACCCAGTAGTTAACTGTCCTTGTCTAAACCATAACCGGAGTTCATCGGAGCTTTAAAACACAACTCAAGTGTTACATTCAGTGTTGACCAATGGTTAACTGATTGTGGTAGGTGAGAAATGCACCCCACATGTGTGCAGTCAAGTAAACCTAGAGCTAACTGAATGTGGAGGACTTGAACTGAAAGTAACTGAATCCTAACTTTGCTTGACTAGTCATTAACTGAAGTGAACTGACCTTGGTTGGTTTCGGCACTCCCAGTGGCTTCCTAAATTGTAGGAATTTATCTAGGAGGCTCCTAAACTTATGCAATCAAGTGCAATAAGTGGCAATGAGCCTCAATTAGTGTTCCCCACACTTTAGTAACTGAAACATGTGCCCCAATTAGGTCAAGTTTACCCAATGGTGCTAATGACTATAAATAGACTGGATGGACTCTCGATTTAGACATGACTCTCGATTTAGACATATGACCAAATTTGGACAAGGGAGGATTAATAATCCTAACACCCCCCCTGAATGCTAACTTGGACAAACTGTGGGCCCTGGTAACTAAGACCATAGGTCACCCATTACATCAAGTAAAATAAGTAACTGCTCAATACAATGAGCTAGGGCAAAAACCACATGGTAAAAAATCCCTCCTTCTAGCTAAGCAGGTAGAATCAGGTCTCAAGTTTGAAAAATTTGAAAATATGTTGCTGCAATCTTTATCTCTGTGAGGTAGTGAAGTAGCATGCATGGTGTGCTGTGCACAGGTATTCTGGGGCCTGGCATGTAGACTTCTCTTTCTTCTCCAAAAATGATGATGAGAGGAAGGAGGAATGTAATCTTTGTCTCTTGCTAAATGAAGAGGTGTATGATCATATCCATTCTTCTGAATGTAGTAAGACCGAGCCCTTGCCATATTGCATCTTACATGAAGTCTATTGCATCTCTCTAAAGGAGGTAAAATAGTATGACATAGCGCAAGAGTATTTCCCTTCTGAGTGTTAGGTGAGTTTTTAGTCATCTTCCTAGCTTCCAGTTTGGAAGTAGGGACTAAATCTGAGTCACCCTGAATCTCAAGGTCATAAACTGATATAGATGGATCTGCAATACTAGTAGAAGCTGTAAAAGAAGTAGATGCAATGATTTTACCTTCCCTTGCAGGTGGCTACTAAGAGTGCACTGGTTCTGAAGGAGGCATGAAATGTGAGAACTCATATGCTTTTGAAGCATGATTCACAATACCTTTGTTATGATGCTCCCAGTAGAGATATCTGTGATCTCCACTGAGTCAGGACCAAATAGTGACTCGCTTTGGAGATCCAGTATGGGTCATCTGATAGACAGATAACAGGTTTGAAGCCAGGGAGGGAACAAACAACACATCTTTGAACCTTCCATGTTCAAGTTGGATAGAACCCTTCCCTTTGGTTTGGACTTTACTTTTATTTCCCATCTGAATACTAGGACCATCAAAGGAATGAAAAGAAGAGAATGATTCTCTGGATGCAACCATATGGTTGGAAGCTCCAAAATCAATGAGGAAGGCAGGTGTTGACGTGAAGCAAGCCTTCAGTGCATGTCCTTTCCTTTGGTAGTCTTCTTCTTATTCTTCAGAGTCTTCCTTCCTTGCGCTAGCAGGTACAGAAATATTGTGCTTTTTCAAAAGAAGAGCCATTTCATCAAGTTGTCTTCTCATATAGGAGCTTTCTGAATGGAAACCCCTTCCACAGTAAGGGCAGAGGACATTTCCTTTGCCATTCTTCTTGCTTCTCTTCGAACCTAAAGGTTCTTTTGACTGCTCAGACTCATCTCTTTGCTTCCCTTTGTCATTCGCTACCTTATCTCCTCTCGCAACAAGAGCTAGATATTTGGGAGATCAAATGATCCCATTTGGATTAATTTATCATTCTCAGAAATAAGAGATTGGATGAAATCATTAAGAGTGGGAATCTTCCAATTTGGAGTAGTGAGCCTTACTGTTTGGAAGGTGGATAGTCTGAATTGAGCTTTGTGAGAATAGCAAGGATGAGATGATCTTCATCCTTCTTCACTTTGCATTGCTTCAACTGATATATCAGGTTCTTGAACATTGAGAAGAATTCATTTAGAGATTCGAAATTTGATGGATTGAGAGTAATCAGATCATTTTCTAGATGACGGATCCTCATCTCATCATGCTTATCAAATAAGGAAGCAAGCTTGTCCCAAACCTCCTTGGGAGTGTCCAATTCTTGGATGTGAAATCGAAGATCTTTAGAGACTGAGGAGTGCATGAGTCCAATGGATTCATCAAGCCTATTCATGTACTTAGCTTTGTCTTTATCTGATTCTAGCTCTTCCTCTGTTTCTTCTATGAGTCTGAAGAGATGCTTGGTGTGGAGCAATACTTTCATGTCATCCTTCCACTCGTGATAGTTGAAGGGAGTGAGAGGCTCCATTGGATGAGCCATTTTGAATGAAATAAGAAAGAGTGAGCTGCTGTAGCGAATTCAGTGAGAAGAAGAGGCTGCTTGTAGTGAATGCTGTAAGAAAAGCTGATAACCTGTCACACAATCAAACATACAAAGTAAGGTTGATAGTCTGCACTTTTGTAATTTCCTTCACACCCAACTTAGTTAATCAAGAAAGCTTGATCAACAATTCCTTTGCTTGGGGTATTAAGTGGTAAATTCTCCGCTTCTGGTGCAGTACTGGAAGGAGCAATTTTGCTCAAAAATGATCTGGATGGAGATCTGAGGAGGAGAGGAGTCTTGTCCACCGAGGCTCTGATACCATGTAAATTTGAGCATATAGATCTGTAGACAAATAAACAACTCACAAATAATATCTCATAATTTACTCAGCAATTGAAGAATGAAACAGTGCAAAAGGCTTGCAGCTGTGCTTTCATTAATCAAAAAAGTAATCCAGATGATAATTACAATAAAGTAAAATGGCTTTAATAGCCACAAGCAATTTGAATCAACATGAGGAAGTTCGAATTGATTAGACTCTACTTGACTGTAGGTAACCAAGACTTGCCTAAATCACTATTGGAGGACCTAGTAGTTAACTGTCCTTGTCTAAACCATAACTGGAGTTCATCGGAGCTTTAAAACACAACTCAAGTGTTACATTCAGTGTTGACCAATGGTTAACTGACTGTGGTAGGTGAGAAATGCGCCCCACATGTGTGCAGTCAAGTAAACATAGCGCTAACTGAATGTGGAGGACTTGAATTGAAAGTAACTGACTCCTAACTTAGCTTGACTAGTCATTAACTGAAGTGAACTAACCTTGGTTGGTTTCGACACTCCTAGTGGCTTCCTAAATTGTAGGGATTGATCTAGGAGGCTCCTAAACTTATGCAATCAAGTACAATAAGTGGTAGTGAGCCTCAATTAGTGTTCCCCACACTTTAGTAACTAAAACATGTGCCCCAATTAGGTCAACTTTACCCAATGGTGCTAATTACTATAAATAAACTGGATGGACTCCCGATTTAGACATGACTCCCGATTTAGACATATGACCAAATTTGGACAAGGGAGGATTAATAATCCTAACATGTCACCGTTTACTCTTGTTTATGGAAAAGAAGCCATTCTGTCCCCCAACATTATGCTACCCTCTTCCATATTAGCTTAGGAGTCAAGAGGCACAGATAATGAAATCCTGCAAATTAGAATCTATAATATTTTGAAGGTGGAAGAGTCTAGATCCAAGGCCAAAGAACGTTTTAAGCATCAACAGGAGATAGTAAAGCTGTGGTTTGATAAACATAAAGATGGAAAAAGGGAATTTGAAGTGGGAGACCTGGTTCTTAAGTGGGATCACCCGCATGATGAAAAGGGAAAGCACACAAAATTTCAACAGTTATGGGTTGTCCTTTTTCAGATTGTAGCCAAACTTGGCCCCTCAACCTACAAATTGCAATATTTACAGGGGTGGGAAGAGAACTTACTAGTCATTAGAGGAAATTTGGGGTCTAAAATGGGCCTTATAAGAAAACACGCCAACAATAAATTTTGTGAGTTGGAATTCAAGAACCAATACAATTTCAATAAAATGAGTTAACCATAATGGTTGGATTGACATATTTTTCATAAAAGAAAACTACTTTTTTATTCGTATTTTCGACATATCTCCCTGTGTTTTTACTCAAATTTCAAGTGGGAGAGCTTGATGGATGCATAATTTAATTCTGCATCCAATGAGTATTCGCAATGCATACTTTTGACAGACCCCGCTACCCAAAAAACAAGAAATACCTGAAAAACCGTGATGATGATGTCATCATCACATTTTTTCAGGTATTTCTTGTTTTTGGTGTAGCGGGGCCCATCAAAAGTATGCAGTGTGGGTACTTGTTGGATTTGGAATTAAATTCCACATCCAACAATCTCTCCTACTCATAATTTGAGTAAAAATACAAGGAGATATGTCGAAAATACGAACAAAAAGAAGTATTTTTTTTCACTCTTCCTCCAAAATTAATAACTATTATTTTATTATTTTAGCTATTATTTTATTATTTTTACTATTGTTTTATTATTTTCCTTATGAGGCCCATTTCAGACCTCAAATTTCCTCTAATGTAACGGTTTAGCTCTCAAACCTTATTTTCCCTGATTTTTTATTTCTTGTTTTGTATATAAATAAATTGATTGGGTTGTTTACTTTGTTTTATTTCATTGCTGATTGTTTCTAGTTAAATTTGGTTTGGNGCAATAGAGTTATGGATTAACTTAAATCCTTGGACATAAGACTGTGTACTATTGTTTGATCTGATAGAATTTCTTCTATTTAAGCAGTTTTCCTAAATGGCTATGAACACATTGAAGTCCTTCTTAATCCCTGTAAAATAACTTAGTATCAAAAGGTCTGGAATACTATTTTGAGGCTCCATCCATTTCACATCTAAAAAAGGTCCGAGGGGGTGACAGCAGAAGACCCACGGAAAGGAAGCAGGGTAAATAGTATGTTATATATAAATGATCCCATGCCAAGAATTGAAAGCCAAAAGGCTGATAAGAGTCAAAAGTCCTAAAACAAAAAAAAACAAAACAAAAAAACAATATCTATCAAAACTAAGTACTGAATCATATAAGTTCAAATTACCAAAATTTCTTCTTCGTTCGTGAGTGGAAAATTAAATACATCTCTCACACAAAAGGAAACTATGGATAGAGGAGCTTGAATAAAAATTTTGAAAGAAAGGCATGAGGAGGACTCAAGAGGACAAAAGGTCCACAAGCACAAAAAGTGCAAAATGGCATGGGAATGAGGAACAAATGAATATTTTTGTTTACCATGTGTTACAATCCTTTGGTGTCTAAGCTAGAAGTTACTTGAAGACCGAGGTAAAATGAAACTCATCTATTTGGCCTCGAAAGAGTTATCTTGACTTTGATATTTTGGGTTTCCATTATTCCTAAAATTGGACTGTCATCAATGATTAAAAGTACATATATTTTCCATTGTGGAAATGTAGACATCTAGAAGAATTCAACATGTTAGTTTGATTGCTGAACAGTCTATTACTTAATACAAAATTTTTGTTCAGAGATTTGGGGTCACCAGTTAGTCGCCAATTGTTGCCGCTACAATGTTTTCGCAAATTTCTAAAAATTTGGGACCCTCCTTTTAAATTTTGTCTTTCTTAGTTGTTGGGATTTCCTAACTTTACTGCGAGTTTGATTTTTTGAGGTTGATTGTTGAATGAATATCTTTGTATGCTGATGCTTCCATTTGAACTTAAGTTTTGACTTATAGATGATTTCTTATTTCGATGTCGAAAATTGTTTGAACTGTGAATCGGGGCCGTAGTCACCTATGCAGCCACTGTTGCGGAGGCTCAATAGCAAATGACCCGATCCAAAAACGTGTATTATGTCGATGCGCTTTTGTTTTATTTTTATTTCGACGTTTTTGTTTCATAATCATTGGAGCACTAGTACCTTGTATTGCCACTGTTTTGGATGGCAAATTGCAAGCACTACGATGGAGGATTTTACCTTTGTTGATCCCACAGTTTGCTTTTGTAATTTTGGTCTTATCACTGTCAGTGCCAAGCTAGACACTTGAATTGGGGGATTAGTTTTTGTTTGCTTGATCACCATCATTTTCATTTTAGCAAAAGCCTTAGTCTATTTGTGTTCCGCCATTGCGGCTCCGGAATGGACTAGCCATCCGCCTTTTAGATTTTCCTTTCGCTGATGTTTTATGTTCTATTTCTCGCCGATGATTCACTTAACATTTGGCTCTATTTTTCTCCAATTTTGACTGGTCTGCGGGCTTTTGGTCTATGTATTTTCTGCCATTGCAGCGTTTTAACGTACTAATAGTATGATGCTTTACTCATTTTGAGCTCCGATGCCCTCTTCTAATGATTTATTTCATCGATGATTTGTTTTGCTCCGGAACCCTTAGATCATGGGTCACCCGCCATTGCGGTGTTTTAGTTAACTAATCGTCTGACGTTGTGTGTTCTGATTCACCAATGGGGGTTTTTATCTGCCAGAGGTTTAGTTTTCCCGCCGGTGGGGTTTTCTCGCCCTAGGCTACAGATTTCTTGGTTTTTGATCAAGTTTGAGGTTTTCACATTGAAAACGCAGTCCTGAGATTTTATTGTTGATGCTCATTTTTATTAGTAGTATGATTTATGTTCATTGAAAGTGGTCTAGATCAATGATGATTTTTTCGTGTTGATCGCAGACAGACATGGGATATTTTCTCAGATTCAGTTGATGATTACTACTGCAAAGAATACATAGCTGGAGGACAACTCAGAATTAAGTTGGCTAAATAAAGAAGCAGCTAAAGCATGAAGAAGTAGAGATTTTTCTCAAGGAAAAGAAGATAGTGAAGGACTGAGATCAACCGGATCTCGAAAGGACCAACGGTTGACTGAGCCTAATTATTAAGAATGGAGTCCTAGGCTCGGGGAGTTCGTCGGTTACCAAGTCATTTTCCTTTTATGAAGTGCATATAAATCTTAATCTTCATTTGAAATGTAACGTTTGCATGAATCATGAGCACTCACAAAAAGACAAAATTGTGAGATTGAACGGTTGGGGGAGCGCTAAGGTTTCCCATTGGGCGACCCAAAAGTTAGGCCTTTTGTATAAATATAGGATATTTAGATAGAGGAAGGAATTTTTCTCATTTATACTTGTGAGAACATGTTGTAAGAGGAACTACTTCGTTTTGCAATAGACAATTACAATTTTTCCTGTTGGAGAAAGCTTTGTTGGAATGTTCAAATGCTGTGAAATGGATGTTGTTGAAGGGGAAATATTTCGTTTTCAGCTTTTATTCATTAACCGTGAGATCGTTCTAACTTTTTGAACCTATGTTCTTGTATGAATGTTCTCAAGTTTATTTTATGATAATTTCCACTATGAGTAATGAATGTTTTCATAAACCATGAGCTATCTTATTGTTCATCTATCTATTCATGTTTATGTGTTTTGAATCAAAGAAGAGCTACCTGTGATTTTTATTAATGCACGAACAGTAATACATTACTCATTAAATGATAATCTCACTCCCTCGAGACAACTTAGTTAGTTTATTTCTTGTTGTGTGTGATTTAGATGTGAGATAGTTTAAGACGAGAGGTAAGAACCCGTGCATGACATTGTGACCGCTCCTCTTACTCTTGATTAATCTACATTTCAGATAGGCACTTGCATTTCATACTTAAAACTCAAAAACACAAAAATATACACAGTGGATTTGGCCGCAACCGGTAAAAACCTTTTATTTTTGTTACTTGACCTACGGTAGCCGGACCGCAAGCCAGACAGATTCCCCATACCAAACAGTCATGGGCTAGTTGGGAACGCCGACTAGGGAGAATCCCTTGCTTTTGTCACCTGCGATTTTCTAGGACTCAACATAAGGTAAATGAGATTATGAAAAGATATGATTCATGCTTAATATTAGATTTTTGTTATATAGCATAGTGCTCTATGATTAATTTTTTAAGGTTAAAGGATTATATTGATTAAAGAATTTAAATCATCTTTGCTAAAGATGTTAATCAAAGGGTTAATTTGTTTATAAATAGAGAGATTATTGTAACCATTAAATTTGATTTATATGAAAGTAATATTATATTGATTATAAGTTAGATATTAGGTGATGGTCATAGTTATGGGTATAAAATATTTTAATTAGAGACATGCAAGTCTCCACTAAGGATAAAGATTACAAATCTTATATGGAGCCTTTGTGAAAGTTTCATGATGCCTTCTCTCTAGTCGATTCTACCCAACTTGGGGTGGCATGTTGACAGTAACCCGGGCAGAGAGCCTAAGGTAGGGTGGTAAGTCGAAGTGAAGCCCTCAGTTGCCATATTAATTGTATCGGTTAAAGTACGTTTAAGTTATTTTTTAATTGTTTAACAAATTGATAGACATTTTATTCTTAATGTTTAAGATAAAAGGAAATTTTGTAAATGAGTAATAATCATTGGTATGTTGAGTTCAACATAGTGAATAGTTGAATTGAAATTTTAGAGATGTATCTAGGTCTACATTTCTAGAAGTTATTTTGTGATTGTAAACATAATTCAATGGAAGGGTTTTTGATAAATTAAATAATATTAAAAAATGGTGATATTTGATCTCATCTATTTGATAATGTAGTAAATGGTTGATCATAGGTTTTCTTAACCACAGTATGTAAAGGTCATTCTATTAATGTATATTCAACAAGTTTTTTTCTATCATTATTGTGATAATATGTCTCTATTATAAGTATCTTGAATTATTGGCTTTCATGATATTTGTGTTATTTTTGAAAGTCATGAAATACCCTCTTAACAAGTAAATACTAAGGACATAATATGAGGGAACCTTGTTCAAAAGGCTAGGGTAGTCTTCCCTCTTTGTTTAATTAATTACTTTAATGATTCAGGTTTAGTTTTTCATGGTAATGAAATAATTTTGTATGGTACAGTACTTTCTCTTAAGTCAAAGCATTCTTCAACTTGACCTTATTATTATTATGAGATTATCTCAACTATGATGTGTGACTCTAATTGATTTATGTGTTAGCATATTCATGGTAAACCATGCTCCTATGAGGTTAAGAGAGATGGGTTAATTGCATATTATTGCATAGCATGCATTCCATTTTATTTAGGTATCAAATATTATATATTGAATTATGATTTTTATTCTTATTCTCCATCCACATGGGAATGTAAATGTGGTGATTCGACTAACAATATTTAGTTTGATGCAGTAAATAAAATAAAATAAAATTACCACATTTCCGTAAAATCAACATGTGAAAATTGGGTTTGATCCAGGGTCATTGCGGAGAGATATCTCAATTGCTAATACATGTGTGCACACTCTTTGAGAAAGGGGGGAGGTCATAAGTTTGAGGCTTAATTCCTTTGGGTTTAGGATTTCTATTTGAAGGACGATGGTTTACCACCCTTACCATCCACGAAATATGGGGAAGTATTGGTTTTTTTCTTGGTCACTTGTTCCCGTGTGAAAGAAAAAAGTACTACATGTCAACTCAACCTCAAGCTCTAAAATCCTTTGAATTTTAAAAAAAAAATTCTCATAAGAACCCATTTATTATTCTACATCATTAATCTCTAACATGGTAGTCCTTTATTTAATGGAGTAACAGAAAATGTTATACTCACTTGTGAAACCAAAAAAAATATATTAAATACATCTTGTGACATTTTCGTGTCATTTGGGATCTAGTTTTGTATACTCTCTGCAACTTTGAGAAAAAAATCAAAATTTTTGTATAGGAATCTAGGGTTCCTACCCTAGCCTCTCTTCTGCTTTACGAACAACTAGGGGCGTTTTATTTGGAGATGATTATGCCTTGGACTTTGACATAGATCTTCTTTGTCGATGAAGGAAATATGGTAAATTTCCCATTTTACTTTGACATTGTCATGGACAATGGTGGTTTCAACTAAGAGAGGGCTACTGAGGAAGCATCAAATTGAAGAGGTGCATTTTCTTCTTGAATTAGAAGAGGTTGAATGTATTTGTTCTATTTGATTCCAACATGGACAATGGCATGTACCAACTATAGTTTTAATGTGTGGTGTGTTAAGCCCTTAATGAGGACACATTACACCATATAGTGTGGCGCATTACCCCCTATATTGCGGTGCATTACATATTATTTATGTAGTATTGGGTCTAATAGTGGGTTTATTAGTTTTTATTGTACACCTTTATATCCTATATATATGAAGGAGATATTCTCATTTTAATCATCATATCATCTTATCTTGTCTTGTAAATAGTGTAAGGAGGTTCCTCCTTGGACGAGGATTTATATTTATCTCTGCTATTTATATTTTAGGAGTGTATTACTCTCTCATTTTCTATTTATACTCTTTTTATGCTATAACTGGTATTTGGTTGCATAACATTTGGTATCAGAGCTCTTTTCTCGGGACTCGCTTCTGCAAAACGAGTCATCGTGGGACTTTCACTACAAATTTTTTTCTACAAGGAATAAGATATTGAGGTTAAAAAACCACTTCCAAAACATGATGAAATATATCTAGTAACAATTTCAAATCCCAAACCATTACAATTTTAGAGATTATTGCAGAGGAATCTATGGTTTTTTACTAGTCCTACAACTAGTCTAAAACATGTGTTGTTGGGAAAAAAGTCATATCTAAGGAATCCAATATACAAATGGAGTGAGACCAGTTGTATATGAAATACGTCAGAATAGGGTATCTATTGTAAAAATTTTAGATACATAAAGAAAATAGTGGACATGTGGCATACAATACAAGTTCTCTCTTATGGATAGGAAAAAAATAAGAAGCTTTGGTATATTTGCAATAACAATTTTTTGGCTGATCCAAATTAGGTGAGACCTATGAAATTCGAAAGAGGACAGACCAGGGTACTACAAGACAAAGGTTTATAATCAGGGGAGTTAAAATTAAAATTTTATCTCAGTTACATGTCATCCCTAAAATAGTCTCCCAATTAGTGGTTAAAAAAGGTACGCCATTTTTCATTTGAATAGATTTTAGTAGAAGAATATATTTGTGGTAATCCATAGGGTGTGATATTGTTAAAAATGCCACCAAAAGTAAGTGGAAGGAGTCACACTCCATTCAAAACCCTAGAGGATTCATCCCTGACCCACAAGGAAATGGAAGATATTTCTTTTAGAGTGTCCAAGTTGGAAGATATGATTAAAGAAAATGCGAAAATTAAAGACTTTGCTAAATTAGAAAAGAAGATGTATACTAAAGAAGATCTGAAAGGGATGTCTAGTAAATAATATCTCCAAGACTTGAAGGAATTTATCAAGGATATCAAACATAAATTTATTCCTCAATTATCTACTCAATAAGAGGATAAGGAGGAACAACATAACTTATTCCAGTCGCGTTTGGAGAAAATTGAAAAACAATTGGAGAGTAGGAATTTGGAGTCAAAAGTTTATGATTCACTACAACATCATAGGTCAATGCAGGTCCAAGAAACTACTTTATCACCAAGATTGACATGCGAAAGTTTTATGGCAAGGATCCAATCAAGCAGATTTTTCATATGGAGTGATTCTTTGATCTACACCAGGTTCCCGCTATGAAAAAGGTAACTATTGCATCCCTGTATTTAGAACCTGATCAATTTGTATGGTACCAATGGATCTGTGACCATAAAAAAGAGTCTATTATCTCTTTTTCTATATTCATCGAATAATTGATTGCAAATTATGGGAATATAAATAGAAACACCTTCTTCAGTGAATTGGTAAATCTCAAGGAAAAGGGTTTAGTTAAAGATCACATCAAGCAATTTCATCAGCTAAGTCTTAGAGTGAAGAATATTTCAGAAGATAATTTGTTAGATTTATTTATTGGAACCTTGAAAGATAAAATTCAAAATGATGTGTAACTCTTTCAACCATCATCTCTAGAGAAGGATTTCATGATGGGAAGGAAGGTTGAAAATAAAAATATGGCAATGAATACTAGAAAGGCATTCTCCAACACATATAGAGAAAATAATTTTCCTTCTTCTTAACCACCACAAACATTGACACCCCAACAACTAGATGAAATAAGAGAAAAAGGATTATGCTTTAATTGTAATGGAAAGTATAGTAAGGGACATAAGTGCAATGAGAATAAATTATTCTACATATATTGTGAAGAGGAAGAACCAAAAGAAGAGGAAGCATCTCAAGAAGAGGTGAATTCAAAAGAATTAGAATAGGATTATTCAGAAGAAATTTCTCCCACCATATCGTGTCATGCATTGGCTGGAATTATCACTCCTCAAACTCTCAAGATAGAAGGATACATCAAAAATAAGAAGGTAACAGTGATGATTGATTCTGGTGGTACTCATAATTTCATTCACTGTAAATTAGCCAGAGTTCTTAATTTCTTTGTTTATCTAGCACCAAAATTTGAAGTAATGATTGCATATGGATGAACTATAAATTTCTCATGGAAATGCCATAATATCAATCTACCTATGTGAGAATATGTATTGAATAGTCTAATTATTTCTATCCCAATGTGTGGTGTTGATGCTATCTTGGGTTTCCAATTGTAAAAAAAATTGGGAACAATGGCTTTTAATTTTCAAAATATTTTCATTAAATTTTCATGGGATTGTAAAGAATATGAGTTAAATTGTATCATAGGAAAACCAAGCAAGGTGATAAGATCTAATGGTATGACAAAGTTGTTAAAAAGGGGACATCAAGGTACAGTTGCACAATTATTCTCCTTAAATGTTCGAACCTCAAAAGTACATATCTCCCTAGATTTCTAAAGGGTTATTAATAAGAATTCCAAGGTATTTGAAGATATTCCCAAATGTCTTCCACCTATCCATGACTTTGATCATGTTATCCACTTAATTCCACGCAATATTCCTACTAACATCAGACCTTATCGATATCCCTATAGACAAAAGACTGAAATTGAGAATATTGTGGATGAAATGTTAAAGGATGGCATTATTAGGCCTAGAAAAAGTTCTTACTCTGCACCAGTGGTAATGGTACACAAGTCAGATGGATCATGGCATATGTGTCCTGATTATAGAGAGCTCAAAAATATCACCATTAAAGATAAGTTCCCCATTACTGTCATTGATGAATTGTTAGACGAATTACATGGAGCAGTTATCTTCACAAAGTTAGATCTTCATTCTAGGTATCATCATATTCAAATGAAGGATGAAGACATCACCAAAACAACATTCAGAACTCATGCAGGTCACTATGAATTTTTGGTCATGCCATTTATTCTAACAAATGCACCTTCCACATTTCAAGGTTTCATGAATTCTATTTTCAATACTTTCCTTGGAAAGTTTGTGCTGGTATTCTTTATTGATATATTCATATCTATAGCAAGTCTTGGGAAGAACATGTTTAAGATGTTGTGAGGGCACTACAACTACTAAAGGAGAACGAACTATATGGAAAACCCTCAAAATGTTTCTTTGGGAGAAATGAGGTAGAGTATTTGGGTCATATTGTATCTCATGAAGGTGTCAAGGTAGACCCTAAAAAAAAAAATCCACGATGGATTGGCTGATTCCCAAAACCCTAAAGAATATTTGAGGATTCTTAGGTCTAACAGGGCACTACCGCAAGTTTGTTCGGAACTATGGAAGAATAGGAGCTCCTCTAACATCGTTACTGAAGAACAATGCATTTTCTTGGACTCCAAAGGCAACTCAAGCTTTTCAACAACTCAAAGAGGTCATGTGTAAAGCTCCTGTTTTGGTGACACGAGACTTCAAAAAAAAATTTATTATGGAATTTGATGCTTTAGGAAATGGAATTGGAGTTGTAATAATGCAAGAAGGACACCCTATTTCCTTCACAAGTCATCCAATCAAGGGAAAGAACTTCAAAAATCCCACTTATGAGAAGGAAATGTTGGCAATACTACATGCCTTGATGCGATGGCATGCCTACCTTATAGGGAGACATTTCAAGGTTAAACTGATCATGATAGCCTTAAATACTTTTTAAAACAAAGGCTATCTTCATAAGAGAAACAAAAATGGGTAACAAAGATGTTGGGATATGAATTTGAAATCATATACAAAAGGAGGAAGAAAAATGATGTCGCAGATGCACTCTCCTCGAAAGATGAGGATGTTGAAGAATTACTCTATGTTATTTCAATCATCCAACTAGATTGGATATTCGAAATAACAGACGAATAAAAAAATTACCAAAAAATATGGACATTTATTCAAAAGCTGCAATAGGATCCTAGTGCCTCTAATACATTTCGGTGAAAAGAGGACTTGCTATGGTACAAGGATCACTTATATCTTAGTAAGAGTTCCCATCTCAAGAAAAAGGTATTTTCTGAATTCCACTCTTCACCGATAGGAGGGAACTTAGGTTTCTTTAAAACCTACAATAGGGTAAAGAAAGATTTTTTTTTGGGATGGTCTTAAAACTGAAATTCAAAATTTTGTTGCAAAATTTTTGGCTTTCCAACAAAATAAAGTGGAAACAATTAAGACCCTTGGTCTCCTATAGCCACTTTCCATTCCAAGACAAAGGTGGACAGAGGTCTCGATGGATTTAATCATAGGTTTACAAAATTATGAAGAAAGAGTGTCATCATGGTGGTTTTTTATGGACTTACTAAATATGCACACTTCTGTGCAGTATCTCACCCCTTCAAAGAAAGCATGGTTACCAATTATTTTATGGAGACAGTAAAAAAACTACGTGGTACTCCAAATATTATAGTTACTGACAGGGATCCCATTTCCACTCGAAATTTTTGGATCAAAATATTTTCTTGTTTGGGTACTCAACTGGCTCATAGCTCATCTTATCACCCACAATCTAATGGACAAACAAAGATAGTAAAAAAATGTTTGGAAGGGTATCTTTGATGTTTTTCGATTGATAAACAAACAGAATGGGTTGAGTGGTTACCCTTGTAAGAATGGTGGTATAATACTTCCTTCCATACATCATCCAAAATGACCCCATTTATGGCATTGTTTGGCTACCATCCACCATCCATACATCATCCAAACTGACCCCATTTATGGCACTGTATGGATACCATCCACCATCCATCACATATTCACCAAGAGACTCTAAGGTTCAAAAAGTGGAAGACCACATGGAGCATCAACAACAATTTCTTCAACTCTTAAAGGACAACATGAATTTGGCACAAAATCGAATGAAACAACAAGCCAGCTAATTAGGGTCTCTTTTGAAACGTTAGATGCAATATAAAACTGAAAAAATAGGCATCCACCAAATTACATGGATATTTTGGGACATTTACACAATGAATATTGGGATGAGTAAAAATAATGAAATGTAGGATTGAATTACATTTCCAAATATTTATTTTTTTGGTATTGAAAATGTTCTTAACTATCTAAAGTTTGATATTTTTTAACGAACACTTTTTATTTTTGGGACAAATTATAAGGTATATTTTTGTGTGTGTGTAGCCTTTGATTGCCTACATGATGGAATCAACTTATGAAAATGGGTAGACATATAGAGAAAAAATATTACTAGTGCATGACTATTTTTCCAAAAATTAAAAATAAATAATTTAATTATCTAAGTGATCAAACCTTGAAAGTATTATGTCAATTATGGGTGGAACGTTTGAATGTCCATATATAATTATTTGGAAATGTTTTTTTATAGCATGTAGAGGTCAATCTTTTGTATTGCACCATACATTTTTTTTCAAAAGGGTTGAGAAATGGAAGAGTTATGGATGAAAAACTAACAATCTTTTTTAGTCGATGAGTGATGACAGAAGATAAATAAAAGAAAAATAGAAAAAAATATATATTCTTGTTAAAAATTACATAATTGGAATCTGCAAAAAAAAAAATATGTTTCTAAAATTTCATCAAAAAGGGTGTGTAGCATATTGTAACCAATGGATAAACACAAGAATATTGAAAATTTGGATGTAATGCTCAATAAGCCATGCTTTATCATACTCCCATGCATAGGCATGATGAATATGAACTAGAGTACGAAGTAGACAGATTGGAATAAGAATTCCATGCCAGCATGGGTGGAGGCTTGGCCATAGTGGCACTAAATGTGCACGCATTTTGTTTGAACTCAAATTTGTTTTTCCACCAACATAAACATGTGTGTGTTATATTTATGCATAATACAAACACGTTTTGTAATACTATAGCACGTGCGCATTGTGGAATCCTATAACTTTACATTTGATTATTTTTCCAATTATAACAAGTTTTTTATTATTTTATGTCCACCCCCACACCCCTCTTCCTATTCTCCCTACCTCTAACCACCCATCATCTCTCTCCTTAACACACCATCATCCCAATCATTCTCTCTCTCTCTCTCTCTCTCTCTCTCTCTCTCTCACACACACACACACACACACACACACACACACACATAGAGATACCCTTAACATCTCCCTCTCTCAACTCTCTCTCCACTCTCTCTCACTCCCAAAATCATCTAACTACACTTAGCCCCTACCCCCTATCTATTCCCCAACCCTATCTCTCTCATACACAGAAACCCATAGGTACCCCCTACCACTAACACCCACTCTCTTCCCCCCAATTATTACTAACCCCCATCCTCCTCTCCCTACCTCTAAATCCCTTTCTCGTCCTCTATATCTCATCTCATATTCTCCATTACTAAATCCTTCTCCACTCTCTCACACTCCCCAACCCATAACACCTAACAACCCTCTCCTAAACCCATAACACACACACATACAAACATATTCACATGTATCCCCCTACGTCTAACCCCCCTCCTCCTCCTGCCTCAAAGTCCCCTCTTCTTCCCCTTATCTCTAACCTCACCCAATCCATTCAATCCACTAAGAAACCACTGCTCTCTCTCTCTCTCTCTCTCTCTCTCTCGCACACACACTCACTCACTCACTCTCTCTCTCTCTCTCTCGCACACACACTCACTCACTCACTCTCTCTCTCTCTCTCTCGCACACACACTCACTCACTCACTCTCTCTCTCTCTCTCTCGCACACACACTCACTCACTCACTCTCTCTCTCTCTCTCTCTCTCTCTCTCTCTCTCACCCTCTCTCTCTCTCTCTCTCTCTCTCTCTCTCTCTCTCTCTCTCTCTCTCTCGCACACACACACATAGACACAGAGACACCCACTCACATATACATGTCACCCCATACCACTAAGAAACAACTCTACTCTATCTCTCTCTTACAAACACCCGCATCCCTATGTCCCCTGTTGATCCTAGATTTGTTATCATTTTTGGCAGTTAAAGTACTTATTTTAGAATATGTTTTATTATCTTTTCGCATATTTTATGTCACGATGATCACTAGTCAGCCGAGGTATGTATGAATTTAAGGTTTATATAAAATCCATTTATTATTATCATTTATTGTTTTATTAATTAAAATTGACATTATTGAAGTGCATTTCATATATTAATTGAGTTGTATATTTGTTTGCTGGTTATATAATATTTTTGGATGAATTAACAACAAGCACACATTCAGCTTGCCATGTGCACAACACATATAGCTCGTCACCCAGCTCATTGTACGAAACTCGTTGGCAGGTTTCTAGGCATTTAAATATTGTTACTATAGACCATAGTCCTTAAACACACTAGCAAACAGACATCACATTCGCCCTAGATATGCACCCACATATCCCGCTCATGGTGTAGATCATTGTTCATCTTTTTGTCCAGATCACTAACTAGGATGTGCACTGTTGAGAACCGATTCCAAGCATTAAAACATTGAAACATCTTGTGAACTGTTTATTGTCCACGTGTTGGGATGATGGAGAAGCTTGCTTCTAGATGATCCACCATCACGACGCCCCTGCTTAGCACCTCACCAATAGACAATGTGTTGGTTTGGTGCATTTAACCCGTGTTACAAAAGATTCGTCATGTATGTTGCCTCTGCTCACCACTAGTCCTCCTATTGCATGAAGGAAGTAGTTGTGCGCCACATCACACATGTTGAATAGAACCAACCATGATGGAGACAGAGCCTATGCATTACACCATCCAATGAAGAGAGTCAATGAGCACTGAAGGAGGAATATCCTATGCGTTGGAGTTTTATTAATTGAACGCCTTTATGGATTGAGTAAATTTAGAGAGCAGTTGACCACTAAAGGGTCAACTTTCTCATCCCTGTAAACACTATATATAAACACCTCCTTGTGAAGAGTTAGAGTTGATCATTTTCATTTGTTAGATAGTCATTTTTGGAGAAGAACTATGTATTTTTTTTCCATCATTTGAATAAAGAGTTCCAAGCTTTGTTGTTTATGATTGTGTTTCAGGAAGTGTTAGCTAGGAATCACCCATGATTTCTAAGAGGGCCCCTCATCAACTAGAAGTTTCTTTTCTTGTTTATTTCTTTCATCTTTTCTGTTGTAGTTAGTTTAAATTCCAGTTTGTTTTATTATTTCATTTTTTTTGTAATGCCATTTTATTTCTGAAGATTAAATAGTTAACTGCACACACAGTTTGCTTTCAGATTTGTTTTCAGCCATTTCATTTCCAGTTCATTGTTCAGTTTATTTGCAAGAAGGTAGAATAGAGTTTGAGACCTTCAAACTCTCCAACGCAGCTTCCTTCGTTATAATTATCCGACTGCGTAATGACCACCTTTAAATAAAATAGACTGATTTTTTATCAATTTAAATAGATTCACTTCTGTTTATTTCATTTCTGTTATAACTTAGAAGTTGTGCAATTTGAATTTCATTTTTTTATTAACATGCAATGATTTCTTTATTTTCATGAATTTTTTTAAGTTTATTTCACTATCAAATTTGCTTAATAATTAGGTTTACTTATTTCCTTTATGCATTAGATTTACATCTACGTGAATTCAGCTGAAGATGAGATCATTTAGGTTAATTTCTATCATTTCAATTGTGCAAACTATCATTTGGCCAGCCTATTTAAACTTTCATTTAGTGACCCCTTTCAGACCTACAGTTCAGTCTAACATTCAGCCCATAGTTTCATTTTTAGTGTTTTTAATGTGTTATGAGATTGTTTTGAGTTCTATTTCTTTAATGTTTCAAGTATGCTTTGATTGAGATAGTTAGATGATAGTTTTATTTTATATTCAAGTTAAATTGGATTGTTTTAGGTTATTCTTTAAAAGTTACCTTACCTCTTTTCACCTTAAATATGTGTTAAGCTATTTTATGTTTTGTTTCTTGAGTTTGTTTCTGATTTCTCTTTATTGATGTATTGTTTTTTGTTCATGCCTTTGGATTGATTTATCCGTTTGCATGTAAAATTCAGTGTTATATGTAATCCTCACTATTTTTTTAGGTTATTCCTTTTTCATTGTGTGATTACTGAAAGAGACTTGTAGGACATAATTCAAAGATATTCCTATTAAGTTTTCTACTTGTTTCTTTTTATTTAATTTTATTTATTAATTTTTCTACTTGCTTATTAGTTAGGTCTTACTTGCATCTTAGTTTCCTATTTGAAACGTTAGTTGTTCATAGTATCATTTTCAGTTTGAAGTTATTTACTTATAAAATTATTTGTCAATTATTTAGTTTAATATTTTGTTCCGGTTTAAACACCTTAATAATTGAATTCTTAGGAGTTTGACTCGATTTTTCATTTTGAAAGACCTTTCAATCTTTTGTTTGTTAGAATATTTTCACAACACCATAGGAAACCGTCTACCTTCGCATATATTGTGTGTCAAATCTAATCCTACCAACCCCAGTTGATAATTAAATATTAGGTGAATTAATATAGATGTTATAACACCCAACATCCTCCACTAGCACTAACACCCCCCCTCCTCTCTCCCTCTCTTCCCCCAATATTCCACCTAACTCATACCAACCCCCCTTCTTCCCCCCAACTCTTACTTACTCATACTGACCCCTCCCTCTTTCTGTTACATTTTTATCATTTAATCAATATGATCTAGGATCTTATCTGAGAGAATAACATGCACACCGATAATCACAAGAGACAAGAGACATAAAGAGTTTTCCTCAAGGAAACCATAAAGGAGAAAATCCTGTAACTTCCTCAGAGATAGAATGAGCACCAATAGCAAAAGTAAGACAAAAAAAAACAAAGATAATCTATTACAGTTGTTCTCTCCCTCACTTGTGTGAGATCCTCCTCTCTCACTCATGCGCTACACTTGAGGGAGTGTATATTTCAAATAGAGAGTCTCACTCTCTATTTATACTAATTTTCCACTTGATAATTACTCTACAGGGTCGACCTCACTAGGAGAGTCTAATAACCCTAATACCCCTCAACTGTGGGGACTATTTCCTTGAATTACAATGGAGTATTAACCTCAATGAATTTACATGACTTTATTATAATAATGACTCTCCCGATAAAAGGAACAAACATCTATGTTAGGGTACAATGAAACAAATATAAAATATACAAGTGAATACATTACGAAGTAACAAATACATCAACACCCCCTCTTAACTAGGAAGGTATTCTCTTGACATAGTTCATCAGCAGAAGTTTGCATCACTAGATTATCATCAAAGTTGGATCATCATCATCATCACTGCTCCCTCTATCTTGAGAAAATGGATCTATCTCTCAATTATACTCGTCATAGGAAGTTCTATAGAGCTATCCCTTTTTCATGTTGGATGTAGGTATCAACACTCATATTTGACCATGGGAGGCCCATATTCCCACCATTTTAGAAAGGATCAACACTTATATATGATCATGGGAGATCCCTCCTGGCACCATGTTAGAAAGGCCCAACAATTGCATCCATTTGTATGGTAGGACACACCATTTACCATCCAAGGAAAGGCCCAACACTTACATCCACTGGAATGGTAGGACACATAATCTACCATCCAAGAAAAGGCCCAATGCTTACATGCACCGACATGGTAGGGCACACCATCTACCATCCAAGGAAAGGAACAAAACTTACATCCACCGGCATGGTAAGACACACCATCTACCACCTAAGGAAAGGATCTACACTTACATCCACCAGAATGGTAGGACACACCATCTACCATCTTTTAAAGGATCTACACTTACATATTACCATTAGAGGCCCTGCCTACCACCATGTCAGAAAGGCTTTGCATTTACATCTAAGCATGGGAGGCCCAGCCTACCACCATGTCAGAAAGGCATTGCACTTACATCCAACCATGGGAGGCTCATCTTTCCACCATTTCATAAAGGAACAACACTTATATTTGACCATGGGAGGCCCAACCTTCCACCATGTCAGAAGGGCTTAGAAATTTCATCCAACCATGGGAGGCCTATCCTGCCACCATGTCGAAAGGGCTCAACACTTATATCTGACCATGGGAGGAAAAACATAACACCATGTTGGAAAGTCTCAACACTTACATCTGAGCATGGGATTCCCAACTTGCCACCATGTCAAAAATATCAACACTTACATTTGACCATGGGAGGCCTAGCCTGCTACCATTTTAGAAAGGCTCTCGGACTCATCACTTCCCCTTGGAAGGAACCTCTATGTGAAGTAAACACTAGAGCCTCACTTCTCCTCACTGTATCACATGAAAATGCAATTCATATCAGTCAAATCAAATAGTAGCTTTCATAAGAAACATACTACCTCACAAATAGTCGAGCAAGTGGCAACATATTTTTCCTCACATCTACTCAACGTACTACCAGAATGTTTCCTGCTAAACCAAGAGATCACACCTAATCTCATACTGAAGAAGCAGCCTGAAGTTCTCTTCCTATCAATGGAACTACCTACCCAATCTGAATCTACATAACCTTCCAGGTTAATATTTTGATTTGCTTCATACTTGAGCCTATAATCAATTGTACCCTTCAAGTACCTAAGAATATGCTTTGTAGCAATCATTTAGGAACTAGCGCAATGTTTTCACAGCAAAGCAAATATATGGTCTCGTATTTGTCAGGTACATCAAGGAACAAATCATCGGATGATACATCATGGCAGCAAATGTCTCTAATGAAGCACCACTCAATGGATTCAGGTTTCATTCCATAGGTGTGTCCATGGAATTACAGTCCATCATCTCGAGCCTCTTCAAGATCTCCAATGCATACTTCCCTTTTCCAAGGAATATTCCATATGTACTCTGCCACACCTCCATGCCTAGAAATTAGTGCATCATACCCAAGTCCTTCATTTCAAACTCGGTAGCAAGTCTCCTTCTTGCATATTTAATGAGTTCTTCTTTTTGTGTTAGGAATAGGTCATCGAAATATAACAGGAGCATCACTAGTATTACGCCTTCAACCTTGAATCAAAGTTTGGAATATGCTTTACTCTCAGTAAATCCTAGAGCAATCAATAAGTTGTCCATCCTGTCGTACCATGTCAAACCTCAGGATCTTCTGTAGTAATTCCCTCTGAAGTGGAGCATCATTCTCCCTCTATCTTCCATACTCTATGTATTGAAACATTATGTACTAGACTGAAAACTAGCTTCCTCTGCTACTAATATTCTATTTATCCATCTAGGGTCACTGGATACCAAGATCCTCTATCTTGAACCTTTTGAAAAGTTCTTCTCGCACCCATCTGTGAGCTTGTCATCCTTTATAGGATTTCATATTCAAACTTGTAGTAAAGGTTAAGATCTTCATCACTCTATGTGATCTTCAAGCTCCTCATGTATGTGTTATCCCATGGGTTCCTTCTCAACTCTTACAAGTCCTTCCTTAATTTGCACACATGATTCTTTCTATCATGTGTCTCAACTCCCAGTGGCTTATCTATATATACTTGATTCGTCACTGGTGCCAATGTCTCCTCGTAGTGTATGTATTCTTTCTCTGAGAGGCCTCATGCTACAAATATTTCATTGCATCCTACGATGTTTCCATCTATTGCTTGTTGGATCTTGTAAATCCATTTGGCAGACACTATGGACTTCCCTTCAGGTCTTGATACCACATCCTATACATCACTCTTCTTGAACTATATTTTTCCTTCCCTTTCTTCCTGGATACTTCTTCATAGATGGAAGGCTCTGCATCAATGATGTCTCTCAACAGTGTCAAATAACTAGAGTATGTCTGAGGCCTCTTTATTTCTTTGAAAGTATCGTCATATTATTCTTCATATTGGATTATTTCTTGTACCCAAGGTGGTCTTCATCTCTTTGAGTTGGATATACCTTTCTGTTTATATTCTTCTGAAGCTCTTTCTTTCACTGTGGTGTCTTTGAACTAAGAAGCTTTAGGTTCCTCTTCATGTATAATTATTGGAGTGAATATTGAACTGTTGTTACTTGTTCTTTGGAACAACTCTCATCCTTATTTTATTGTAGGATATTGTACGCAATCTTTCCTACAAGTCAAATGCACCAGTTGCATGGTTAGAAACATTTGATAAGGCATATTCAAAATGGAAAATTCTTATGCATAATGATATAATCATGCCACTATCTTATCCAATACAACATTCATCCATATCTCATATAAACTTTATAGATGTATTCCATCTCTTACATGACCTAATTGAGATTGTGCACTAATCCAATATATCAGCAAAGAGGTTTCATTCTAGATAACTAGAAATGGAGAGTTGAATATCACCGTGGGCTACTTACCCATCACATGCATATTAGTACTATACTGTCATCAATGCAAACATTCTATCATGCATATTTCACAACTAAGCAATGTCATATAAACAAATAGATATATATGAAAACATGATTCAAATACTTATGTTTATTTGTTTCATGGGTAGAATCCTTTTTGAGCCTTCAAATTCATCACCTTATTCATGCATAACATCATAATTTTTTAGCCAAATGCTAATATGGATAATATGTTCGTCAAGAATTGAGTCCTTCATATTATTCATCGCTAAAGGGATCTCTTTTTGATTCGTGAGAGCTTGATCTTCAATTTCTCCCATATTCTCTTATCTTATTATGAGTCGAGCTTCTTCTTGTGTGCACTCTTCCCAGAGTCTGTTGAAGGTAATCACTTCCTTTTGGCACATATTCCTTTAAGGAATGAATCCCATGATCCTGGGAGGCCATTCAAGGTGGTTATAATAATATCTTATTCTTCTTCGATTGCTTCATGATAGCATCGTACACATCCTTTTGGTGTATTCAAGGATGACACGTGAGGGATGAGATGATCCTCAATAGAATATATAATTATTCTCTTGACTCTAGCCTTAGCCTCATCTCCCTCTGGCTCTTAGAACTTCCTTACTGAAATATTGATCTAGGTCAATTTATTCAAGGATCACGAAGTTCTTATACTTCCATACTTGGAAGTTTTTAGCTTCACCAAGCTTGTCATCAAGCTGGTGTGATTAGTCATTTTGAAATGAGAACCTCAAATGTAAATAGAAAAATATTAGATCTTATTGATTTAAGGTGTTCGTCATGGTTCTAGAGCTGGATGATATAGGGTTTGTCAGAGAAACCCTAATTTTAAAAACCTGGAATCTTTCAGATCTGATTGGATAGAGATATGTGCCTCCTAATGGCGAGTTGAGAAGCATACTAATTTTCCCAAAACTGTGATCAAAACTGCAAAATATCTTATGAACTAGTTTTTTTCAATTTCTTCTGCAGAATTTCATGATATTGTTTCTGCAGTATCTCTGGATGTACTTCTTCTCTATGTTTAAAACTTCACAATGAGGTATCCTCGTCTATCCTCTCTTAAACACCGTAGTTTTGAGTAGAATTGGTTTCATTTATTGGGACTTATGATATTTTTTCCAAGGTGACATATTTCGAGGCTGTTCACCATAGCAAACTTGTACAAACTACCACGTGACACAGTTTCACCTTTAGTGTATGAAACTTTTACCATGGAAATTATAGTCCATGCCATACATTAGAGGAAATCTCAACTCAAAATGGGCCTCCTAAAATGAACTAATAAAATAATAGTTAAAATAATAAAATAATATTTATTAATTTTGGAGGAAGAAAATAAAAAAACTACTTTTTTGTTTGTATTTTTGACATATCTCCGTGTGTTTTTACTCAAATTTCGATCGAGAGAGCTCGTTGGATGTGGAATTAAATTCCGCATCCAACGAGTACCCACTCGGCATACTTTTGACGAACCCCACTACCCCAAAAACAAGAAATACCTGAAAAAATAGAATGATGATGTCATCATTCCATTTTTTCAGGTATTTCTTGTTTTTGGGGTAGCAGGGTCCGTCAAAAGTATGCCGAGTGGGTACTCGTTGAATGCGTAATTTCATTCCACATCCAACGAGCTATTCCGATCTAAATTTGAGTAAAAACACACGGAGATATGTCAAAATACAAACAAAAAAAGTAGTTTTTTTTATGATGCCTATCCCCAAATTTATATTAAAAAAGTGTTTAAGACCTATACGGTATTTCAAATTTAAAGCAATTTCATTGGCTAACACATGATGACATGGAATTTGAATAAAAGTTAAAAGGCCCTTTTTGAGTTGAAATTTCCTCTAATGTATGTAATCTCGAGAAATTTAGTTTGGACCTTCATAGCCCGAGATATAGCAATTCTCCCAATGTGTCCTGTTTAGGGTTGAATCCTTTGAGAGGTTAGAACCCTAATTTGGAGGAATCATATCTCCCAGAATATAGAAATTCTGAGGCTGAAACGTTTACATAGGGTATACCAAGAAATTATCTTCATCCTGCAAACATTTCAGCTCATTAACCTTCTCCAATCTCGAGATATAGTGAATGTACCAAAACTACTAGTTTTAGTATTTTAGGGTTTTTTAGGCATGAAACCCTAATTTCCATTAGCTTCCATTGTTGATGTATTTCATATGTACAATGAAACTTCTCTAATTCCTATTTTAATGAGAACCTCAAATGGAAATACAAGCGATTTCAATCTTACCAATTTGAGATTCCTAAACTGGATCTAGAGTTGATCTTTTGCAGTGTTGATTTTTTGGTCCGGGGTCAAATTAGGGTTTGACTTTCCCGTAGTTTTCCCAACCAAAAGCTTTGATCTTGGTCTCTAGATTTATATTTTGAGGAGGATATCAATCCTATGTTGGGCTCACTAAAAAATTTCTCTTCTGTGAAAAGCCCTAATTTCCCAGAGTAGTGAGAGGTCAAAAACTGAAAAATTCCCGAAATCAAATTCTGCTTCAACAAAAAGATGTGCTCTTGAATGGAGAGTTATCCTAGCCTCCTTTTGTTGATGATATGTGGAGAGAGACCTGTTGGCCTGATTTTCTGACCTAGGCCAACTAAGGAGATTAAGCCCACACAAGTCGCTTAGAACAACTCCCGGTGTGCTTGAAATGGAACAATCTCCCAGGTTATGGTCCTGCTACCAACTGAATTTTCCTCTTAAGGATATTCTAAAATTCAGTAGAAATTTATCCTAATCTTATTACTATCTAAATAAACCCTAGAATTAGTTTTCTAAGACCTAAGTTATCCTAAACTGCTTTCTTAATGAAAGTCTTCAATTTTTGAGGATTTTTCTTTAAATATTCTAATTCAAAGGATATTGTAAGTTTTACAAAATTAATCTAATCTTATTTAACAATTGTTAAATATAAACTAAAGTTTAAAATAAACTATACTAAAACTAAAATTAACAACTTATCCTATCTCAGTTGAGAGCAATTTGTAAACTAAATTACTTATCAATTAATAATTCAAGTAAACAAAGAGATATACAATAATGATTTAAATGAAAATATTTAAATCATTGTCATTAGACCACTCTTTTAAATATGCACATAACAGAAAATTAAAACAAATAACTACTTTTAATTTCTCTGTAATGTTCTATTAATTAATAATTAATAATCAATACCAAATATTTAAATAAAAGATAATATTTATTATGACAATATTGTAAAAACACAAATGAAATGAAAATAAACATGAAATATTAATATTACTAAAATTCCAATTCTCAATATAAATATTGATAAATAAAATGAGTAATATTATCATTTAAATATTAATATCGTGTAAACAGAGTACTAATTTAGATAACGAATACAATCATAACAAAGCATAATTGCACCAAAGTATAACGAGAGAGTGATATATTGAAATATATATAAAGTGTTCAAAAATAGTACCGAACAATGATACCAGTTTAAGAACTTAAGTCACACTCCTTCTCCGAAGGCAAAACTCTAGTAAAGAGATTAAACTAGAAATGAAATGATATTTCAACTAAGTATTTCTTCTGATACTCCATCGATCATCTTTACATTGAACTTACTAGTTTATATAACCAAACTAGTAACTCATTTCAGTTTCTAATAAGTGCTATAATAAAGACAACAGGAATCCTATCCCTATTTAGTTGCATCGAATCTCTTCCAAAAAGACACCTAGCATAAACATTTATCCTATGAGATAAAACTGTAAATTAAATGACTAGCCTGTATTATCTCTTGCTCAAATGAACTGACTTATAACATGGCCATCTTGAGCATCCAATCCTTCCAGAAGCACCAACGAATGCCAACAATGAACAAAAATAGGCTATATTCTTTATAGCATAACGATACCATGTACACCTGTAACATATGAAATAAAATTCTTATTAAAGTCATGTTGATAGAAAATGAAATAAAATAAAACAAATTATAAGCATGCCTGCAAAATATATGATTTTGTAGGTGTGCTCATTAAAACATTTATTACCTGTCAAAAAGGGAAATAAACTAGCATAACTAAAAGATAAAATATATCAAGTTTTGTTTTGTAAACTAATTACTCTTCTTGCTTCAGAATGTTTAGCTTTAAGCTTTATGGTCGTTAGCTTCTATCGATTTACTTGCTCACGCAAGTGATGGTAAGTAATTATCATTGATTTCTTGGCTTCCTTGTACCGATTCTTCTTGAGGTTCATATCTTTCCATCATTAACCAATTCTAGTAAATATTCCCTGAACGTTTTATTTTCTTCATGTTTTAAGGATGCATTTGCTTGACATTCTTTTAATTCACTTTTTAATTCTGTGATTTTGGTTTCATATACTCGGTCAAGTACCTGTTGAAGGGTTTCTTCATCCTGATCATGAAATGAATCATCTACTTCTAGAAGAATTAAGATTATTCACATCCTGAACCAGTGAAGGGATGCTCATAAACAATGGTTCAGGGCTAGACCCATAAGCATCCATAAATGATGGTGCCATTTCAAACCTACTTGGATCAATAATGTTTTGGGCCAACGATTTTTCAAGATTCTCCACTATGGGAATAGGTTCATTCATATGTGTTGTCTCAGGAATCAAAGATGAAACATCATCCTCAAGTTTAACAACACCTGGTCGAGTATTTTGCTGAATGGTTATAGGAATGGAGGCTGTAGTCATGCTTCGAGTGAATCTTTGTGTACCAACCAAAACAGAATCCTTTGACTCAAAATTTCTTCTATCACAACAAACTTGTGCTAACTGTTCAATTTTTCTTGTATACTCATCACAAGGTTTTTTAGGAGTGCACAAATAAGAGAGGAATTCATGAGTAACAGAATCAGAATTTACATCATTCATCAATTCACTAGCCACCTTTGTAGATGCACTAAAACATTTGACAGATGGAGATGGTTCCATATTAGTTCCAGCATATAATGGATCAACCTTATTTGTAAAATCATTACTAATATGAGTATCTAAAGACGAACTTGCTTCCTATAACCTACTATCCCCTGGCTCAGCTTTATGAACATCATCCACTTCAGATTTTAATGGAGATTTATGCTTTCTATGAGTTTTAGGAGGAGGATTAGGCCAATACTATGTCAACCCTAACTTGTTTTCAGCCAATAATTCATCCCAGGATCTACCAATAAGGGATAACTAATGCTGAATTAAAATTTTAATCAAACAATGGTGGAACAAGCTCTTATCAGGATTGCCTATAGTATTTTGCACCGAGTGTGCCATTTTCCTCAAGATTTGAAGTAGGTATAAAGGTATATTGAGTTTACAACCTTTCAAAGCTAATAATAATCGCAGATGATAATAATGGAGATGAGAGAAACAACCGTCACAAGAAATGTACCTGACTAAAATTTCATAAGACGCTCGCCATTTCAGTTTTAAGAATTTAACTGAAACCCCAACCTTTAGCTTTGTACTAGTGGGTAAGGGTAAAAGTAATGACTTGCACCTTTTCATATCAACCTTTCCTCCTTTAAACCAACGTTCTCTGGTCTGAGGAAGCTTTGTTGCTTCTGCAATTTTATCTTCATCAATTATAAATTTAAACCTCCCAATCTGAGCCACATTCTCATTCAAGCTCAAAGCGAAATATCTAGTGACTTTAGTATTATGACCATTGAAACGTATAAAGAATGAACCCCATCCTATTTTTTCGAATAATGCAGCAACTTTCTCATAAGCTTCCACCAGCTCAGGCCCTGAAATGTCGAATCGGCTGAGAGGAGCCATTTTCTCATCATTGCAACTCTGGTCATGGTTTGAAATGAATGCAGTTGTGAATATTAAAATAATATGGATCCAAGTGAAAGGCATTATGTGAACCATCAAATCCCTACTTGATTCATACGTGACAAGAACGAGAACCCAAAATTCGGCCATGGTAACCAAATTTTGAAATAATTATGTTAACACTTCCAATTCTAACTGAACTTCGACATTCAAAATAATTCAATTCATGGTTTGATAACCATATGATACAAAAAATGAAGCATTGATAATACGCATACTGGAATGATAGCTTTGTACAGGCGCCATAAATGGTAATGGTTACCAATCATTCTGAAATTTAATTTCAATGACACGATTCCATCATTTAAACCAACAAATGTCAGTAGTATTGATTGGTATCATAAAATTAAAGCCAAAACCAAATGTTAATATGATATCAATCTTTATTTAGGTGATTCAAAAATATCATTATCATTAAATTCCCTATGAATAGATGTTATCAAATCAACCATTCATATCCTGTACCATAAACACAACTTTCAATCAATAATAAACAAGGATTACATGTGGAGGGAAATCATGCTCATAAACCATATGATGTGAAGTCGTCATTACAATCCATAATGTCTCCTAGGGTTTCTTAATTACAACTAAGTGGCAAGATTAACTCTAGATAATAAATAAACCATTCAGAACCATATTTATACATGTAATTGATTCAAGGATAACAAAATATAGTTGTGAATGAATTCATGAAATCCCAATTACTTATGACCAAATACAAAATATGATCGGATGAAAAGCTTATAAAAAACTAACACTGAATCAAAATTCGATTATTATGATTATATTACAATGAAAATTTCAAAATGATATATATACAAATGAACTCTAGCTATTTCGTGAGACAGATGTACACTTTCCACAAAACAATGACATGATATTAAGAGATCAAGTTATATGTAAAATATACATTTAGGGTTAACATAAAATGTTCCAATTAATAAATCAACCCTAATTATAAAAATTACAAAAACTTATGATAATAAATACCTTGTCAAAACTAAATTTGTAACATGTTCAAAATGTGTTTCATTTTAATCCAAATAACTAATTAGCATAATATACCTTAAATATCATGAATCAATATATAATCAAATGAATTAATAATGACAAAAATTGATTATATATAAAATTTACAAGATTAACAGCTGCTAATTGATCAAATTTATGAAAGTATTTCATAAATTTCTAATATGATTCTTAACTCTTATGAAATTGAGAGTACCTTCAGAATCGAAGATTCTGAAGGAACTCTTATATAATCTTTTAAAATAAATCATAGAAAAGAATTGATCATTTTTCAGCATAATAGAAAAAATGAGAGGGTTGTTTCCTTCCAACAAGACCCAACAATTAAGAAGACCTATATTCTGCAGTTGCATAATGTCTTCTTCTCAGCTTAGCTTTGATACCATGTTAGATTTTTATCATTTAATAAATATGATCTAGGATGTTATCTGAGGGAAAAACATGCACAACAATAATCAGAATACACAAGAGACACAAAGAGTTTTCCTTGGGGAAACCATAAAAAAGAAAACCACGCAACTTCCTTAGAGATAGAATGAGCATCAATAGAAAAAGTAAAACCCAAAAACATAAAGATGATCTTCGACAACTGTTCTCTCTCTCACTTATGCGAGATCCTCCTCTCTCACTCATACACTATAGTTGAGTGAGTGTATATTTCAAATAGAGAGTCTCACTCTCTATTTATACTAGTTTTCCACTTGACAATTACTGTACAGGGCCAAACTAATTAGGAGATTCTAATAACTCTAATACCCCTCAACTGTGGGTACTATTTCCATGACATACAATGGAGGGTTAAACTCTATGAATTTACATGAATTTATTATATTAATGACTCTCTCGATCAGAGGAACAAACATCTTCATCGGGGTACAATGAAATATAATATAAAATATACAAGTGAATACATTCCAAAGTTACAAATACATCAACATTTCATCCCTTCCCCATGACTCTTACTAACCCCTTCTCCAATGTCTCTTACTCCCTAATGCACCCAAATACAACTAATCCCCACCCCCATATATCCCCCAACCCTTTCCCTCTCTCTATTTCTCACTCACTCTTACACACCTCCCTTTTTCTCCCCCTCACACTAGAACCCACCCTAATACACTCTTTCTCACTCCCTAACTCATCCAGCTACACCTAATACACACCCCCCTATCCATTCCCCAACCCTTTCTTTCTCTATCTCTCTCTCTCCCCCCTCTCTCTCTCTTTCTCTCTCTCTATCTCTCT
>LPNX011204805.1:391084-450489 GCA_001517045.1 Pseudotsuga menziesii
TATCACTCCCCAACTCATCCAACTACCTCTAACCTTCCCCCTGACTCTTACTTGTACTTATACTGACCCATTCCCCTACTCTCTCTCCCTCTCCCCTAACTATTTCTAACCGCTTATCCATTCTCTCTTAGTCCCCAAACTATCCAATTGTACCTCTAACCCCACTCCCCTATCTATTCCCCAACCCCTCCCCCTTCTCTTTCTCACACACATAAGGAGACACCCACACACATCCACAGGTCACCCCATATCACTAATACCCCCCATGGACTCTATCTCTCTCTCTCTCTCTATCACACACACATCCCTATCTCTCCCCTTACCACTAACACCCCCCTTATATCCCTATATCTCCCCCCAATACCCCCCTAAATGATACTAGCCCCCCCTCTTCCCCCCAACTCTTACTTGTGATCATACAAAACCATGCCCCCTTCTCTCTCTCACTCCCCCCCTAACTCTTTAAAAACCCCTTCTCTAATTTCTCTCACTCCCCAACTCATCCAGCTACCTCTAACCTACACACCCCTATCTATTCCCAACCCTCCCCTCTCCATCCTTCACACACACACACACACACACACCCACACACACACATAGATATGTCCACAAGTCACTCCATACCACTAACACCCCCCCTCCACTATACCTCTCTCTCTCTCACACACCCACACATTCCTATGTTTCCCCTTACCACCGACACCCTTCCTCATACCTTTATCTCTCCCCCCAATATTCCTCCTAACTCATATTATCCCTTCCTCTTCCCACCAACTCTTACTTTTTCTCATACTAACCCTCACCCCCTGTTTCTCTCCCTTTTCTTAACTCTTTATAACCCCTTCTCCACTCTCTCTCACTCCCCAACACATCCAAATACCTATAACCCCCACCTCCCTATCAATTCCCCAACCCCACCCCCTGATATCACACACACACACACACACACACACACACACACACATCCACAGGTCACCCCATACCACTAATACCCCCGTCCACACCCCTCTCTCTCTCTCACACACACATATGTATGTCTCCCCTTACAACTAACACCCCCATCCCCTCTCTATCTCTTCCCCTAATCTCCCCTGTCACTAATACTATCCCCCCCTCTTCCCCCCAACTGTACTTGTACTCATAATAACCCATACCCTCCCTCTCTCCCTCCCCCCTAATTGTTTCTAACCATGTAATGTCTCTTATTGGAAATTTTGGAGAAATGCACGAATTGGGAAAAAATCGAGCTTAACTAGTTATGACTCTAGAGGGTTCCAAATTTCATCAAATGGTATCGAATTGAAAGGGAATGGTAGTGTGAGTCTCAAAAACATCCCAAGGTGTTTTATGGATACTTTTTATCAGAATTTATGCCTCCACAACCTTGTTTTGGGATGATGACAAAAAGACCAAAATTACTAGGAAATTGTGATGAAATCCCCCCTAGGGTGTAGGCTAACTGGGCTTTCCAAACCATGTACCAACCTCCCAAATTTTTAATAAAAGTATTGGTACTAATATAAGACTTAGTGGACTGTAATTATCCTTAGTTATTAGTTCTGAAAACTGGTTATATAGTTCCAGTTATGGCTGTAACAACATCATAAAAGTCATCTAATATCCCTCATACAAACCTCATACAAGACTCCTTCAAGATTGAAGCCAAAGTCATGGAAACTAGTGATTGAATGGCATGTGAATGCAAGAGTTTCACATATGGATTTCTTGGATTTCGACCCACAGAGCATAGGGACATGAAATTATATATTAAAACATCATATATTTCTGTCACAATATAATCCAACTCATAGAATATCCCTCATACAAATATGGTATAAAACTACTTCAAGATTGAAGCCAAAATCCATGAAAACTAGTGATACAATGGCATGAGAATGCAAGATTTCAACATAGGAACTTCTTGTATTTTGAGATAAATAAAATATTTGAATGAAATTACAGAGTATTTAATAATATATTTGTTCCCAAATATCATAAAATTCATATAAAATTCCCCATACAAATATTATATAAAACCACTTCAAGATTGAAGCCAAATCCATGAAAACTAGTTATTCAAGACCATGGGGAATGCAAGACTTTCATAAATATATTTTTTTATATTTATAATTATAGAGAATATGTAAATGATATTACATATCCATACATCATATCCTGGGAATCAACTTTCCTCATCAAAGCACAAGCACCACTCCAACAAGTGCGCCGCCAACATGAGAGTTGTATGGGGGAATGGAGAAGAAGGACTGAGAGAATGGGGAGATATAAGATAATTATAATGCATGGAAATTCAATATAAAAATAAAAACACTTCACTAACCTCCAATTATAGGATTGAATTTGCTCTAAATAAACCAACTTGGAAAGGAATCCATCTGCCTCGAAATTGGGTCACAAGCAGGGAGAGTGAACACTCATCGTGCAATGGACAAGCAAAAGCTCTCCAAAATTCCAAATACCAATTAAAAAATAATAAAAATATATTGTAATTCCTCATGACATCTTTTTTTAACTTCATGAGACCTCCTTAGGTAGGATTTTTGTCCATGAGCTTCCTCCAGCTCATCGTAGTGGTTTCTTAACTCTCATGACACTTGTCTTCCTCTTCACACTCCAATTCTTTCCCCAATTTGAATGAATGACTCTAACTCTGAAATTAGACCTTTTGGTTGCTAATTTTATCTCTAGCACATCATATTTTTCATATGTCAGCATTCAGGTCTGAATTTTGCATACTTCTCATAGAATCTTCCATCATTTGTTGTCATAGAGTGCATAGAATCTCCTTCCAAGTGGCACAACTTGTCTTCTAGTCTCTTCCTCTTCCATGGGATTTATCCTCCTTTACCAATTCGAATTCCTTGGTTCATTATATGATATTTGACACCACATTACCATCCAATAATGTTACATTACCCACCTGTTCAGATTTGGATGAATATCATTCCAAGTGTGCGAGGAATCTATTCACCCAAAAGCTTCACAAGCTTCCAAGTGACTTCATGAACCCATGCCACCTTATTTTCTTAGAATTTTTAATTTATGTGACCCATTTAAATGTGAATATGGTAATATAAATCTGTTTTGGGTCCCATAGACCCTTATTACAAAATTTATGTCTCCATCTCAACCTAGGGAACTAGTAGGTTGCTGAAACATTGTTTGGAAATAGTCTTATTTGGAATTTAATTAATTGGGGACATTTATGTCCTCCCTACTAAATATTTCTCATCGTCAAGAGATTCCAAGTTTTTATTCTGCAAAAAAAACTTCATATTCCCAAGTGGCATCCTCACTTGGTACTCTTTCCTTTGCACTAAGTTCTCTCTTATGGTTCTGCTCATTAATTTTCTTTAGCTGCAATTTGAGTAGTGGAACTCATGTACTGCAAGTTTTTGTTCCAAAAATTAAATAGATGTGTATTGTGCATGTTTATATATCCTATAACATCACCATGAAAACCAAAGGATTACTCAAATCCATAAAAACCCAAATTTGCACAAATAACCTTTACCACCATATTTTGGAAACCTTTTATGAACTTTCACCCCTTTTTGATTCTTTAAAATTATTTGAAGTTGGTACTGAGTTACCAAACTTTGATCTTCTTAAGATTCCATGAAATTTCAGAGAGGATCCACCATGCTGGTTTCTGCACTACTCTGATTAAAATCATCTTCTCAAGTGGTGACTAAATATCCAATGTTTCTTGTTGTCGTCACAATCGAAACCAATGAGACCAAAAATGATCCCAGGGTCCCATATGATCCTGATGCATGCATGGTGTGAAATTTATATGATGAAATTCCATTAAAACTAATAATGTGAAAATTTAATCCATCTCTCAAAAGGTCTCACAAATAGGAAACTGGAACACTTCTCTGCAAAGATGAACTCAAATTATTGAAGGTTAGTTTTCTTTATCAAACCAACAATCAAACTGATACTCCAATTGAGATGGAACCAAGCTATTCCAAGATCCCATTTATTGTATTGCACCCTTCCAAACATCATGAGTAAAAAATATAGATCATTAAAGTACATAACAACATCATGAAAATGTACATCAAGAAGGTACCTCATCAAAGAATCATGAAAGTGTTTGTACATCCAAGTAATTAGATTGTCATGTGCCCCCCACACACAAGCATCAAGTATTATATCATGTCTTCGCAAATGACATAGGTGATGATCCCATGTCCCATAATGTTGCTCCAAAAACATATAATGTGCATCATGATAATAATCCATGTTTTCTTTCATCCAAGAAGTGAATGAAGAACCTCCACCAAAATATGAACCAAATAAGGAGCAAAGAAAACATGAAGAATTCAAGTGGCTCCAAGAAGTCTCATCAATACACCCATGAATATGTATATCAACATGAAATAAGAGAGGATGTTTTTGCAAACAATAATTTTATTCAATCATATATCTCTTCACCCAAGTGTGGGATTAAGTTCCTCCAACATCAAATGGACTAGGCAAGGAGCAAGGAAAATCATGAGTCTTCAAGTGACTCAAGTGAATATCATAGGTGCATCCAATTGGATGTGTATCATCATAATATAACAACGGATTTTTCTGGAAATGTGAATAATATGGTTCTCTAATCATTTCATCATCAAAAGGAGAGATAAAAAGTCCTTACTTTTCATGTGGAAGCATAAAAGAGAAAAATTTCACCCATACTTCATTAGGATGAATGCTGCAAAATTTACAAGTGTAGGATGTAGGAAAAAGAACCAACTCACCCAAATGATCATGAAGTGAAAAAATTTCATCATGTGAAGGATCCATAGGTGTAGGAGTATGCACCTCGCTTAAAAATTCAAAACTTTCCTCATTGTTTGGTTCCAAGGTAGTGGAATCATGCACTTCTTCAAAAAGTGTGCACCCATATTCAAGAGGCAAATAAAGCTCCTCTTCCACCACAACTAGTGATTGGCTCTCATCAAGCTCATATTCAAAAAAATCAAGAACTTATAATTTTCCATGTTTCTCATGATCCCTCATGTCATCATAATCCTCCAATCAATCTACCATATGAAAATTTGAAACATAAGAGGAAGGGAATTTATCTTGTAACCTCTCAATAAGTTGCTCATTTTGAATTTTGAGCTTAGGAAGATCCTCATTATTATTCAAGTATGCTTTATGTAACCATTCATTAAGCTCAACAAAATTGTTTCTATCAAAAATAAAAGACATGAAATTACCCTCAATGTTGCACATTTGTCTTTGAATCTTCTCCATGTTTCCAAGGAAGGATGGATCCTCCAATGAATAAATTTTCCAACAACAATTTGACACCAATGCTTTAGTGTCATGGAGTATGTTAAGGGACTCATGGATATCAATTTCTCTAATATTAAATACCATTCAATAAAGGATGGTTCATGGGAGTGAACCTCCTCTTCTTATTTCATCTTTATTTTATTAACTTATTGAAGCTCAAGTGGTGATGGGGAAGTTGATATTGGTTCTTCATTATCTGTCACAAGGTATTCATCTTCATGCTTATTATAAATTTGTATTGAAACAACATTTTCAAATATGATCTCTATGTTACCAACATAGAGCTGTGAGAACCCATTAGTAGGTACTCCTTCATAGTTCAAGGATCCATTATTGGACATTAGTAGATTCTCTTTGATTTGCACAACCCCCATCAGCAAGGATTGTGTGCTTGTCTTCACCTTCCTCTTCATGTTCTTCTTTGCAACCACATCGAGGTGATTGATGATCCACTTCATGAATATCTTCCTCTTCCTTTCATTGTGTATATAAGCTCTTTCCATCTTGTTTAGAACAAATTTTCTTCCACATATTCCATATGATTTCCATAAAAGTGTTTATAACTTCGTCATTTATAGGAAAAGATAAATCTTTGCCCTTTTCACAAGTAGGATAATTTTTATTTAATGATTTTACATTTTCCTTCTTGTGCCTAAATCCATACTTCAAAATATATTCTTGTAAATAACACCTCTCATGAATATCCCCTCTCAAATTTCGATACTCCTGGAAGCATGCTTTAATATCTATGGTTGTACTATCTTCTTTCATCGGTTAAGGAAGGGAAGTGGGCATAGTGGGTCCATTGTGAAGCGAAGAAATGTATGCAAATTTTTCTTAAATGGATGGAAGTAATTAAAATGTTAAAGGAACATTCTCTGATACCACTATAATGTCCTTTATTGGAAATTTTGGAGAAATGCACAAATTGGAAAAAATTCGAGCTTAACTAGTCATGACTCTAGAAGGTTCTAACTTTAACCAAATGGCCTCAAATTTGAAAGGGAATGGTATGGTGAGTCTTAAAAAATCCCAATTTTTTTTATGGATACTTTTAATAATACTTTATACCTCTGCGACCTTGTTTGGCGCTGATGGAAAAAAGACTAAAATTACTAGCAAATTGTGATGAAATCCCCCCTAGGGTGTAGGCCAACCGAGCTTCCCAAATCATGTACAAAAATCCAAAAATTTTAATTATAATACCTCATGTAATATCATTATACATGGTTATTAGTTATTCAAACTTGTTTTAGAGATTGACATTTGTTTGATAACTTTAAGTGAAATTGCTTATGGGGAAATTATATAACTAGCTCCATTTTGACATATGAAAGGTAGAGTTAAAGAATCAGATTAGGATGCGAAATCTAGATACCATATAAATCATACAAATTTATTCCACAACATTGTTAATCACCATATAAATTCCATAATAAAAGCATTGTATACAACTCATTAAGTATGGGAGTCAAATACATGAAAACTAGTGAATTAGTAGCATGGAATTGCAAGAGTTTCACATATCATGGATTTATTAGATTTTGAACCACAGAGAATAGGTACATGAAATTAAAGAGTACAAAATAATATATGGCTCACAAAATCATCAAACTCATAAAATATCCCTCATACAAATATGATACAAGACTCCTTCAAGATTGAATCCAAAGTTATGGAAACTAGTGATTCGACAATAGCATGGGAATGCAAGAGTTTCACATATGGGTTTTTTGTATTTCGACCCACAGAGCATAGGGACATGAAATTATAGAGTAAAAAATAATATATTTATGTCACAATATAATCCAACTCATAGAATATCCCTCATACAAATCTGGTATAAAACTACTTCAAGATTGAAGCCAAAATCCGTGAAAACTAGTGATACAATGGCATGATAATGCAATCTTTCAACATAGGAGTTTCTTGGATTTCGATATGAGTAGAATATGGGAATGAAATTTCAGAGTATGTAATAATATATGGCTTCCCCAACATCATAAAACTCATATAAAATTCCTCAGACAAATATGATATAAAACCACTTCAAGATTGAAGCCAAATCCATGAAAACTAGTTATTCAAGATCATGGGGAATGCAAGCCTTTAATACATGTATTTATGATATTTTAAATTATAGGTAATATTTAAATTAAATTATAAAATACATACATGATACATCAGATCTTTGGCATCAACTATCCTCATCAAATCACAAGAACCACTCCAACAAGTGCGCCATCAACATGAGAGTGTCGGGGAATGGAGAAGAAGGACTGAGAGAATGGGAACATAGATGAGAATTAAAGCTTATGGAAATTCAAAATGGAAATAAAAATCCTTCACTAATCTCCCATGAGAGGTCTAAATTTCCTCTCCATCAACCAACTTGGAAAGGAATCCTACTCCCTCCAAATTGGTTGACAAGCAGAGATAGTGAACACTCACCGTGCAATGGACAAACACATGCTCTCCCAAATTACAAATTCCAATTAAAAAATGATCAAAATATATTCTAATTAATCATAAAATCCTTTTATTAAATTCATGAGGCCTCCTATGCTCAAATTTACCTCCATGAGCTTCCTCCAACTCATATTAGTGGTTTAGTAACTCTCATGACACTTTTGTTCCTCTTCATGCTCCAATTCTTTCCCTAATTCAAATGGTTTCCTCTCACTCCCAAATTAGACCTCTTGGTGGCTATTTTTAGCCCTGACATGTCATATTTGTCAAATTTCACAAATCAGGTCTGAATTTGTCACACTTTTCATAGAATCTTCCCTCATTTGTTGTCATAGAGTGCATGGAATCTCCTTCCAAGGGGCACACCTTGTCTTCTAGTATCTTCCTCTTTAATGGGATTTAATGTCCTTTACCAATTGGACTTCCTTGGCTCATTATATGATATTTGACACCACATTACCATCCAATAATGTTACATTACCCATTTGTTTGAATTCGGATGAATATCATGCCAAGTGTGCGGGGAATCTATTCACCCAAATGATTGATCCTTTCCAAAAAGAAACAAATTTGAATAACATAAATTTCCCATCTTTATATTTCGTTGTAAGGTCTAGCCACATATGTTTAATAGCATGCAACCAAATTTAAGCAAACTGTATAGTGAACAATAACATAAATATAAGATAAAATCAAATACGTTACAAATATGTAGGGAATCAACAAAGCTCTCTCATGATACCTAACACTTGCACTTACATCTACATTATAGTGAAATGAAGAAAATATGAAAATATAGTAACCATAAAAGTAAAAACATAAAACATCTAATCATAATTTCTATTGTATTCCTTTGGTAATAAAATTTCTGCAAAGCTGACTGTTCAATGCATTATTGATTATTTCTTTGGTATTTAAGCTACCACATCCCTATTTTTATGTAATGATCTTGGGTAACAAGTGATAAATATATATTATTGTGGATTGCAAGCAAGCATATGAGTTGTCATCCACCACTAAATAGCAATTACAGATCCATATTTTACCCTGTACATTATTTATAGTTAAGCTTGCATAAGTGTCATCATCCACCATTGAATGCCTATAAAATATCCATATTTAATTGTGTATATTATTTATATTAAATATCAAAGTCACAATATAAAGGTTCAGCATGGACCTATTGGAAAAACAAATGGTGGACAATGTAAAAACAATATTATCTTTATTTGTTTATATTATATCCTATGTGTGACAGAGGCATATATTATGCCTCCCATGGTTGCATTACCATCTGTAGATAGAGACGAATATGATAGAGAGAAAAAATATCCTCTCAAACATTGTCCTGCAACACCACAATACACAAAACCCATATTGAAACATTTAGGATAATAAAAATGTTTTTTCCCTAATTCTTGTTGTTTTCTATAGAATAAATATGCAATGGAGCACTGCAATCCATGTCATATCTATGGAAGTGGCCACCATTAAAAAAAATTAACCAAACATTAATCCCCAAAATACCATATAATAATATCTAAAAAATCATAATAAAAAACTAAAAAACTTAGGATATTCATAGACATTTGCACCTCAAGTTGAAGGCCTTGCACCATGGTCTCTGCGGCATAGGACGATCCCTTACCAAATGTCCATGTTCATCACACTTGTAACAATGAAATTGACCTCTTATTCGAGTCAATCCCCCTTCAAATTGTCCTCTTCCTCTACAGCCTCCTCCAAATCCTTGAGAACCTTCCTTTACATGAAAATAAGATTGATTCGGTATATACACAAGTGCATCCAAGGAACGACACTGATAAGTAGAGATAAATGAACCAAAAAACTCACAATACAAGTTATTAGGAGCTAGAAAATACTTCTAGAAAGTTGGGAAATGTCATGGTGAATGGACTTAGTTTCAACATATTTCATAGTATTCATTACTTTGAACTCCCTGATTACCACAAAATGCATCATACTAGACTGTTGCATTGAATGGCGTGGTAAAAGTAACTAGCAAAACTCCACTGGACGATCCAACTGGGGGTGGTGACATCAGAGAAGGAGAATTACTTGCACCCCACAACCTAGGGAATTTTCCTTCTCTTTATTTAGGTGAACCCTTTCGATTGTTATCAAACACTCTGGAATACAAAACCCCCCTAATATATGTGGAGTCTCTATATTAGAAGGGTTGATAAAAAAAAACTCAACCAGCCAATGAAAGAAAAAATCTAGATTAGAACTCCCCACTACTGTGAATATGAAATTTTTCTCTTTTCCACAATAACCATGGAAGATTGAATATATTCCCCACAAGGATTTTCTAAAAAAAGGATTTAAACACCCATCATAACAAAACCTCCTAAATGGATAAAACTATACAATACAGAAGAACAGTTAAATAAGAAATCAGAAAAAGTATAACCTAATTTTAGGGTTCCAGTACCGATGAGCTACCTGATACCCAAACAAGAGCATCCATTATTGCTTGAATCCCTAAAACCTAAAATAGTGCGCCCACTGCTTCAATCCCTCTATGGTTTTCTTGATATGGACATGGGATGATAAATAAAATCATTTCTTTCCCATATCTATTTCTCTTGGAAGCTATATTCAGGTCTATTCAATATAGTTGCATAAATCATCCATGTATTGGAAGGGTTGTTGAGATGTCAAAGGAAAATGTTGTGAATTAGTCAATCCACACCCGAGATTAAATTTCTCCTTGATTTCCTCTGAAAATCTATTATTTACTCAATCCCTAAAGCCTTAGAACATTTCTCTAACTTTGGACATATGAAAACACTTTATTGCTTCAATCCCTCAGAAGGTGTTCTCACTATGGACATGGGATGATTACAAAAATGTTTATGGACCATAGCTATTTACTTTTACCACCAATGAATTCCTCTAAGGCCCTCATGTTATAGGTAAAATGACATCAAATAACAAAGAAGGGAACTCATAAAAGGTTAAGACAAATTAAAATTGTGTCTTAAAATATTATCTTAAAACAACCCCTTTTGTGGTAGTGTTAATTGATAATAATGCATTGGACAAATTTACGTGATTGAATTAAAGCATTAAACTTCAAACAATTAAATTTAAGGAACTGAATGAATTGAACACATAAACCTTCAAATGATTGAACCCATCAACCTTCCAACTTAAATGAATGAATTTGCCTCGGGAATCAAAATGATTTTTGAAAATAAATTAAAGAGTAACGCGTAATTGTTTTTCTAAGGATGATAAACCCCAACATCTAATCCATTGATTACTATATATGATGAAGAATATTCGTGTTTTCTTCATTCTTGACAATTAATAATGTAATGAATGAGTATCACAAAACCCCACTACACCGTTTCATTTGAAATAAGAATCCTTTAGTTTATGGTAGTAATTTTTAGTTCTGTCACTTAAAATTACTTTAATCTGGCAGTATTTAACAAATAAAAAATTTCATGGCTAACGTTTTTGGTCACACAGTCACTAATTAGATATTTTTATTATAGTGATGCTTAAACCATAATCATTTATAGTTATATGAAGACCTTGCTTTAGCCAGCAACTACAAAACAAGTTTTTAAGTTTTAGCCAAGATTTTGTTTGGATTTGGGCTAATAAAGCTCTATAATTCTGAATATCTAAGTATTTGAAACATTCTTATGAAATGGACTAATTCTATTCGAATGAAATCCATTCATGGAATTGGAAGTAGTGTGATTGAATATTTCATTTTCAGTATCCCTTTAATCAATCTAATAACAAATTTCAAATAACAAATTTCAATATTTTAAATTACCATGATCCTGACTGGGATCGTAGCTCTTTAATTGTAATTATCAACATTGTTATGAATTGTAGTCCAATATAAACAAATTCTCACATTAAAACATAGTTAATCCTCAACAAAAGTTAATATGATGATTCTTGAAATGATTTAAATAATAATATATTTCCTCTCTCTAGTAGAGGCAATTCAAAAGACCTTTATCATAATTTCTCTAGAACCCTCTTCACTTTCATTAACAAGTTCTCTATTGAAGTGTGATATAAATATATAAATATAACTACCAACCCTTGGTATGACAAAGAGTGTAAAAACACAAGAAGTTAAATAAATGAAGTTATCGATGTGTAGTAAAATTTGACATGATAAATAGGTACAAGTCCATCATTAAAAAATGACGTATATAAATAATAACTAGAATTTTTTTCACCACTCTAGGATGGATCCTAACAAATTTTGGAGACAAATTCTAAATCACAAAACCAAAGAGAATAATATAATTCTATTGAAGGAATATAATTCCTATATTAAGAAGCTTTTCAAATTGCATGATGTCATTGACAACATCCAACCCCTTTTGATGGAGAATGAAGTTGTTCTTTAGAAGGTATAGGTTTTTGGGTTAAGTGCCTCATGAATGTGAAAGATCAAGGAATCAAAGGCTACCAAGAATAAATCCTAAAAAAATGGGGGTCTATCCTCAACACTCACATCCAAAATATCTTCAATCTAGCAGTCATGAAAGGCTTACCTAAATGTTGGACTCAAACCATTATTGTACTCGTCTTTAAAATCAACGATAAATTAATCCATTTAATTATAGAAACCTTATTATTATATGTCTCTTAGGAAAGTTATATGGTATTATTTTGGACAATAAGATAAACATATGGATCGAATTTCAAGGTAAAATGTCTAAAAAAAAATATGGTATTAGAAGGTACCACTCCACCATAAAGCATTGCATTACTCCCGGGATCATTGTGGAAGAATTTTGTACTAACAATGTCAATCTACTTTGATATAATTCCTATAAATAACTTGCAAAAAACATTACAAGAGTTAAAGGTTTTTTCGAGTTGAGAGTAATTGCAATAAGTTGGTGCGAGAATTCCATTTCCAAATTTCAGAACAGTGGGGGTTGGTTTTGTGGAAATTCAACACAAGAGATAGAACAATAACACTCACAAAATTGCTAATCAAACATGCAAAATTCACACCAAAAGAGACTGAAATTGGAGCAAAACACTAATCTGTATTGAGTAAGTGTACAATAGACAACCTTGTGAAGTAATATGATTCTAAAATATATAACTACATGAGAGTTTTGAATGCATAAGAATGCCATTCGAAATAGTAAAAAAAAGGCTTACCAAATTTAGTCAAATCCCCCATAGGTGAATAAAGCAGTTTCCAATTTATGAAGATGATCACGAATTTGCTAAGTCAAGTGGGAAAGATAAATAGGTATGGAAAGAAAAATCATACATGCTTTTATTTGGAGAAAATGAGGGAGGATGATGTGGGAAAAAATCAAGGCAGATACACCTATACTATCTTTTCCTTTTGCCCTTAAATCAATTGTAAAGCAAGGCATGTTTTCATAAAAAGATGATATGCGCCTTAGAGAATCTAGAATAAAGAAGACATGCTCAAATTAGTTTCCAATATGTTTCCCAAGAACTCCATGACTTATTATTAGCATGTGCTGACTTCTAGGACATGTAGAAGGAAACTAGCATAGAATGGAATCTAGGAATCTAGGTAACAAAACAAAAATTATTAAATTAATGTCTAATGTAGGTAACTATGGGTTGACTATTCTAACACCCCCCCCTTAATCTAGACATTATGAGTAAATATAAGAGAACTATAGGGATTAACAACAAGGCTTAATCACCCTTTACATATTACTTGTCCATACAACCAAGGAAAGAGGCAAAACAATAGTGGAAAAATCCCCCCTTAAACATGGACAGGAAAAACAAAATTTGGAAGTCTTGTCATCAATCATGCTTCAACATGATCTGCAATCCCTAGCAGTGATTTGAGATTGCTGAAGTTATTCTCATAAAAAACGTTGGTGAAAATGTCTACTACTTGTTCTGAAGATCCACAGAAGAGTAGAACAATGGTACCATCATGCACAAGATGTCTGATGTAGTGCATATGGATCTTAATGTGCTTGGTTCACTATTTATGAACCAGATCCTTGCATATTCAAATGGTGCTATGATTATCAAAGTATATAATAGTTTAAAACTATGATTTGAATCCACATTCTCCAAGTATCCCTTGCAACCACAAACATTTAGTTGCTGCATTTACAACTCGTCTATACTCTGCTTCCGTAGATGGGAGTGCTATGGCACTCTGCTTCTTGCTTGATTAGATGATTGGTCCTTCTGCAAGCATGAACACATATCCTGATGTAGACTTTTGATAAGTGTTGTCACCTTCCCAATCACTGTCAGTAAATCCAATCAAATCAACATCAGATTTTGCTTTGTAGAAGATCCCATGAGTTCTTGCTCCTTTAACAAAGTTTAGGATACTCTTGGGTGCTCTCTAGTGGATCTCATGAGGCTGATCCATGTATCTCGAATATACACTAACTACATAATATAAATCAGTTCGAGTGTGTTTAAGATAAAGAAAACACGCAATCAACTTCCTATACAATGTATTATTTACCATAGGAGAAGAACCTGCTTCTTCAAGGTTAACTCCTAAAAGGAAAGGAGTTTTGATTGGCTTGCAATATTTCATGTTGAACTTGATGAGAATATATGAAGCATACTTGGAATGATTTACTTTGATTTCATGTTGGGATTGAGCAATTTTGAGACCCAAGAATTGGCTCAACAATCCCAAATCTGTCATAGAAAATGCATGGTGCGTTACATCCTTCAAGGAGACAATCTCTTTCTTTGAACTTCCTGTAATCAGTAGGTCATCCACATAAAAGAAAATAATCATCAAAGAACCATGAGTCAGCTTCAAATAGACATTAGGATCAGAATTTCATCAAAAAAGACTCAATGACAGTAGAAATCCATCAATCTTGGCATACCAAGCCCTAGGGGCTTGCTTGACCCCATACAATGATTTTTTTTAATGTGCACACTAAAGATGGATTAGAAACAAACCCTTCAGGTTGCTGCATGTAAATATCTCCAGTGAGATCTCCATTTAGGAAAGCACACTTCACATCAATTTTATGTACTTCCCACTGCATTGAAGCTGCAATGGCTAGAGCTAGCCTTATGGAATCTATATTTTCCACTGGTGCAAAGGATTCATTGTAGTCAATACCATATAATTGTGAGTAGCCCTTGGCTACCAATATTTCCTTATATTTAAAAGGCGAACCATCAGTAGCAAACTCGATCTTGAAAACCCACTTAAATTGAACTAGCTTCCTCCCTAGGGGAAGATCAACTAGTTCCCAATAGTTCTTCCTCTAGAACTAGTTGAATTCTTATTTCATGGATGTTTGTTGTTCCAGAGAAAATTTCCTATGGCTTTGGGTGTACCAAAATAGTCAGAGAAACTGAAAAAATAAATCCCTTCCCAATATGCAAGAGAAATGAAACATGTAACACTAAAGGATCTTGGAATATACCTTATTCCAGACGGTTAAAGTAGATTCCCATTGAGCTTTTTCCAATCTCACTTGCGTTAGCAATTTAATATAAACAACAGTAAACAAGGAAAGCATGCTATATAATATAGTGTTAGGCCTACTCTAGCATATATAATCAATAATGCATAAGAAATTAAATGCATCCATGGATTCAATATTCATTTAAATGCACATCATTGGAGAAGAAAATATATTTCTATTAATAAAATTAGAGATTACATAATGATAACCTCTATCGGAACGTTTGTGAACTAGAAAAACTGAGTCCTCCACCTAAGCCTCCACCACCTCAATCCTCCATCTCTCAATAGTAAGCTCACAAGAAAAGGCACGTTTGGGAAGAACACAAAGTGCTCCAAGGGACAAAGGGATGCAGACTCAAGTATAAGCAAGCTACGGCAACAATCGACTATAGTTTTCTTGCTCTTCAATTCCTCTTATTCAATGTATACAAGGGGTTCCTTATATAGTGCTTCAATGGGGTCATGAAAGGTCAAATTGGAGCGATCTCAAGGCATATGGAATGTGAAGAGACAAGTGACTCAGATCGACATGAAGGAAAACTCCAAAAATAGTTGGACTTATGCACACATCCCGATGTATGTGGGTTTAAGGGTAATATTTGTGTATATACGTGAGAAAGGGATTAAAAGTAACATACAAAAAATAATAGGTGTTTTTAGGGATGATCTTGGAAACATCAAGGTTAAAATACTGGTCAATGGGGTCCAAGGAGTCTACATAGGGACAGGGAAGGACATAAAAGTGTGATCAACCATGTGTGGTAAAATCCGCTATAACAGATGACCCCTAATGTGTGAGGTCAGAGGGAAACATGATGAAATAAATACATTATAAATCCATCCCATAAGTGGGGTGATGAAGAACCAGGTGGAAGAACCAGCAATCTATTAGTATAGTACACTAATCAATCTCTTCATATGACTGCAAATACATATAGTAGTCCCAGATACATAAGAGTACAATGGCCATGAATAGGCATGATATACAAAATGTGACATGTGTGGTAATCACCATGTACAATATATAATAGATCAAAATCTCCATGATGAAGATATACAAAGGATCAATATCTCCATGAAATTTGAAGATATACAATGGACCAAGATTGAAGATATCTGACATACACTGGAATCAAGTCACGAGAGCTGAAATATCATGAACACTGGCACGATCAAGGAGGTAGCATATTTGGCATGCCACCAATCTAGAAAGTATTATACACAAACTGCTATGAGTACAAATCCTACTATGTGAATAGAGGTGTCGAGGTCTAACATAGTATTCCATCATCTTATTATTGGTCATTGATGTATACCATTAACAGACGTGAGATCACCCACCGATAATGAAAATGGGAATCAAGGTACTATAATACAATATAAAAAGTGTGAATAGATGTGTTGAGGTCGAACACTTTAAAGAAACCATCGATTAGGGGACATTGATGTATTCCCAAAACTATTGATGGAGAGAGAACCTGCCACTGATGACTGTAAGTCTCAAGGCACTCAAATGACTCTAGAATCCTATCCCAGAATAAATGATCTGAAGTCGATGGGATGGAATCCATTTGAAGGATGGCCTTAAGGCATCCGCCATCAACCAACATGAGGTACTCAACAATGCTATATAATGTGGAAGGACTCAATAAATATGTGCATGAACCAGCAACATTACCAAAAATGGATGACATGCAAAGTCAAGATAACTAAGGAATGGCCGACTCAGGTTTCAACTTCCTTCGAACAAGAGCATAAAGTTGAATGGTGACTGAATGGAGGTAGCATAGACTCGATATACAAAACCTGGACATCTCTATGACACAAGAGGCATCAACAGAGTCTCCATAGGGACTGGAAGCTTAACCAATTGATGGAGGTAAAATCAAATAAACGAGTACATCTCCTAAAGTCAAACTATTAACCCAACCAATGGATGTGATATACAGTGCTCTATTCAAAGGCGACACGACTCGATTGCTTCCAAAGATAACATCTTTTCCTATATGGGTTTTTTGTTTTTTTATTTTTTCTTACTTTTTCAGATATTTTGAAAATCTTGAAAAAGAATAAAAGTGCTTTATAGTTACAAGTCTAGGAGGAGACGAGTGTCAAGGAGTAAACAAACTAGTTCCAAGCAGTGAAACCTACCTATGCTCAATGCAAGGAAACATGTGCAGGATAACGATACTCGAGGGAAAGTCCCCTCCTGGTAAAAAAATGGGGAATCAAGCTGCAAAAGATATATAAAAAGGCTCTGCTTGGCCAGACATGAGACAAGCTCAAGCTATATGGTTGATAATAAAAGTCAGGGAAGCTAGCATAAGGCTCAATAAGGAAAGCAAACTCATGATAATGCAATTAAAAATTGACATATACAAGGGATTTCCAGGGAAATGGCCAACATAAAGTTCAAGAGGAGTATGAAGCTCTTTCTCAAATTCATGGCGGTACTATACAAAGGACTGCGACACCCTAAAGTAGAAATGTCGGCATGGGCACGAAATGCAAAATAGGATCTAACTAGGGTACTCATGTATGGTAAAGCTCTACCATTCACAACATGTCACTTCTAAAAGCAACAAGAAGGTTTCGTGACAACATGGAATGGGTTTGTACCTAAGGTTAAAATGAAATAGCCATAAGGTTATGCAAAATGCAAACGGATGTGAAACCTAACCTATATGCCAGTTTAGACATAATACCTGCAATAAGCATGAATGGGTTAAAGCCACAGTCAAAAGCGCACTCAAAATGGATTCCTACAACATCAAATTAGTTCAAACGACAAAAAAAGGTCAGAAATGGTCAAAAACTATAGAAAGTGGGTAAGAATTTCAAAAAATTTCTATAAATAGTGAAAAATTTTAAAAAAATCATACCATTTGAAATTTTTACCCAACATAGTGCATTTGAGGTCAGAACTTTAGAAGTGAATTCCAGGAGCATCGTTCAATGGAATCCCTCCCCGTTTGATGCAAGTAGATTCTCATGCTCCTCCCTTTCATTTTGATGCAATTTTTTTCAAATTTCATGGGATATTTAATTTTTTGAGCCATCCAAACTTATGCATTTCGACCCATGTGGAAATCAGTATTTTTTCAGCATATAGGGCTTTCCATACACAAAAAATGCACCAAAATCCACGTACATACGTGGTTGTTTTTAAAACAGTCGCGTACAAGGCCGTGAACAAGGTTTTAAAGGGTAAATCTTGATAAAAAAAACTTGGTTTTTGTGCAAGATGGTACTAGAGTGGAGAGAAAGAGAGCATGGTGATGTTAAGGAATCTATGCAAGGTGATCTCATGGCTCAACAAGCATTATGGGAATGTAGATTGTACAAGTTTTGGTGTCTTGACAGCCTGAGGGCCAAAACAAGACTACTCCAGCTACTAGTAGACTATTGGGTTCCAGAGTCTGAAACATTTTAGATAGATGGGATGTCACTCATCATTGAGGTTGAGGACATATACTTCATCACGGGTTTGTCCCGACGAGGGGAGATGGTGAAACTCCACTCTCATAGGCTAGGAGGCGGGCTGACCATAGATGAGTAGATAGTTGTGTACTACTTTTCGGAGATGAAAAAGGTTGGGAGTCAAATCCCGACAAACTCTATTCAGATTCTGGGGCTGAAGGCCATAGTTTTGGCACTAGGAAGGATTGCAGGGTTGGATTCACTCCACCAGGCCTCACAGCCAATGATTTTCTATGCGATAGAGTGCATGCGACCTACAGTGTATGACTGGAGTACTACACTATTGAGAAACATGAAATACTAGCTCAGTGACTGGAAGATGGGAAGGGTGCGGAACTTTGGGTTCAAAAGTATAGTGAGCACACTTTTCATTGAGCGGGTGCTAGAGCTAAGCCCTAGGGTAGACATTGCTCCAAATGGAGTTCGAGATCTATCCCAACGATGTTGGGAGAATGTCATGTGAAAACTAGGCAGAGGTAGGGTGGCTAACCCCTACCCAACATATTTCTTTCCATGGTGGTGGAGACAGATCCTCGCCATAGAAGACTACCCCTATGTAGGGATAGACTTCCACAGAGACCCAGATATGCCCCTACCACCATGAATAGATTATGGTGACATAGGTAAAGAATCCCAAACCCACTTTTGAATTATTTAATTTTTTTGTTTTTTGATATATTGACTCAAAAGACATGTTTTTAGTGTGATGACACATAATGACTATCTGTCATGTATATGCAGATGTAGGACCACGATGGCCAGATGGATTCCCTCGTAATCAACAAAGGGGAAGAGGAGATTATATTATGGGTGTAGATGCAGAGCAAATGCTCCAAAGCATCCACACGAACTTTGTTCGTTTAACACACAGGTACCCATGGTGCAAGTCAAGGACTTTCCTGAGGTCATGCAGCACCAGGTGGTTGGTGTACCACGAGCATGGATTCAACTATTTAAATGGCTAGCTAGATCTGTAGTGTGTTATCATGATCAGAACCTGCTTCCACGTCAGGTTTAGAGACCTGAATGTATTCATTTTTGTATGATCATGTACTATGTCTTGGTGGCTCGGAAGCCCCAGTTTTGTATATGAAACTTATGTATTATAATGTCACTTTTTGTATGTTAATGAATTTTTTTTTATGATGATTAGTTTATTTATATTTACATGTGTGTAAAATGTGTGTTTGTGATATGCTTATGGTTTATGAAACAAATGCCAATCTAACACATAGTTAGCATATGAGTCAGCAACTTGATTAAAAATTCTTGGAACATGGATGTATGTTATATTCTGAAATTGTCATTCTAGCAATCTAACACGTAATAATCTTCATAATAATGTCGGATTCCTAATACAATACAAGCCATTAAGTTGTGAAACCACTAACTGTGAATCAAGATGTACCTCAAGAGAATGAACACCATGTCAAATGGAATCACACAATAACTCAATTACGGCACTATATTTAGCAACATTGTTTTAATAGGGCTGTAAACATATGCCTCCTAAAGCCAATACTTGACTCGTAGGAGTATAGATCACCTAAGAAGCTGAAGCTAAGTTTTGAGTGTGGTGGCTAGCATGATCAAGGAATCCTATGTAAACAGAAGAATCCATCGACATCTGCCATAAGAAAAGAAAGCTAATCAAAAAACCTGATCACCATAAGAAAACCTAGCTATGCAATGCAAAACTGTATAATAATATACAAAAATCATCCTTGGCTAAAGATCATGCATAGTATTTTTTGAGATAGATCCCATTTCTAGGCTCTTCCAAGGATATCCCTTCATAATCAACCAACTCGTAGGTGCATTTCTATAAGACTCGTTTAACCACATAAGGACCATGCCACATGGGATTAAATTTCCCTTCCCCTAAGGGTTCTTTCACTTCATCCCACAAAAGCACCAAGTCACCTTCACTAAACTTCCTCGGATGGACAGACATATCATATTGGACCTTGACACAATGCTTGTTAACCTCTACAGCCACTAAGGCATCTCAGTGCTGCTCATCAAGCTGCTCTAAGTGGACCAAACGCTCTTCCAATGCAGAAGTGTCAGGTAAAAGCTCCACAACTAGCTTCAGAGAATGGATTTCACATTCAACCGGTAAAACTGACTCCACCCCATGCACAAGTTGATAGGGGGAAAAGCTAGTGACAATCTTAACCACAGTTCTATAGGCCCACAAAGTAGGATATAACATGATATTCCAATTAGTGTTGCTTTGTGCGATGGTTCATTGGAGAATAGACTTAAGTGATTTGTTCATTGCTTCAACCTGTTGATTCGCATGAGGGTAATAAGAAGAGGAGTTCTCTTTCTTATAGCCTAACTTGGAAGGAAACTCTTCCATCATTTTATTCTGGAAGTGTCTACCATGGTCAGTGACAAGCTCTTTCAAAATGTCAAACCGGGTGATAATCTGGTTGAAAATGAAATGTGCGGTTGTCTCACCGTCGGATTTAAGTGTGGGAATAGCCTCTTCCCATTTTGTGAAGTAATCGGCAGCTACAATAATATGATGATTCACCCCAGCAGAAGCTAGGTTTCAATCCATAAAATCAATCCCCCACTTGGTGAAGGGACCAGCGGTGACAATAGGATGTAACGGGGCTAGATGCGAGCACATATTACATGAAAACACCTAGAAAGGGTGGCACTTCTTGACCGCATGAATGCAATATTTGAATATGGACGGCCAAAAATATCCCACTCTCAATTTTTTTCTGGGCTATAGAAAACCCAGATAAATGACCACCACATGCCCCTCCATGGAAATCATTCAGCACAACCTCGGTCTCATCATGGGTTAAATAGCGACACAAAATGGAATCTACCCCACAGTGGTACAAAGTGTTATCCACTATAAGGTAGTTCTTAGCTACATGACGTAATCGTTGCAGCTCATCCCTTGATAAGTGAGTAGGGACCTTCAATGTTTGCAAATATATGATGATATCCCCATACCAAGGGACCACAGTTGAGATGAAGAAAATATGCTCATCGACAAAAGACTCCTCATAAACTTCCTCCTCCTCCAAACTTGGAAAATCGGATATAAGATCTGCAAAGATTAACAATTTCTCATTGAAAAAAGTATCCTGATGAACCTCCTTCTCCTCCAAACTTGGAAAATATGATATGAGCTCCACAAAGATCAACAATTTCGCCGAAACAAATTTGAGATCAAATTCTTGCAAAATGACAATCCATTTATTGTATTTTCCCCCAATCATCCTTCTAGTGAGGATGAACTGAAATGGATTGATATGAGCTACGACCAAGGTTTGGCGAATGAGAATGTAGTGTCTGAAATGCTAAAACGCATGAATGGTTTCCAATGATAGCTTCTCCACATGGGAATAGAGAAGTTCTACATCTCATGGAGCTCCTCATCCTCCTGAACCAAAACCATACCAACCATCTCCATAGACGTGACCACATAAATCAAGAAATCACGGCTATAGTTTGGTGGAATAAGCACAGGGGTGATTTCAAAGACTCACTTAAGAGCATTGAAAGACTCCTAGTCTCACTCATCCTAGTAAAAAGGGGAGTCCTTTTTCAAAAGATGCATAAATCCTTTAGTCAAGTTGGCAAAATTAACCACGAATCTTCACAAGAAGTTTTCCATGCCTTGTAAACATTGAAGGTGTCTAATATTACGCAAGGGAGACAAATGGAGTATTTCCTCAACCTTTAAGGGATCGACTCTTATACCCTCCTTGGATACAATGAATCCTAGTAAATGACCAGCAGTCACGGAAAAGATGCACTTATGAGGATTTAAACAAACTTGATAATTACGACATATTTTGAACACTAATATCAAATGATATGGATTACGCACTCTTAAACGAGAGTGAGCAGTGAAATCATCCAAATATACTTCTATAATCATTTTAATATAGTGAAATATTAAGGTCATGGCCTGCTGAAATGTGGCTCTGACATTTTTAAGGTCGAAGGGCATCTTTTGATATGCAAAAGTACCCCAAGGACAAATAAATGCGGTCTTATGTTGATCCTCAGGATTAATCTGAATCTGATTATATTTGGAAAAACTGTCCATAAAGAAAAATACTTCGCTTCCGGCACACTCGTCCAATATCTAATCAATAAATGTTGTGGGGAAATTATCCTTAGGACATGCACAATTTAAGTCACGGAAATTAGTGTATATACAAATCGGTCCCTGCTTCTTATCCACGAGAATGGGATTTGAAACCCACTCTATCAAGGGAATGGGATAGATAAAACCAACTTTCAGTAGTTTCTCTATGTCATCTTTAATGGTGGGTGCTTTTCTAGGATTCACTGCACGCAAATGTTGTCAAACTGTTTTTGCATCCAGATACATTTTGATCTCATGTTCAATAATACAAGGGTCTATACCTGGCACATCCTTGTATGACCAAGAAAAAATGTCATGAAACTCTTTAAATAGCTCGTTATACTCCTTGATCTCATCAGGATAACAACCCACCCTAATGTAGACATTCTCAATTTTGCCAAGATCATGAGAAATACTGATAGGAATTGTTGGTGACAAATTAGCCATGTTTCCATCAACAATCTGACCAGGAGAGCTTAATGGAACCACAGGTCTACCAATCTTCTCACTAATAATCTCCCTAAAGTCATCACACTCCATATGATTGAGCTTAGGAAGAAAATATGATCGATGATGCAACTCTTCCCAAGGTTTCTCAACCCCAAACATGGCCTCCAGAATAGCTTCATCCGATGGAAAAACATCATCAAGGAAATTATGTGAGTGAGATGACTCTACTACCCATGCAGGCAGCACATATGGGTCCTCCTCCTCCATCCGCAAAGAGGAAGGACTAGGCTCTACAACCTGATCAATATTAACTTGATATGCCACGATTGTTGTAGGAAATGGCAGGTTTGTCTCAACGGGCATACTCGAATAACTCGATGAAGGAAGTAGCCAAGGATCTTTCGTATGGGTAGTGCGAAAAGACACCAAATTCGATGAGGATGAATCTGCACCAAAACTAGACCCAATCATAAGAATGGGTGTACGAAAACTAAAGTTTCCCATAAGAGAAGGATGCATACTTATGCCCACACTCCTAGTTTCCCACTGAGAATGATCAATAATCGGGATAGAAACTCTCGATGATGCATGGACACTCGGATTATGGAATGACTTTTGATCAATCATAACAATCTTCCCATTAAACGAAAATCATATGACTCAAAAGAGGGAAGAAGCTACGTCTTGCATGCTATACATCCAATTCCTACCCAGTAAAATATTGTAGTCAAAGGGCACATCAACCACCTCGACATCGATCGTGACGGTCTTCCCTCCCAATTGGACCTCTAGAGAAGGAAGAATATTGTGTGGCCGAAATGATCTACCATCGAAAGCCGTCAACATAGTGGTGGATTGAGACAACGTGGGAGAAACCAAACTCTTCCAACATGACAAATACATCACAGAAGAAACAATGCCTTCATCAATGACAGTACGCATGACGGTGTTGTTAAGACACTCTACATGAATCAAAAGAGACACGTAGTAAGGCAAGCGAGGCTATATTACCATGGTTTCAAACTGATCATGGTAGAAGAGTTATCGTCACTAACCCCAAGAGCATATAATAAGGCTTTCCCCTATGGAGGACAAGTTTGAAGCACTTCTAACGTGGACATTGCACAAGGAGTCTGGCCCAAATCCTTAACAATTGAATAGTTATGGGCGGCTCGGGAATTAGGATTGTGTCCCGAACGCTTCAAGAATCCCTTAGGAATGTGACCTGGGGCTTCATGTTTATCCATAAGATTTTCTATTCATAAAGAGATCTCGGGTGGGGAAGGTTCTTTCCCAAGGTCTGGTTGTGATGAACCATAATCTTTCGCACAAGTCACAACTTTAGCAGCACGCACCATATTGATGCAACCGTGACGACTATTGGCCTCCGACGGATTTTTATTTCCACTCGATGCATAGCCAGGATCAACGGTCCTCGAGTTCATATTTTGATTATTGGGTAAAGGATTAGTTAACATAGTTGGGCCCTGTTCTATGAATCTCAAGGCATGTTCCATATGAGGGCACAAGTGAGTGAGGTGGTCATCCTTACAAAACTTGCAAGGAACTTCACCTTATGTTTAGACTACTTGTCCCCCCTATAATTCTGAATGTTCTTGTCATTATTATTAGCGTTTTCGTTCTTGTTCCCACCCTTATGATTATTTTTTCCTTTTTTCTTATTCCTTCCAGGATGTTGGTTTTCTTTCGGGTTCGACGATTGCAGGGAAAGTACACTCGTCGATTGGGTAGGTTGAGATGAAGCCATAGCTTGTCCCGACGTGGACTGGTTAATTGACAATTGGCTCACTTTTTTCACAACCGATTCCACATGTTTGGTACCTATAGATCCCACAATACCATCATCATGTGGCTCAGGCTTGACCTTGGGGTCGAAATTGGACCTGGGAGCATTAGGTATAATCTCATACAAAATTCCGGATTGAGCATAGATAAAATCCCACTCTTGTGCCCTAAAGATAGCTTGTCCTTCATTTTTAACTCCAGATGTAGAAAAATCCTTCGCAATGTAATCTAATAATGATTTCAGGAGCCATTCAAGAAGAAACTGTGGTGGTATAAAGGATTTGATTAACCATTTCCATCTACACCACTCTTGAATATGATCTAAAATGAGTGTGGCTTTGTCTTGCCAGAAGGTTGAAAAGATTTTGGTACTGACGTCGTAACGTATGGGTAGCTGGAAATGATTATGGAAAGTCATAGAAAGATCATCAAATGTAGCATAATCCCCCCCGAGTAACTCTATAGACCATTTCACCGTAGGACCCATTAGGGTGCGTCGAAATAGCCTCAAATGAATGGAATTATCATGTAATGAATTGGAAGAGCACCAAAGGTGGAAAGTGGTGACATGTTCACTAGGATCTTCACCAGCATTACCTTTGAACTTGGGAATGTCCTAAGGAATCTTGGTAGGGACTCTCGGCCATGCCGGGTCATGAGACACATGATCGTTCATCAATCTCGACAAGTTAGATAAGTTCAATGTCGCAAGGAAAGGGAGCCTAGGTTGATCCGTTTGATTCCATACTCCCTGGTAGTTTTGATTCATGTAAGGTTGATTGTTATAAATACCATGGACTTGGCCATAATAAACTCCTCCCATTTGACCCATATAGGGCTGCATGGAAGTATTATGATGTTGGGTACCTTTATTATGAGGAGATACAAATATTTAGAAGAGTAAGTGGGTTGATGATAGCCATACCCATACGGTTAGTAGTTTTGTCCATACGGTGGTCCATAAGAATGTCCATGAGAAGCTCCATAAGGTGTTCCATGGGATGTACCATGATAAGGTCCAAAGGTTGGTATATGGGGAGCTCCATGAGGTGGAACATGAGATGATCCAGAAACATGTACATGACCTGCTGACACAATAGGAGGTACTCAGCTCTGAGATACAACCGTGTTAGTAGTTGTAGAACGAACATGGCTAGGAGAAAAATTATGTCCTGAAGCCCCACATGAACTAGGGGGAGGATGAGTCATTAAAAATGAATTCAAAGGAATGGGGTTCGAAGACGAAGGGACATGTGAAGGAATGTAAGTGGTGTTCCCAATGTTCACTTATCTCAGTCCTGGTCTTTGAATATGATTATTAACACTAGGCCTAGGAGGAGCATGTGAAAACATCTCCACCCCCGGGATCAAAGGTGCAATGTGACTAGTGCCCCCAAACCTCTTTGCATAGAGAAGAGTGGGAGTACCCCCAGGTGTAGTGCCAGGTTCAATTTCAAACTTTGCATGATATGCTGGATCGGGCTCAGAGATATCAAGTATGTCATATCTAACATAACTAGTGCTTGTGGGTTCATAGTGAGTATTGTCACCTAGAAACCAATACCGATGACCTATGAGAGAGGGATCATAACCAGATCATGAAGGCTGCTCATGTGAAGGATCATATGTACTAGTATGATCTTCCTCCCCGACCTCATGAGGTGGAGAAGACATCTCTGGAATCTAATCGTCAGGATCTCCCATGGTGTGTGAATCAAAGTGAGAAGTAGTCCACCCGGCCTGTCTAGTTCTCTCTCCCAAAGGAGGAGGAGATGTGGAAGGAATAATTCTTGCTAAACAAAGAGAATGGCATGGTTCCGCACCTAAATCCACAAGGAATCAAAAATTAAAAAGACTCGATCTAATTATGCAAACGCTAGGAAAACTAGCGTGCACAGAGCATACACATAAAAATGTAAAGCAAAATCACAAGCAAACCAAGGGTAGGATATGTGAGCTCCCGAATGAAGTAGGTATGTCTTTCCTAGGAGAGGATTGAGACTCCCATACACAACAAACGAAGTTCCGTAACCAATTATAGTGTCCCTCAGCTTCAACACATATAGCAATTGTGTTGTCCGACACCTACCTAGATAGGATACCTACAGAAAAACCTCTGCAAATACCCCCTCAATAACCTACGTATGGAAACTAAGGTCACCTCAATACAATCAATTCTCAGGTGGACAGTCGCAAGTGGGATTGACCGTATGGGTAGGGTAACAAAGCCCGAAGCCTGAAAGCACAGCTAGTACCCTAGGGGTGCACTAGCCAACACCTCAAAGGCCCCCAAATACAAATACAATCCTCAAAATATCTATGGTGCTAATCAATCACAACAGGGATCATCCCAATCATAATTGCTGACACTGCCTCTTGCTTAACTCCCTTGTAACAGGATGATCCTAAGAAACACTAATTATATAAAGGATTTCACATTCTCACCTGGACAAACACCTAATTGTTTTGTTTAGTGGTCCTGGAGAATTAACTCACAATGAACTATTCCAAGACCCTAAAACCTATTCTTGTTGGTGCACCCTAGAAAATAAAAGAGTGTAATTCATTTTATTATTTGTTGATTTTAATTGGCTTTATTACTCAAAGGGTGAATGGTCGTGCAACTAATGATGTTATGACACAACAAGAAGTAAAATTCACACCTAACAATCAATGCAAATGCACTATGTCTAAATAAAAACAAGGTATGCTACTACGTCAAGTGCAAAAGTTTTCCTTCAAATGTATATGCAATCATTCCTATATGAAAATCTGACTAATATTCACCAAGCAAGCTTAATGCAAGTACCATGCTAATGCAAAGAATGCATAACTATGCAATAAGCAAAATGTTTTTGTATTTTTGAATTAATTGAGTTAAAAAGCAAACATATGAATCTACCACCCTCAGAGTCTGCAACCACTCACAGGCAACAGCCATGCAAAGTACTAAGGTAAAAGAGACCTAATGCACTAATCTCAAAACAAAAAATAGAAAATGAAATACAAGAACATTTTCAAAAATAAAATAAAAAAAGAGTCTCTGGTTAGAAACAAAGGGGAGATACAAACTCCATAATCATCAAAGAAGACTCAACAATCATCAAACACACCCAGCAACACTTAATCTTCCCAAAAAAACAAAACACCAGGGCATGTGAAACTATTCTCAGTAAACCTGTGTACATACATGACTCTAAAAGAAAAACCCGCGTATAGGAAGAAAAAGAAAGAAAAATAATGTAGATGGACAAGCTGAGACAAAATTTACTCCTACAGGACACTACTGGGAAATCATGCCCCCATACCCGACACAGAAACAAAGAAATCAGAGCAATACAAGCACATTGAATGCTAAAAACCCCCAAAGAAAAACAACTATGAACCTCCCCAGTATGGTCACTAATTATTTTATGGAGAAAACTTCCTATGGCTTGAGGTGTACCACAACAGATAGATAAACCACAAAAATAAACCCCTTCCCAATATACAAGATAAATAAAACATCTAACACTAAAGGATCTCGAAACATACCTTATTTCGGACAGTTGAAGTAGATCCCCGTTGAGATTTTTCCAATCCGCTTGCATTTCAATTTACTCTCGACAACAATAAAGAAGGAAAGCATGCTGTATAATATAGTGTTAGGCCTTCTCTAGAATATATAATCAATAATGAATAAGCAATATTAATGCATCCATGGATTCAATATTCATTTAAATGTACATCATTGGATAAGAAAATAAATTTTTATTAATAAAATAAGAGACTACATAAGTGATAACCTCTGTCGGCACGTCTACGAACCGGATAAACTGAGTCCTCCACCTGGGCCTCCACCACCTCAATCCTCCATCTCTCGATAGAAATTTTAGAAGCAAAGGCAAGCTTGGGAAGAACAAAAAGTGCTCCAAGGGACAAAGGGATGCAGACTCAAGTATAAGTAAGCTACGAAAATAATGGACTGTAGTTTTCTTGCTCTTCAATTCCTCTTCTTCAATGTCTCCAAGGGGTTCCTTATATAGTGCTTCAATGGGGTAATGGAAGGTAAAATTCGAGTGATATCAAGCCATATGGAAGGCCAAGTGACAAGTGACTCAGATCCACATCAAGGAAAACTCCAAAAATATTTGGAATTATGCACACATCCCAATGTACACGGGTTTAAGGGTAATATCGATGTATATACGCAAGAAATGGACTAAACATTGTGTACATCAAATAATAGGTGTTTTTAGGGATGATCTTGGAAACATCAAAGGTACAATAATGGTCTATGGGGTCCAAAGAGTCGGTAGAGGGATAGGGAAGGCCATAAAAGTGTGATCAACCATGTGTGGTAAAATCAGTTGTAACATTTTCCATCTTGGATCATGTGCTACATCTTCATATGTCTATGGATCTGATTCAACCATCAGATAGCACTTCTCAGAAAATAGAGGATGTTTCACACAAAGGGCACTCTCAAATTGAGATCTAGTCCTCCTAGTGTCATTAGGATTTCCATCTAGTTCCCCAGCTGCATGAATGGTCTTTGTTTCCCATTTTGGTCTTGTAGTATTGTTAGGATCTACAATCAAATCATCCTTATCAGACATATCAGAATCAACAAACTCATTAGTCTCTTCACTTACAATCAATGGTTCTGGTGATGAAGAGGACTATCCAACTTCAATTGTTGCTAAAGGCTCTTCTTGGAACTGAACACTTCTTTCAATGAAATATTTATTACTGCTCAAGTTGATAATATTGTACCCTTTTGAATCTTAATAATACCCAAAAAATAGGCACTCTTGGCTTTTGGGTTGCAAATCCTTCCTCTTTTCAGTTGGAATTCTAGCCCAAGCCTTTGAGCCAAAAATCCTGAAATGGGTCACATCTGGCTTGTCCCCACTCCAAGCTTTGATAGGAGTCATACCATCAAGTTTCTTTTGAGGCACCCTCTCTTGGATGTAGGATGCATAGTTTATAGCCTCATCCCAAAACTTTGGTGGAAAATTCTTAGCCTCCATCATGTAGGTTACCATCTCCTTCATTGATCTGTTCTTTTTCTCAACAATACCATTTTGTTATGGTGTGTAAGGGATCAAATGCTGCATCTAAATACCTGCATCTTTACAATACTAAATGAACTCAAAATTGACATAATCACCACCATTTTCATATTTGAGGATCTTGAGTTTCCTCCCATGATGGTTTTCAACCAAGTCTCTAAAGACTTTGAAGAGGTCAAAAACTTCAGACTTATGCTTTAGGAAGTGAACCCAACAATACCTAGAAAATTCATTTATGAAGGTGAGTGAATATTTGTCTTGACTTATGGACATGTGAGGTAATGGACCAAAAATTTCGCTATGGATCAACTCAAGAGGTGAAGAGGTTCTCTCATGACTAGCTTTCTCATACTTATGCTCTGGGCGTTTTCCTAGGATACAACCTTGATAGAATCCCTTAGAAAACTTGATCTTTGGTAACCCTATGACCATATATTTTTCACTCAAATAAGAAATATACTTGTATTTAAGATGGCCAAATAATTCATGCCAAATATTTCTTGCTTCAGTATCATCAATCAGAAGAACAGAGGGGTTTGAGTAGGGTAGAAAATGGGAAAAATTGTATACCTTCGAAGTGTGGTCAACAACACCTTTTGTTGTGAATTTACCATTTGAAATATCAATGATTTCAATATCTTGAGGGGATAATATGACCTTATTTGGAGACCTAGTACGAGTCATCTGATACACTGACAAGAGATTAGAGGAAAGACCTGGAACATACAACATATTATTGAAACTACCATGGTCAAGATCAATCATACCCTTCCCCAAACTGTCAGTGAGAGAGTCATATCCCAAAACTGTTGGTGGACCTTTCCACATGTCAAGAGAGGATAATGTCTTCTTTGTTGAAACCATATGTCTAGAAGCTCCAAAATCTATGATGAAGCTAGGTGAGCTTGATGTGTCAGCAACCAAGGCATGTACTCTCTCTCTATATTCTAAATTTGATCCTTCTTCCTTATTCTTTGAGAAATTAGAAAGGGAGATGTTATTCTTCTCCAGTATTTGGGTCAACATGTTAATTTTCTTCTTCATACAAGATCTCTTACGAAGATAGCCCTTATTGCAGTATGCACACTTTCTCATCTCTCCTTTATTCTTCTTCTTCCGGGAGTTCTTCTTGGAGCTTTGAGGCTCCTCTTGAGACTTTGACTTGTCTCTCTTTTGCTCAGGTGGATTTTTAGATTTTTTCTTTCTTTTTGAATTCACCCTTCAATCTCCATCAACCAAATCTTGTTCTTTGGAAGGTTTTATGGTGCTTGTCGTCACCAACTTATCTTGCTCCTGTGTGAGGGATTCCATGAACTCTGCAAGCTAAGGCATATTCCAGGCTCGTGCTGTCAACTTGGTGGCATGGAAGGTCAAAAGAAACATTGAATAGTCAGTACCAAGCTTAGAGAGTATGGAAAAGACTATTATCTCTTCCTTCTTTTCAATCCCACATTGCTTTAGCTACAAAACAAGGGCCTTAAACTTGTAAAAGTAGAGTTACAATGATTCGAAGTTACTGGGACTCAAGGAGATAAGCTCATTCTTGATTTGATATCTTCGCATCTCATTTGTATTTCAAAAAATATCTTCAAGCTTCTCCCATGCTTCATTAGGTGATGTCAATCCATCAAGATGCAAGAGGAGGTCTCTTGATATGCTCAGACACAAAATACCATAGGCCTCATCCCTCCTATTGTGCCATTTATTTTTCTCTACAGCTGCATTGGGCTCTGCCTCAGTTTCCATAGTCACCCTGTAGAGACCTTTATCTCTCAACAATATCTCCATCTCATATTTCTACTCAAAGAAATTTAATGGAGTCAAGATGATCTTCTGAGATTGGTCCATAGCTCAGTAGTTGTTCCCTCCAGTCAACAGAATGCGCTCCTAGTTAATGATGTCAAACCTGGAATAACAATTTGGAAGGAGAGAAATCGATCTACAAAGGATTTGATACCATGTGTAAATTGAACCCAAGAGATAGAAAAATAACACTCACAATATCGCTAATCAAACATGCAAAATTCACACCAGAGGAGACTGGAATTGGAGCAAAACACTAATCTGTATTAAGTGTACAATATCCAACCTTGTGAAGTAATAGGCTTATGTAATATATAATTACATGCATTAGAAAAAATTTCAACTCAAAATGGGCCTTTTAAATTTGATTCAAATTCCATGTCATCATGTGTTAGCTAATGAAATTGCTTTAAATTTGAAATATCGTATAGGTCTTAAACACTTTTTAATATAAATTTAGGGATAGGTATCATAAAAAAAAGCTAGTTTTTTTTGTTTGTATTTTTTACATATCTCCCCGTGTTTTTACTCAAATTTTGATCAGGAGAGCTCGTTGGATGTGGAATTGAATTCTGCATACAACGGGTACCCACTTGGCATACTTTTGATAGACCCCACTACCCCAAAAACAAGAAATAACTGAAAAAATGTGATGATGACATCATCATCACATTTTTTTCAGGTATTTCTTGTTTTTCGGGTAGCGGGGTCCGTCAAAAGTATGTTGAATGGGTACTCATTGGATGTGGAATTCAATTCTACATCCAACAATCTCTCTCGATCAAAATTTGAGTAAAAACACGGGGATATATGTCAAAAATACAAACAAAAAAGTAGTTTTTTTTCTTTTCTTCCTCCAAAATTAATAAATATTATTTTATTATTTTAACTATTATTTTATTAATTCTTTTTAGGATGCCCATTTTGAGTTGAAATTTCCTCTAATGATAGGTTCGAATGCATAAGTATGCCATTCTAAATAGTCAAAAAGAAGGCTTACCAAATCTAGTCAAATCCCCCATAGGTGCATAAAGCAGTTTCCAAATCTATGAATATGCTCATGAATTTGCTAAGTCAAGTGGGAAAGATAAATAGGGATGGAAAGAAAAATCATACATGATTTTATTTGGAGAAAAGGAGGGAGGATGACATGGGAAAAAAATGAGGAAGTTACACCTAGACTAGCTTTTCCTTTTGCCTTAAATAAGCTATAAAGCAAGGAAGATTTTCAGAAAAATCAGATATGAGCTTTAGAGAATATGGAATAAAGAAGACATGATAAAATTGGTTTCTAAGATGTTTCTCAAGCAATCCAATACTCAGTTTTTATCATGTGTTTACTTCTAGGACATGTACAAGGAAACTAACATAGAATGGAATCTAGGAATCTAGGTAATAAGACAAAAATGATTAAATTAATGTCTGATGTAGGTAACTATGGGTTGATTATTCTGTTAAGTTTGGGGATATTAAATATAATATAGGAGTTAATAAAGGATCCCCCCTCTCCCCTATTCTTTTTGGTTTATAGACACACACACACACACATAAGAAGGTTGTTTAATAGAGGTAGGATGCTCTAGTACAACATTAGCGTACGTTGTCACAATCCTGCTTTATGTTGAAAAATATTGTTCTTCTAGAAATATGTCCCTATGATCTAGATATGGATTTTGTAATTCTCAAGTATTTATGCTTTGGTAAGGGCATGATTGTCAATATCGACAAAACCAAATTTATGTTGATAATATATAATAATAGTCACTTATGCTCAATTTTGGTATGATAATAACAACCTGGAGGAAGTGCATTCCTATAATTGTCTTGGGACTGATATCCACCACAAGCATAATAGGAGCTATGACATCAAGAAAAGGATCAATGGATGGTGGAAATCAAATGCACAATAACCAACCATGACATACATTGGATGATACTACAACCAATTACAACTGCACATTCATAAAAGAAAATTTGCAATCATTTCCAATAACATCCAACATCCATTACTAACAATGGCATACTTTAAATCAACAAAAATACAACTTTTTTTACTATTTTTTCAATTCACAAGTGGAACCACTCAGCATATCGCTCCCTCACATAATATACTTGGCTCAAATATTTTTATAGTCGATGTTTTATAAGTATTTATATGCCATTGTTTTCATGTTTAATCTATCCCCTATAATGTAACCCCTCAAATGTTTCTCTTATCAACTATACTATAGTCTAATCTGTTTAACTCTATTGACGGAAACTTTCATTTAAGCGAACATTCCTATGCCGATTTTCTCTCTGAATGTATTTTCTACATGTTATATATGTCCATACCATAACGAAGTTGGAAGAATTCCCAACATTTGACATAAAATTCAAGTGGGGGTTTAAGCTAGGCCTATTATGACCATGGATTACTAAGACTATGGAGTGCAGTTGCATGGGAACGACTAAGCAATGAAAATGAAAAAGTGTTTCCTAGTCGCAATACTTTCTAAATATACTTTATAAGCAAACTACATATTATAAGGGAATAGAAAACATTATAGAATATAAGGCCCATACAAGAATATGATGTTATAGTACAACTTACAAAATCTGAATTTGCATATTATTAGTTGTGATATCCATACTATGCATATGTTCCATTTCACAGATTCTTGTGCCTAATAGACATAAAAATATGGAGCTTGTTATCCTACAATTGCACTAATGCTCAAATCCTTTGACGGAATCCATTTGTGGAGAAGTAAATTTCTACTATGTTCTAGAGAACTAATTAATAAGACCAAGGCATGAAACTCACTAATGTGGGATAGAGTAAAAATATTATATCTAGTGCAATAAAATGTTTATTAAAACTGATGTTTGTTTGATGCTCTCCTCCTATTTTCCAATGCAAAAGAAAATTTTAAGGACCCATAAACATTGATGAATCTTACTAATTCTTAAATTGTCAACTATAAAATATTTGGTGATATTTTTCTAAAAATATTTAAATTTCTAAGTATTTTATATAGTTTATATAATAGTTTGGTAATTTCTAGAGTGAAAAAAATTCCCCCATCAAAATTAAGTGACACCAGGCTTCAAAAAATGCAAATTGGAAAATCATTTATTGGGAAAAAACATGGAAAAATAGATCAAGGGCTAAAGTTGGCCCATAAAAATTTTCTTTTTCCAATGTTTCAATTTCATAGTCAAAGTTTTAGTTTAGGATCTTGTCCTAATTTGGATTTCAACTTCTCAAAACTAGACTCTCAAATAGTACAATGTCATGATGATTGACATGTGTCCAAATTTGGATTCCAACTTCTCAAACATAGACTCTCAAATAGTACAATGTCATGAACATGGACATGAGATAGTGTAGTAGAAAATTCTCTAAAACTTCAGTAGAAGTAGTATAGTAGCCTTGTGTTCCTTTACACATGGAGAAAATGACTATTAATAGGGAGAGTGGGCATGTTGGGTTTGTAGTGGCCATTGTTTACATGTTAAATTTGAAGAAGTTCAATGTTTAATGTTAAGTTTGAAACAATTAACCTATTTTGATTCCCAGACAATAGCCAATTTATCAACTGTTACAATCAACATATGTAGTTGTTCAAACTCGACCATAAACATTTTACACTTGGACTGAGAGAATCAAAAGTGTAATGAAGTGGATGAACTATAGGGATAATTTCAACTACCTAGAATTTATCTGGTCCTTAACATTAAGAAAATTTTCTATTATGCATGTATTTTCTATTACATGTCCCTTATGTGGATCTAAAATCACTTTTTTTTATCACAGTTATGTATTTTTCTCATGCAGGTTGTTGTAATCATGGAAACAAGGAATTGTTTTTCTCAAAGGCAAGGCACTTGAGGTGTACAAGTACAACATGCTTCATCATATGAGGAGACACAACATAATTTTGCTGGTCGGAATGAAGATGAAATGGTGAATACCAGTGCATGCAAGAGCTTGATGGTGTTGCTACACCTGCAATGTAGATAATTGGTTTAAGCAATAAGGTAAGTGTTATATTAGACATTGGGCATGATGAAGTAAATTGATGATGTTGAATATAATAGTTATTATATGAGATAAGTCGCAAACACGTATGGTATTTCACCAACCTCCATGTATTATTGGATAAATGGCCTCACTCATACCAAGAGGAAATGGCCTCTCATAGTGTTAACTGGATAGGAGGAGGAATAAGTTATCAATTGTTGTAAGGAGATGGACAATATGGGCCACAAGCTAGATTTGATACATATGAATTGAAATGTTGCACAACTATTTGAATCATGGTTGAATCCATTCAGAGATGGATCTCTTGGGAATTCATGGTATGTAGTCTTCAAGAACTTGTTTTACAAACAACATAAGTCCTAGATAGAGACAGAGTCATGAATTCCACCCTACAATTGTGTCCAGGATCTATGACACTCTGTCTAATGCCTATAAGAAACATTCATCTAGTCCATATAATATATTTAACTATGATGAAACTAGGTTACAAGTTTGAAGGAATTGTCGCATGTGGGTAATCACGAGGAAAGGTAGTAGGAATGCACCCAAAATTATGCCTATGAGTAGGGACTGGATAACCATTTTTTGTTTCATCAATGGTTTAAGTGCATCAATCACTGATTTATATCTATTCAAGGAAAATAATTGGTTGAAAAATTATATCAATAACTATGAGGAGGGAGCATGCATGGTCAAAAATCCAAATGCAACAATGACCAAAGAATTGTTTATGAAATGATTGTGCCACTTTTTTGCATATATACCCGTGTGTATCATGTGAAAAAATACAATTACTAATATTCTATAAGAATGGAATATATGGATACCTACCTACAATTGAAGAGACAAATGCTATGGCCATTGATTTTCTAACCTTTCTTGCACATACCACCCACAGGTTGCAACTCCTTGATGTGAGTGTGTTTGTGCCATTTAAATATGTTTTCAAGTCCTAAAGAACAATGTGGATGGAAAAGAACCCTGGGATGAATATAATCAGCATCGATCCATCTTAAGCTCAGATCTATCAAACATAGAGAGGGACCCAATTTCTTGTGGTCTAAATAATTTTGTATCTTAAAATTTTTACAAAAAATTACACCTCAAGAAATTTGAACCATATTTTATTTCATAAATTTGGCTTTAAGTTTTAATTTTTTTAATTTTATGAGCCAACATGAATTTTTAATAAATTTTTATTATTGGTAACATTACACTACGTTACTGTAGAAATTCTAAAGCCTTGATGGCATAAGGAATTTCATAAACTGGCTAAGGATCTAGGCACACAATTAACCTCACATAGAATTGTAGAGAATTAACATAAGGAGAGAAGAAGAAGAATTAATGAACACACATTAATGAATGATCAATAGATGATAATTGATATTATTACATAGGTAATACATCCTTATAAAGGAAAAAGGAGTTGCTAGAAGACAACTGTTGGGCAATAGGGTAGACCCGGGTTTAATCCTTTTATGTTCCCATGTTTGTTTAGTTAACACATTTACGTCAGACCCTAAGTCCAAGATAACATCAGTCAGATCGTATGCTCCTATCTGAGCATTCAATCTCATTTCCCTGCCGGTTCGGTTCACTCTATGAACAGTTTTGTCTTGAGGAGAACTTTGATGAGGTCCGCAGGAAGCAATGGCTCTCTGTAACTCAGTTAGAGCATCCTGATCTCTTAACAGTTTGAGGAAACTCTGTAAAAAGGAGGATAGGGTACTTACATTATCCTGCGAGGCTTCCTGGGGCTGCGAAGATAGTTGCTTAGGTTGTGCAGGTGCAACGGATGTGCTAGGGCCAGCAAAATCTTTCTTAACTTCCATAAATGTCTCTCTTTCTCTTGTGATATCAAATGCTAGGATTTTCGCAGGAGCCTTGCGAACCCTAGCGTCGACAGGCTGTGTTTCTGTATCCTGTGGGTGTGTCGTAGCTCCACTCTGTGTGACAACATTGATAGTTGTGACAGGTCTGGGCTCAACTTAAATCATCTGGATATTCCGCGTAGGGGCACTCTGTCGTGCCTGAATCTTAGCTATGAGCTGCGGGCACTGCTCAATCACATGATCTACCGCGCGGCAGTACCGACATGTCGTAGTGGGGTTCCGACAATCGCGAGCCAAATGCCCAGCTTGGTTACAATTTTAACACACCAACTGGCCTCGGCCTCTTCCGGCCATACCACCATGGCCGCCAGAAGAACCTCTACCAGAGGCACCCCCCTGGTAACCGTAGCTATCACTACTTGGGCCTTCATTGTGTACCCGGTAAGCGTCATAGGTGTGGAACGCATCCTCATTATGACCTACAGACTTGCAGAAATTACAGTAGGGGTTCTTAGGTCCCTGTCCATACCGTTGCAGCAGGTAACAGTTCTCGGGTTGGTGTTGACCTGTCGTTCTGCAGAGCTCACAATATAGGACTTGTGGTGGAAATGGGTTCGGCGCACCTGTATGTAGGTACTTTCTTACCAGAGGGCACTGTTCCTTTTCGTGACCTTCAGTCCGACATTGCGTACACCAAACCTCTTCGCGATCGGTTTTTCCCTTCTTCATCTCGCGAAGTTCCAGGGTCATCGCTGCTAGCTATGCTTGGATTTGAGCAATACCAGAATCATCTCTGACGGGGGCAGTCTCTAGCTTCATTGTGATTTCCAGAGCCTCTTGCTGGTCAGCAACCTTCTGTTGCATGAGCGGAGTTCTGATATGTGGTAATAATGCTGTGATAAACCATTCCTTGTGCTGCGCAGGACTAATGGTAAAGCTGACTTGGTCTAGGAGAACTTTGAATCTCTGGTCAAAGTCCCACATAGATTCGCAACGCCGCTGTTGAATCTCTTTGAGTTCAGTGATGCTCTGCGATTCCGATTTAGGCTTCTTAAATTCTTTGGTTATGGCTGCCTTAATCTCATCTAACGTAGGGCTCTGAGTACTGGAGAACTTCATGAACCAGGTCAAAGCCCGGTCCCAGAAAGAAGTAATGAGCTGCGCGGCTCTTATATCTGGGTCTGTAATTTTCTTCACATTCCATACTTCTTCACATAAAAACCAAAACTGTTCGCGGTCCTCTGATCTTATGCCTTTGAAGATGGGGAGCTTAATGTCATCAACCAGGTGGGCCATAGCGGTTCTGGGAGGGGGACAGAACGTTGATGGGGAGGGATTTATGGGGACTGACTGGCCTATGACCAGAATACTTGGACTTGGTGGACTGTCAGACTGCGACAGAATTTCATGGGTAACAGGGCTTCGCTGCGGGGTGACCGGAGGGTTTCCAACCGAAGGGTTTTCTTCAGAGCCTGACTCTTCAGAATTTACGGGGGAAGACGCGGTAGCCGGACCAAGGGAGTAGGAGTCAAAATCTCTTTTGTACCTTTTTCCACTTCGCAGCAAACCACTTTGCTCATCGAAGGTATTATCACTTGCAAACATATGTTAGTACTACTAAGCTAGCAGTCTGATTCAAACAACAATATACCTTTTTCAGCCAATAGTATTTTAATCCGCAAGCTTAATGAATTCAAAAACTTACTGCGGGGACCTTTGAAGAACTGTCGTTCAGCTTCGCTAAAGGAGGTACTTGTGTCAATGGCAAACTGTGTCACGAAGGCTTCCAATGTTCGCGTCATCCAGAAATCAACAGCGCAGGAGACCTCGTTGTTCACGTGTTGCACAAGATTGGCCCTTGTGGGGGTCCACGTGGGAACCCATCGAGCTTGGAAGTTCTTCCTTCTCTCTGTTAACCTAGACAACCACTGGTGCAACTCTATGTGGATACTACCAAAGAAAATTTCATAAGCATCACAAAAAACATACCTCTGTAAAAAGTCACATGCGCTACGACGCGGATTTGGGTTTTCGTTCTCAGCAAATTTCAGATAAGTCTCATTAAGCCAATCCCCGATTTCCTTCGCAGATGGCCTCCAGAACATAGCCCTCGAGGTACGATGTAAACCCCTCTTGAGCAGATACTGAGTTCAACCGGCAACGGAACCAATTTGTTGGGAAATAGGGCAAACCTGGGTTTAATCCTTTTATGTCGCACCAACAAAAGACCCACAGTGTTGGCCCTTTCAGCAACAACCTGTGCGTAGGTTGGAGTCTCACCCGAAGTAGCTATGGGGTGCCGCAGAATCAGGTTTCTACAAGCAGAGAGGGATATTAATGTACCTTAGCCTTTAATAACTTATTAATCAACAATTACACAGCTTTGTCATTCACTTTATACACAACTTTGCAGATAGATAAACAACTGTGACTTGCTTAACCCACTACAGGAAATTCACAGCGAAGCTTGTTATTAGCAGTGATCTAAGTTATCAAATGTATATAGTTATTAATGCATAAAAGACAACAGAAAGAGAAACAACACAAGAAACCACAACACCAGATATAACGTGGTTCACCCCCAGTGTAGGGGTTACGTCCACAAACTGTGTTTTATTCAACTTGCTACAAAACCACAGTTTGATATGCGCACTCAGCTGCAGATCCCTTCAACCCTTAACAGTCGCGCACACAGCTGCAGATATTTCCTTAATCTTCTTACAAAATCCTATGCGCACACAGTTGCATAGGTCATCCATGCACACAGCTAGGACTTAACCTTTCCTTACAAAATCAGCCGTAGCCTCGCCTTAATCTTTCTTACATCATAAAACCTAACCTTTCTTATTTACACAAGTTCTTATTTATAACGCACTGTTTACAAAAACATGGATTCAATACCATGGGCACCCAAAACCCTAAACCCTGGTCTTAAGCCGCGGGTTTATTACAATAGAGGAATTTGACTCAACCCCCGACACCCCTAAGACTATTTTGAGTCAAAGCCATGGATTTACCCATATTAAGGACCGTTGAGGTACGCGCCCCAACAACAACTCAAGATAGCTCATAAAGCACGCTTACTAATTATGATAAACCCCATAGTTGACTAAAGCACTTTCCCAATCTACCAAGCACCTCACGAATTAGCAATAGCATGTGTGAGTGATGATGAGTGAAGGAAATACTTTCTAATCCTAGAATATGGAGAGAAAATAATGGAGGATGGGTTGGAAACAAAAGCTGCCAGTTTCCTAGTTGACTAGCTCTACCTTATCCATAGAAAAGCAGGATAAAGTAGAAAAATAAGAATAATACAGAATCTGTTGTAAAGCACAGTTACAAATTCTAGATGGCCATAAAGTGGTAAAGATCAACCCAGAATCAGAAATAAATCATTCTTAGGATATAGATGGCAAGTGTTGACTATAAGGTGCAAGTGGATGCCAACTATCTAAGCTAGTGGGTAGGAAATTAATCAAATAATGATTAATTATTTTATGAGTGGGTTTATTATACTCCAACACCCCCCTTTAATCCTGAATTTATGATGATATCCTTGAACTAATCAGAAATATATATGCCTATAGGGCCCAGCAATAATGCTATGGTCACCCTTTTACAATTTATCTTGTCCAAAGAAATGAGGAAAGAGGAAAAACCTCAAGGGGAAAATCCTCCCTCAATAAAGGACATGAAAATAAATCCCAAAAATGTTGAACTACTGGTGTTGCTGATACTCCAAACTAAATGCTGATGTCTAGAGGAATCTTCTTCTTGGGAAGAAGATAAATCTGCTCACCTGGATCAAGGACAGCTGCAGGATGGAAACTAGGACCATATAGAACAACTGGAATCCAATGATGTGAAGGAAATACTGAAGGATCTTAAGACTTGTAATCAGCTCCAATATGATGAGATGACTTGAACTTCGAACCAGTAGAGATGAAATGAGCTCTAGATAGGTGAAATAACTGTCCAAGTGAGTGTATTATGTCTCCATCTGCATTTACACAAAGAGGATGTGTGCAAGTGATCATTTAGGAACATAGAGAAGGCATGGGATCAAAGAGTGTGAATGCATGGGCTCTGTGGGTTGATCTAGCTTCGAAAGAATACAAGAGATCACATATAAGCACAATAGTAGACTCATGGGAATATACTTGTAAAGAATCCTCTATTGTAGAAGTATGAGAGGAGGAAACATAGTTATGTTCAAAATATTCAAGGAGGCTCTGAGAATGAGTGTCAATAACAAAGGAGGAGATTCAGAAGCACATGGGATCAAGTATGGTAAGTGGAAAAACACTGGAAGGACTTGATTTGTCTAAGAAAACATCCTCAAAGTCACTGGGTTTCGCACCATCAAGAAGAGAGGCATGCACAAGGTGTGAGAGGTCTAGCATATGGATCTTAGAATCCATGATAGAAGACATAGAGAACACTGAATGTGTGAGTGAATCATCAATAGCAATAACAGCTCCATTAGTCACTTCTTTTTCATCAACAACATCATAAGAAGATGAATCAAGATCTTCTACTTCAAGAGACACAGAAAAAGATGGCTCTTCAATATTTGCTTCTTGATTGAAAGAGGAAGCATTCAAATCAAAGAGAGTAGTAGCAACAGGAACTGTATGAGAAAATTCTTATTCATGATCAACTTCATCAAAAACTATAGAGGCCAAGACATCTTGAGAGAGAGAAATCATTGAGGAGCTAGAGGCACTCTCCACATATCTAGAAGGATCCTCATCGTCCTTTCCCAAAAATCTATCCAATGTTGTCCAGAGATCCTTTGGGTAATCAACATAATCAATAAGGTAGTGCATGCATGGAGAGATAGCTAGACGAATAGATCCAATTGCCCTATCACAGTCATTTAGCCAGTCACTTGACTCTTCATAAGACTCTTCACCAGCTCTAATAGATATCTCATGGAGACCTTGCCTCTTTAGATATGAAATCATCTTCAATTTCCATTCTGAATTGCTTGTGAATGGAGAAAGAAGAGGAACCGATACTCTTGAATCCATTTGAATTTGAACCTGCAAAATAAACCTGCCAATATGAAAAGGAGGATTAATTAATGAACTCCCAAAGATCTATTATCATGTAGAGCTTTGATATCCTTAGCTCTGATACCATGTAGGACTTGAACTTTGAGAACCTTAGCTCTGATACCATGTAGAAATTCTAAAGCCTTGATGACATAAGGAATTTCATAAATTAGCTAAGGATCTAGGCACACAATTAACCTCACATAGAATTGTAGAGAATTAGAATAAGGAGAAGAAGAAGAAGAATTAATGAACATACATTAATGAATGATCAATAAATGATAATTGATATTATTACATAGGTAATACATCCTTATAAAGGAAAAAGGAGTTGCTAGAAGACAACTCAAGATAGCTCATAAAGCAAGCTTACTAATTATGATAAACCCCATAGTTGGTAGGTCCATTCAGTTAGTGTTGTTTTGGTTGGGTCAATTAGAACATGTAAATCCCTAATACGTACAATGAATCTTGCCAAAAAAAATCATTAGGGTCATTACAAAAATGGATGGTAACCTGTAATAATACAACTGAGCCCTAATATGGAAAAAATACACAAAGGTTGTGTTCAAATTCCAATAGTTACAACAATACCACAACCAAATTACAAGAAATTTTAAACAATCTAAATAAAAAATCCTTTCAAGCCATGGAAAAGTTGAATTACAAGAACATCAAAGGTCAAACATAACATAAAAATGGGCATTGAATTCCATAAAAAAAAATCATTAGTTTCACTTCCAATTTGAGCATTCATCAATTTACATGTGCATTGTTGGGCCTAAGGACAGTAAGGAAGAATTCAGGCATAATTCTTCCTAATTATGGGGAAGAGCTAAAGGATAAGAGGAAGGAGCTACGACTGAGAAAGTAGAAAAAAGGAGAAGAGGAAGGATGTTGGGGCAGTGGAAGTAAAAGAGAAGAAGAAAATGAGGAGGAGGCACCAAAAAGGGAATCTATTCAATATCAGTAAGCCATGACATAAGTATTGTGTGCAACAAAAGATGGTACGAAAAAATATCAGTTAAATAAGGCATGCAAATATCATATCGGCTGGAAACTTATAGTAAGGCATAATGCTGAGAAAGTGATAGGAATGAACGATCATGGGTATGATCTCAGATGGAATCAACATAAACCACACGCGTGAAGGAATATATGTAACTTAGGATGATAGTGCCTCCCGTTATGTTTTGCTAGAATAGGAAAGATAGCTGTCAGGTGGATATAGTAAGTCAGTGAGGTAGTGAAAGAAAAGGAGTCTGTAATGAGGCTGTAATGATTCTGTATAGAGTATGTATCGAGTCAGTATTGAGTCTATATCAAGTACGTAGGGGATATGTATCGAGTTTGTAATAGCGCTATAAAAGAAGGAACCCAAGTTGTTTGTGGGTTAGACATTGACGGGTTAGACATTCATGGATAGACATTGATGGATTAGACTCTTGATCTGTACTTTCGTAGGCATTCTCTCTATAGTTTGTTTTGGTAGACTCTCGTTGGATGAAAGCGTGAGTTCTTGGTTAATGGATCTGTATCACCAAGTGCGAAAACAAGTAGGAAAGGTTGAGTCAATCTAGGATGTATGCAGATCACTAGTAGATGTAGAAGAGAAAGAGAAGAGAGATAAGATCAGAGAGCACGAGAGGGGGGAAGATTCTGTAAAGTTAGAGAAGAATATCTTGAGCATAGACTATAGCTTAATGAGCAGATGAAAGGTGCATCTATTTCCTCATGCTAGATGAAGAGAAACTTGTGGTTTCCACCCGAGTGGGTTTCCACGTTATATTATATGTGTTATAACCCTAGAATTTTCCTATGGTTGTGGTAGGCAGTTAGAGGGGTAACCATTTCAACCAAAATTTAGACCATATTCTAGCCAATACAATCAGAGAGGGACTTTTCTTGTCACAGAGGAAAGAAACACACATATATAAGGATTTGAACAGCTCACAGAAATCTATATTTCTGATGGTAATAGGGTGTTGATAGATTTTAAAGTGGTAGAATAGTCAGATAGGAAAAATTATTGGGAAATGGAGTCGAAACCTGAATCTGACAAGGGTATTATAGCGAAAAAGAGAAAGAAAAATTCCTTTGTATCCTGAGGCAAGGTAAGTTCCACAATAAGTCAAATATATTGAAAGGGTGATAAGGGGGAAGTGTGGAAATTGAACCCAAGATCTAGAACAATTACACTCACAAAATTGATAATCAAACATGCAAAATTCACACCAAAGGAGACTGAAATTGGAGCATAACATTGATCTGTATTCAATAAGTGTACAATAGCCAACCTCATGAAGTAATAGGCTACTACAATATATAATTACATGAGATATTTGAATGCATAAGGATGCCATTCGAAAAGGTCAAAAAGAAGGATTACTAAATCTAGTCAAATCCCCCATAGGTGCATAAAGCAGTTTCCAAATCCACCAAGATGCTCACAAATTGGATAATTGAAGTAGGAAAGTTAAAGAGGGATGGGAATACAACTCATACAATCTTTTATTAGGATAAAAGGAGGGAGGACGATGTGGATTAAAAACAAGTCAACTACACATAGTCTAGCTTTTCCTTTTGCCTTAAATCTCAATAAAACATGCAGCTCTTTAGAAAAAGAAAATATGCGCTTTGAAGGATTTGGAATAAACCAAACATGTTAAATATGGTTTCCAGGATGTTTCCCAAGCACTCCCTGACTCATTTTTATCATGTGTTGACTTCTAGGACTTGTAGAAGGCAACTAGCATAGAGTGGAATCTAGGAGACTAGGTAATAAGACAAAAATTATTAAAATTAATGTCTAAGGTAGGTAACTATGGGTTGATTATTCTAACTAGAAGGAGGGAAAATCTCAGTGAAACAAGAGGCACCTATCTACAGATGAATCTCTTGCACCACCTTTAGTAGAACAAATAGCAAAGGTAGGTACCTGCAATGGAGCATAGAAGATGAATTACAAAGCATTTAACAGAAACGCAGAACAAATGCAATGTCTGATATGAGGAGCACTTAACAAAGAGAGAATTTCTCATATGAAACTAGAGCACATTGGCATAAATACATAGAAATGAATATGAATAAACAGGAAAATAAACTAAATATAAACACTATGATGAATCTCAGGAACGCAGGATAATGTTTCTCATTAACTCTTCCGAGAAAGTTACAGGTACAAAACAAGAGTAGAACACTTTTTGAATGAAAATTCCAACCCTTTCCTCATCAATTGAGGTCCTATTTATAATAGCATGGATCCCGAGATCGACCCCAAAACATAGCCCATTTCTATTAAAAAATTTGAGAATCAAATCTCGGACCATATATCAAATCCTAACAACTTGTTGAGCTTGAAGACTCACTAGGATTCTTTATCCGAAAATGGCCTTTTAAGGCAGTGGACACGCTGGAACTAAAATGACAACACAGAATAGGAGAGGCATGCTCACTTGCTCTAATAGTGACACTCTGAAACTTCTCTTAACAGTTTCAATTTCTCATGCCAGACTCGCGTCATTGAATATTGCTCATGATCTAACTGAGTTTCTTATATGCGAGGATATTTCTCCCTCATGCACCTTTCGTTGTACAAAATTGATCCTGGCCATAGAATTCATCCTCGCAAGATATTAACGGTCGCATGATTATGATCGTTATGTGATTTCACAACTGTTCACCTTGTTAAATTCCTTGTACCCTTTGTCAGTGAAGTCACTCTGAGCCGTAGATCTGGACCATGTCAGAACTCCACTGTTGCGAGGTGTGAGGTCCTTGATCATTTCGTAGCGTCCCCTTTTGCTAACCGTCATGTGCATTTTCCTATAAAAAATGGCTCGCACCATTGATCCATCTCACCCATAGACCTTGATCATTCTGATATGTGGCTCCTAATATCCCTTCATGGCACTCCATCTTGCTAACCATCATGCGCCTTTTCTTCATGAACACTATTTCAACTGTATACCAGGCGGGTCGTTAGAGCTTGGTATTCTCGATGTGAGGGTCTTACTAGCCTTTCCCAGTGCTCCATATTGCTAACCTCCATGTGATTTGTCACCGCAAAACTCATTTCCTCCATAGATCATGAGCATTAGGGAAATGTGACCATCGATGTCTAAGGGGAGGAACATAATTCACGATCCTCCCCAGTCTTATGGACCATGCATCTTCTCTTGGGTGAAAATTTTTTCCATCTTTGATCTACCTTTGTTGTACATCTGTGTCGTCTATTTTAGAGCCTACAGAACCTTGCCACGTATTTGGGATTTTCTCTTTTATTTATCCTATCCCCTTTTCTACCCTTTTGGCTAAAAAATGAGGCCAACCACACATGCAAGTGCCTTCAAAATTTAGCACTTGTGTGAACCATGTGTTAATAGTGGCTCCAACTCGGGGATGTTATCCTCCCTTTGAGGTAGAAAAGAACCATGTAGACCACAGACCTAGACAATAGGGAAGTTACTAGACCATCATGCAACTCTTGAACTCTACCCTGGTGCATGTAACTGTAAAACCTGCTGAAAAATAAAACAAACCAGACAACATCTTTTCCTAGAGACCTTACGACCTTCACCTCGGGCTTTAGGTTTGTCAGGGAGCCATCCACACACACAATATTAAATGAAAGCGATATATACAATCACAAGTGGGATTGAATTTCTTAAAAAAAGTAATGTTTGAGGAGCCTTCCTTTAAGGGGAACTCCAAATACCAAGCCACCTTCCATCTCTTCCAATACATAAGAATTCTTTCCTCTAAAGGTGGTGATATTGTATGGGCCTTTCCATAGATGGTCGAATTTTCCATGTTTTTGCTTCTCCTCATGGGGTTCCTCCCATTGCAACAACATGTCTCCTATCCAGAAATCATTAGGTTTAGTTCTCTTGTCGAAGATCTCCTTCATCTTGTCCTGAAATTGCTGATTTTTGTTGAAAATCTGTTCCTTTTGTTGTTGTAGCATAGTGGTGAGTATTCCCTCCTGTCATACGGGTGATCCAGGTTCGGTCCCCGACAGTGGGATTTAACAAGGATTGATTAACGATGAACGTAAGTCAGTCTAGGAATTCCTACCTAGAGGTTCTGAAGTCTGGGGCAACTATGAAATGCGAGGAAATTCAAATGAGGAGGTGTCAGATGCCATGTCTAAAAGGCTAGATTCAGATTTAGTTCTAGGAAAGGATAGTCTGCACTCCTCATTGCAACATTCATATATATCACTAACTGAAACAACACCTTCAACAGGGAAAGATAAATTCCTGACTAACGTCTACATCCTGTTGGATTTTCAGAATAAAATTTTTGGATCAAAGACCTATTGAAAGGATTCTGCATCAAGATTTCTCCTCATGTGGGTTATTCTAGTCACCAGTATTTCCCAATGGAGTCATCTTCACAGATTTCGTGAAGTCTCCAAAGCATGTACATCCAATTCTGTGTCTAGGACCAACTGCTCAACTGGGTCGTAGAACTAAGCAATGATGTTTTCCCCAAGGATAATTTGATCTTTCTCTCCGCGACAATAGTGCCAATATGTTAGCACCATGTAATTTTCCTATGGTTGTGGTAGGGATTCATAGGGGTAACCATTTCAACCAAACTTTAGACCATATTCTAGCCAATATAGTAAGAGAGGGCTCTCTCTTGTCATAGAGGAAAGAAACACATATGTATAAGGATTTGAACAGCTCGTAGAAGGATATATTTCTGATTGTAACATGGCATTGATATATTTGAAAGTGGTAGAACAATCAGACAGAAAAAACCATTGGGCAATGGATTTGAAACCTAAATCAGACAAGGGTATTATAGCAAAAACAAAAAATGGAATTTCCTTTTTATCTTGAGGCAAAGTAAGTGCCAAAATAAATCAAATATATTGAAAGGGTGATAAGGGGGGAGGAGGGAAAAATCCAGTGAAACAAGAGGCAACTATCTATGGATGAATCTCTTGCACCACCTTTAGTAGAATAAACAAAAAAGGTTGGTACCTGCAGTGGAGCATAGAATATGAATTCCAAACCATTTACCAGAAACACACAACAAATGCGACATTTAATACGAGGAGCGCTTAATTGAGAGTGAATTTATCATATGCAACTAGAATGAATTGGCATAAATGAACATGAATAAACAAGAAAAATAGACTGAATATAAACACTGTGATGAATCTCAGGAATGTAGGAGAATTCTTTTCATTAACTCTTTGAAGAAAGTTACAGGGACAAAACAAGATCAGAACGCTTCCTAAATGAAAAATCAAACCCTTTCCTCATCAATTGAGGTCCTATTTATAATGGCATGGCTCTCGGGACAATCTCCAAAACATAACCCAATTATGTTACAAAATTTGGGAATCAAATCCTGAACCATCATTCAAATCCTAAATTTTTTGTGAGCTGGAAGACTTGCCGCCATTCTTTATCCAAAAATGGCCTTTCAAGGCAGTGGACATACTGGACCTAAAATGGAAACGTAGAGTAGGAGAGGCATGCTCGCTTGCGCTGATATTGACATTCCCAAACTTCTCTTAATGGTTTCAGTTTCTTAGGATAGACTTGCGTCATTGAATCTTTCTCATCTTCTGATTGAGTTTCATATCCGTAATAATCATTCTCTCTCGCACACCTTTCATCATGAGAAATTGATCCTAGTCGTAGACTTCATCCTCGCAAGAGATCAGTCGTCGCATGATTTGGTTCTTTATGTGATTTCATGATCATTCACCTTCTTAACTTACTTGCACCCTTTTTCAGTGAAGTCACTCTGAGTCATATATCTGAACCATGTCGGATCTACACCCTTGCAAGGTGTGAGGTCCTTGATCATTTTGTAATGGCCCCTTTTGCTAACCGTTGTGTGCATTTGCCTAGTGAAAACTGCTCCGACCATTGATCTGTCTCTCCCTTAGATATTGATCATTCATATGTGTCGGGGCCTACGAGCCCTTCGTGGCGCTCCATCTTGCTAATCATCGCACGCCTTTGTTTTGCAAAAACTGTTTTCACCGTAGATCAGGCTCACCGTTAGATCTTGGTCATCAAAGCACTCCATCTTTCTAACCGTCGTGCACGTTGTCACCATGAAACTTATTTCCTCCATAGTTCATGAGCGTTGGAGAAATGTGAACATTGATGTCTAAGGGGAGGGACATAATTAGCGATCCTCCATAGTCTTATGGATTGCGCATCTTCTCTCAGGTGAAAAATAAATTCGTTGTCGATCTTCCTTTGCTATACGTCTGCATCGTCTATTTTAGAGACTTCATAACCTCATCATGTCTTCGGGATTTTCTATTTGATTTATCCTATCCTCTTTGCTACCCTTTTGGTTAAAAAATAAGGCCAAACCCACACCTAAGTGCCTTCAAAATTTAGCACTAGTGCGAACTAGGTGATAACACTATGTATGTGTGTGAATGTTGAAAGTAGCTTATATATGTGTGTGATTATTGTATTGAATGAATTACTATAGTTTTACAAATGAATATATGTACGATGGCTGCATTGTATTACTGGATATGACTATGATGCATGTCTATTTTTTATGTACTAAAGTTGCATAAAGAGAGGTTGGGTCGTAGCTTAGCTATTAAAGCATAGTGAACACAAGTAATCCAACCCCGGACTTCGTTGGAATCCTTGGTGCAGATCCAAGGTACTAAACACCCTCCCACCCAACTTCGAAAATGTAGTTTTTATAGTTACCCATCAAGAGAGAAATCTCTAGTGAGACGACATCTGTTTCGTAAGTGCTTTTGGATGAGCTCTGCTCTATCGGGCGATATCTCGGGCTTTGTTGTGCTGAGCAGAAGGGGTTGAACCTGGGTCGGGATCCCTAGGAAAAGGAACAGGAAATAGAGAAAATACAACAAATTGTTCTAATGTCAGGGCTCTGAATCGTTGTTGTGAGGGCTATGTTTTGGCAACCTACGAAACATGAGATCCAAGATTGGGTGGAATCCAAAGAGTTAGAGTTCACATGAAAAGAAAGTGAAGGATCTCGGTGGAACCCAAAAGAGTGGTTGGGACGATAAATTTATTCATACATTCACGCTATTTTCTTTTCTAAATTTCCCATTGTGTTGCATGAATGGTTATTTAAGTTGGTAACCGAACAAAGAAATTTCCAAGGACAAGAATTGAGAGAGTGGAATCCTAAGTTCATTGAGTGATTTAAAATAGTAAGCAAACTTGTATTGAGGGATGTGGATTTTTTGGTAGATAGCATCTTAGACGGATACATCACTGAGTCTATTGTGGACACTATAACCTCATAAATCGAGGTAGAGAAAAAAAAAATCAAGGTCCACGCACTAGATAACTGTTATCTTTCGAGATGTGGATACAAATGCTTGTATGTGAAAAAGGAATTATGCGGATGTAACAAGACTGTATAGAAATAGAGTGGCTATAGCTCACAAAAACCCTAAAATTATATGTTCCCAGGGAATAGTGGAACTGAATTAGAACCAGGATTTTTAAAAGAGGAAGAATATTTAGGTTTGGAAAGCGAAGAAAAACACTATTATGTAGAGGGAGTTTCAACACAGATCGAGAAGAAGAAGGCTATGAGCTTGTGTCACACGCGGATGAAGGATATTGTGATGAAGAAGAGGAATATCAGCTGATCTCTAAAAGAGACAAAGAGTTAGAAGAGTCGACTGAAGATCCAGAATGGGAACGTGTTACATCTCGACTACAACAATTCATACTTCACCAGACGTAAGATAGAGAGACTTATCTCCAAGTTATTCTTTAAATACGAGTAATACTAACACTATAAATAGAGGACAAGGGTGTCCGACTAGCCAAAATTTTGTTTCGACTGTACTAGAAGAAAATACAATGGCTGGATATGAAATTCAGTTACCAATATTCAATGGAAATGGGTTGGAATACCGAGAACAACATTAGTTCCTTTGCGAAGCTGTCTGGACTGTGGGACAGATCTAGGATGAGAATATCAAGAAAGCACAAATGATCATGACTTTGTGAGGTCATGTGCTTGAATGGTATATGAAATTTTCCATAGTACAAGTAGGAGTTATCCCAAAAATACTCAATGAGATTCGAGTGGGTTTGATATATGACTTCAGAAAGCCAAAGTCTAAATCATAGTGCATCACCGGAATAAAAGATATTAAGAAACTACCAATAGAATTTGGTTTGGACTTTGACCAAAGATTTAATACATTGATGTCCAAAGTGAGATTCCAAATGTCGGATGTGCAACACAAGGAATGGTTTATTTCCTCCCTGTTACCACATATCTGAACCCCTTTGATGCAACATAAGATTGAGTTGTAGATAGAGGATTTGGAAATAGCAATGAAATTAGAAGCCTTGCGGGCTGGAGATGCTAGCTCGGGAATGATGAAAATTTATTTGTAGCTTTCCAACCTTATGGTGCAGCTCCAGGACATTAAGAGAGGAAATGAAGTTTAGGAAGAACTATGGTGCACAAGTTGCATAACATATGGAAACCATAAAGAAAATTTTCTAGCTCTCATGAACTATGTCACAGTAGGAGTGCCAAATGTTTAAACACCCAATGAATGCCTTGGTGTAGAATATGCCAATCTAGGGGCCACAACTCCGAAGAATGTCTTTACTTACATAATATTGTAAGCACACCAGCTAGTCTGTATTGTAAATTTTGTAGATCACTCGGTCATGATGAAAAATAATGCATAGCATTTCAGCTACTGCAAGAAAATATGATGGATACCTACTTAACGAAAAATGATGAGCAGATGCAAGTTGAATGAGCGTAACCTCAGTATCATCTTGTGCAATATGAACAAACACAATACTAGTAGAATCAATATCCTTGAAAACGAAATACCCTCTGCAAAGGGGGGTGTGGAAACTTTAGAGGTCGATGAAAACAACAAGAAGGAGGATTTGGTCAAGGAAGAGGCCAAGTCATATGTTATAAATGTGGGCATCGAAGACATTTTTCCCGAGATTGTCAAAGTCCTGCGGAAACATGTACATACTGTAAATCATTTGATCACACTATCGAACAATGTCCACAACTCATTGAGAAATGGAAGGCTATAACTATAGAAAATGCCAACCCGATGCAGAATAAGAATCCAAATCCCAATCAAAATATTCAGATGATTTATGGCGAACAAAGAGAACCTCATATTGCTATAGTTACAAGAGGGGGTTTTGCGATAGGAGCAGACAAAAATAGTCATCAAGGATAGCCACAGGTGAGACTCATAGAACAAAATAAATCTTTGCTAGATGTCCAACATGAGAAAGAAGTATTCTTGGAGGTGCCACCAGAATGTTTTGATGGTAATCAATCGTCGACATCTACAAAAGTCAAGACCATGCCTGAATTATTTGAATAACTAATCAGGGAGGCACCAGTGAAAAAGGTTAGTAAGCTTAAATATTTTTCAAAAGTTGTTTAGCACTAATCAATGATAAATATGTTCTCATATAACTGACAACACTAATAGAAGAAAACCCACATGACCTGCGAATTGAAAAAAGAGTTAATCATATCCTGAAAAAATTGAAGACAGAACGAGAACTGTGAATGACTACACAAATAGGTGATTATGATATGGATTATATCATATTATATTTGGGATCAGATGTCAACATATTGACAAGACAAACATGGGAGAGCATGATTAATCTGCGACTGGACTAGTCTCCTATTCAATTAAGGCTTGCGAACTAGTTGAAGGTCTACCAATTGGTAGACTAACTCAAGTGATTGTAGAATTCGAAGGATTAAGAACATATGCCAACTTTGAAATTATTAACATTGTCGATGACACAAATACATGTCCTTCACTCCTAGGAATTGATTGGGCAATATACAACCAAATGATTATAAACCTCAAGAAACAGATCTTATTATTTGAATATTTTGAAATAAAAGTGGTTGCGTGAATTGATCTACTCAAAGAACATAGACATGTTGAGACTATGCATAGTGAAAGGAAATACCATTATTTAGATCAGTTGTATAATATCGTGTCTTCAAAGGAAGATTATATAAATCTAACAGGTGATGGAAAACTAAGTTGGCAAAGTGTAAGTTCATGCACGTCCGACTTAGGGGATGCTCTGGAAAATTGGAGGAATAGGCTACACGAAGTCTCCATGCGAAGATGTGTAAGAATCAAAAGAGCTCTCGGAAGGGTAGGAGATGAAGCAAGCGTGTTTCCTACATATGATGGATTACCTAAACTTGCATCCTTTCTGGTAGAAATTGAAGAAAAAGTCACAAAATCACAACAATTGTCTTCTTTCGACTATGTGTTGAAAGCTACTCCCAGTAGATGGTGGGGTACGCTCAAATAGTATATCTCTGAATGGCCACATTGTAAAATATTAATGGAGATCAGATTTGGGGAAGAGATTAGTTTCCTTGAGAAGAAATATGTAGTACTGATAGATCCTAGGGAACATAGTGAGCACTGTCATAGGAAATGGAAAGAATATTCGTGACAAAAATGGGTTCATCGATTCATCCACACTTTGGAAAATGGTACCAAGAAATTGGTACACATCAGTAGAGCTGCGATGAGGAACTATCGAATGGGAAATATTAGAGGTAAGATTCACCCATACATTTGAATTCATAAGTGAATACCGGACAATCGACGTTTCCTTAGATATAATAAAAGAAAATATATTTGAAGAAATCTTAGTCGCAACCACGAATTTCCATTAATGCAATATGATTGTACACAACTGGATGGAGTGCTATAATATTACGAGAGAACCAAATGATGATGACCCACTAGAGATAAACATACCTGAGTCAGAAGGTATGCACACAGTGGAAGGAATTGGTATGTGTGAAGATACACCTTACCATGCTCGATATGACCCAATAAAGTAAAAAAAACTGGGATGACAATGAGCTTTGTGGTACCATCTGTCTTTATAACAATAAGTACCATTTAAAGTGACAGATAAGTAGTGTAATTACTCAAAATTATTTGATTAATGAGCCCATAGTATGCCCATGGTCCTGCAAGGACAAACTCCTTCCTGATTAATTATTCACGTGTGCAAAGAACGGCTAGGGTAAGTTAAGCTGTTTTATCAAAATTCGCCGCCAATACTCCATTCATAATGTATGCAAGATAAAAAGAACGCTACTATTCTTTGCAACTCTGAGTGCTAAACTAGTGTCATCATAGTATGTTCATCGCCATCTCCAGCACAAGCACGGTTGAATCTAAGCCAGTATCACCTACCCCTATTATGGAAAACACCACTAGTTACATTCCACCAAGCACGACACCAACTAATGCACAAATTGATCCACCAGTAGAGTCAAATGCTGGTAAACCATCTGGAAAAGAAAGGCCGAGCCCTTCTACGACCAACCAGGGAAAGCACACCCATTATAGAAAGAGAAAGGTAAAACAATCGACACCTCCACCACCAACCCGGCTAGCAAAGGAGGATTTTGAGACAAGGAATTTGATTCCACATTATGTCTCACCCAGATGTAGGGATGCACTAAAAGTTATAGTTCCGAAAAGAGTAAGGACCCCACTGATAGTGCCACTAATACCCAAAGGAGTGAAGGTATTGAAAGTAATTATACCCAATGTGAAGAAGCTATCTTATGTTGATCATGATACAAATCCACAAACATACCTGAGCCGCTAACACTACATGGACATTGTGCAAGACACACCTGAGGCGCTTAAACCATTTGTTGCAAAGGAGTGGGCCAAAGGATTGTAGCATTCTGGCATATTATTGCTGCTATATATGCCACATTTTGGGAAAAGTACAACAATAAACACCAGTGTCAAGCAATTACTCCTATTTTTTCATGGATGGGTTCTATGGATAGGAAAACCTATACCTGTAGATATTCAACTAATTTCCTCCATCAGAGGCCTACCATCTGTCAGAATGGACCCATCACCACTACTCAAAAAGGATCAAGAGCCAGAAATAGCTACACAGATGAAGAAAATGTATAACGTAGTAAGAAGAAAAAGGGGATTTCTTATTCACTCCATTAACAACACCACTATTCACTTTGCTACGAAAGTATTGGCCTCCAAGTTACTCTGTAAAATGCGTCTAGAATAGTGTACTATGGGAGCGATTGTACTTGCGGAAATTTGCGTGGTAGGAGTTCAAATGAATTATTGTCAATTATTGTTGGATGAGCTTGTACAAGACATCATTGATGCACAAGAAAAGGGTAGGCCATTTCACTATTCATGGTTGTTACTGTTGATTTCATTTATAGCATGGTCCGACCCACAAGACTACCAATGGCTCGACGTGCGAGTGACTTGTAAAGGAGCAAGATATCAAAACCTTTAGTTTGCAAAATACGTAAAGGAATGACAAAAACAGAACAATGTTGTATTCTTTATGCATGGGGAGGGTATAAGACACCATGTGAATAACATGTATAGGGTATATGATACCATTGTTTAGTGATTTCTCCCCATTGTTAAATTTGATATTGGCCCCCTCCATATTTACATACAACGACGACAACATAGGCACCGTCAAAAGTTAATAACCAAATTTATGGTTACAAAGGAGGAAATTGAAGAAATTATTAAAGAATGGTTGAAGGAATGTGGTGTTCCAATACGAGAATAACAACTTTGACAAGAGGAAAACCAAGTACAAGAGGATAACTCAAGTGAGGAAAACAAACAAAAAGAACCGTCGGAGGATTTAGACTCTGTATAAAGTCATTCCCCCTCAATACCAACAGATCCAGAATCCAAAAATGAGTGGGGGGGGCGCGCTCAAGAAGAAAATGTACATTCAAGAAGAAACAAAAAAAAGATGAAGGCTGATACAAATGGAAATACCATTATCCTGGAAAATGATGATGTGTTAATACTGACTGAGGCAATGAATGCAACAGCGCAGTCCAGCTTCATGTCCATAGAAGAAATTTTAGGTAGAGTTACTAATGTCCTTAAATTTTTGTGTAAAGTAGTGGAAGATGTTAAAATTGTTGTCGACTATCCTAGTGCAATAGCCAAGTCATAAAACCCATCAAAAACATCAAGAATGGAGCAAACTGCGCCACTTGTTTCCATCCCACCATTAACGGTACAAGTATCTAAAACCGTTGTTAATTTAGGCACTCTGGAGTTTAATGATGTTTGTAAGGATAATGGCAGATTATTATAGATTTCTCAACTATGCACATAAATTAGGTGTATGTAGTACAGAGTGCTGTCAATGCAGAAATAAGCATGCGTGAGTGTAACCTGGCAATGAAAGTGAAGGATGCACATAAAGATATTAAGGCAATGAAACTTGAAATTCAAGAAACTGAACAAAAGAAAATGGAAATGGGAAGGAAACTATCAGAAAATCAGCAAAGTAGTATCCCTCTCCTGTCAAAACTTTGTAGAAGAAGGAATAATAGAGGAAATGATACCAGATGCCAAAGTAGCACAATTATCCAAGACAACATCTAACCTTAGGAGAAAAGTTACAAATCTAGGAGAGCAAATTAGACCTGGCACACCTCTAGAAGTGTTGGAAAATAGAAGAGACACAGCAACTCAAGCTGCAAAGAGAATAACTAAAGCAAAAGAAACATGTGCTAAGGTTATCGACCAAGTCGCTCGGACTTGGGAAGCACTAATGGATGATGTGCAATCATATAATATTACAATTGAGTTGAATACATCACGTAGATAATAAATGGTATGAAGAAACTACCCATAACATAGAAAATGGCCAAGGTGATAGAGATGAGAAAATTGCAACAACAGATGACTACGTTGTCCACACAACAACAACAACATGAGGACAAAGTAGAAGAGTTGCAGGACAATGTAGAGAGAGTTATGGGAATCATCCAGCCTATACATCAGAAGGTGTGCGGTTTTAGTGCAAAAAGTCATGTTGGAAAATGTTAGTTTCGATCTGGTAGAGAAATTTTGGAAGACAGAGGAAGAAGTGTGCACAGAAGCAAAGAAAGTGGTGAAAACCATAGAATATTTTTAGAACAAAATCAGTGCAAGTCAGTAAATGGAGCAATCTCTTGAAGTGGTTGAAGACAAGCCACAGGTGAGTGTTGGGGGCTTGTTGGGCCTAGGGATAGTAAGGAAAAAATCATGTAGAATTCTGCCTAAGTATGGAGAAGAGCTAAAGGAGAATAGGAAGGAGCTACGACTGAGGAAGAAACACAAAGGAGAAGAGGAACGATGGCGTGACAGAGGATGTAAAAGAGAAGAAGAAGAGAAGGAAGAGGTGCCGAAAAGGGAATCTATGCCAGATAAGTAAGCCATGATAGAAAGATGGAGTGCGACACTAGATGGTACGACAGAATATTAGCAAAATAAGACATGCAAATAACATAACGACTGGAAAATGATAGTAAGGCATAGTGCTGAGAAAGTGAAAAGCCTTAACAATCGTGGATATGAGCCAGGGATATTTTTCCGTGTTTTTCTCCCAAAAAAGATTTGCCATTTTGCATTTTTTGAAGCACTGTTTTGCCCAATTTTGATGGAGTAAAAATTTTTTGTTAAAATTTTCATATGCTAAGCTAGATCATTAGTATTTCATTTCGAATTCATAACAAAAGCATATAAACAAGATCACTGAAATATAGACAAGCACATGCATACAAAAGGAACACAAATATTTATCCTGGGAAAACCCTAAAGGGAAAAACCCAGCAAAAGATTCCTCAATATAGATGCGCCCAAAAAGATAAAAGGTAAAACCTGTGGAAATTGAACCCAGTGATAGATTAATTTTACTCACAACAATTATCAATTGAACATGCAAAATCACTCACAAAAGAGACTGAATAATAAGTTGAACACTAAACTGTATTGAATAAGTGTACAATAGCCAACCCTGTAATAACATAGGTTGCTGCATTAAATAATTACATCAGGGATTCGAATGCATGAGAAGGCAATTCGAATCTAGTCAAAAGCAGGCTTACTAAAAATAAGCAAATCCCCCATAGGTGCATAAAGTAGATTCCAAATCAGTCATGGAGCTCACGAATTGGAAAAAGCACTTAGGCAAGCTAAAGAGTGATGGAATGACAAATCATACATGATTTTCATAGGAGAAAAGAGTGGAGGATGTGTAGGACAAAAAACTAGTCAACCTCACCTAGTCAAGCTTTTCCATTTGCCTTAAAACACTGAAAAAGCAGGCAATAAAGCAGAAAAAGCAGAAGGGCATTTAGGAGGCCAGGAATAAAGCAGATTTGATTCCTTGAGGTTTCCCAAGTGCTACATGAGTCAAATAAGGCAAGTTTGACCACTATGGATAGGTAAATGACAACTTGCATAAGGTGGGACACATGAACTAGGAAAATAAGACAAAAATAATTAAATTAATTTCTAAGGTAGCTAACTATGGGTTGATTATTCTAAACCCCCCCCCTTAAGCCTAACTTATGAGTAATATATCAGAAAATTATAGGTCCTAGCAACAAGGCTTAGTCACCCTTTACATACTGCATGTCCATTTAAACAAGGAAAG
>LPNX011204821.1:8333-19991 GCA_001517045.1 Pseudotsuga menziesii
CTACCGTCTCCATCTCCATCTCCATCTCCGTTGGCGCTATTATTTGTGTAATTGTAGTCTGGAGAAAAGAGAGGGGGCTCTGCCTGTGCTCTGTCTGCCCAGCCGAATCGCTGCATGTGTTCTCTCACCCAGGCGCAGGAGCAGGAGGTATGGTGATGGGAGGCATGAAAAGGGGAACTGTTGATAAAGCGTGTGAGGCATTTGTCCAAAATGTTCCAGCAAAGCCCCGCGTGCAAACCAACTGCTGCATTCTTCGTCACGGGATCCATGTAGCTCCTCATATCCAACTGCAACTCCATTGTTTATACACAGCGCACTCAAAATCAGTTGCTGGAGACCTGTCAATAATTTATTTGCTTCTATTTACTTAGCACGGACAAAGACACGACTTTTTTCTCATGGGATGCCACTCCACAAATGATTTGTTAGCATTGTCAGTTGCAATTAATACAAACGATGGGTTAACTTTATCTTGAAATTGATACTAAAAAATTGGAGAGCGAGTGAAAAACCAAATTAGCCGACGAGGGGCCTTCATTCTCAGTTTATCTTGAAATTAATACTAAAAATAGTAGAGTGAGTTAAAAACCAAATTGATCAACGAGGGCGAGGGGCCTTGTACCCACTTCTGTTCTCAACTTATGTCGTATGTCGGCGTTGTAGCCACTTTCGATGTCAATCTATGTATTTACGGATTTTATATTGGGGATATGGAGCTGGTAATAAATCAATCATTGGTGATCGTCAATCACCTTTTCGTTCTTGCTTTTTCATATTGCTCGTTATATTTGAAAGTTACCATTGAAATTAAGTATGGCTTATCTTCGCAAAATAGAAAGTGATCAATAAGTGTTTGAAAACTTATTTGCCAAACAATAAGTGGATAGGGTATCATGTGTATTTTCTCGGTTTTATAAATAAATATTACTCAAAATTCATTTCCAACAAAAACTAGCACATAATTAAGGTCCACTAGTTAGCTGGTACTCTTTAATTATGGGACTACTAGTAGTTAGGGTTATTTGAGGCTTGGCTCAAGTGAAAGGTCACCCCACCTTAAGAGGCAAGTAAACATTTATCACTACTAGTAGTTACGGTTATTTGAGTCTTGGCTCAAGTGAAAGGTCACCCCACCTTAAGAGCCAAGCAAACATTTATTTCTATTGGATTGTCATAATATAAGGATTTATTCCACAACATTTCATTTCAAGTTTGTTTGTGTTTTGTTATTTACACTATAATTTCTAGTTTCTTACATAATAAATCTATGTATACCAACTTGTGTTCTAAGTTCAAGGCTTGAATAACACTATGTATATCAATGGTTATCATTTTTTCTAGTCATCAATCTTTTCTTTAAAATGTTCTTGATACTTGATTGATATTAATTATTTGATGAGTTAACCAATATAGACCCATTTAACTATGTTTCTACAAAGCGTCGAGATGGACAAAACCTCGCCCACATATTTAGAGAATCCAAATTCCCAAAAACTAGGTAATTACTTGACTTGAAACACTAGAAGACAGTTTGGGAGAGAGTGCAACTTAAGAGGGATGATTGGAGGTCAAAGTTCAAAGTTGTCATGAAGGATTGGACCTCTAATTTATGTAGGTTTGATTCATAAATTTTTTCAAACAGTTTACATGAAACCTTGACTCACACTATGACTAGCTCAAATTGGCAAACTGAATCTAGGAGACAATCTTGAATCCTATACTAGGAAATGGAACGATTTCAATTGGATATGAACCAACACAAGGATATGGTCTCCAATGGGAATCTACATGCATACAAACTCTAATCATATGGGTTTAGAGTCCATACATACTGCAGTGGTTAGATTCTCTGTGTATGTCACACCAAAGATGGTCCTAAGATATCATAGTTTTAGTCCCCAAGACTTCTTTGGAAACCTAGAGGCTAATGGTTTTTCAATGGATGTATCTAGACTCTAATATAGTACTATATATATTGAAATACGCTTGGTTCATAGTTTGGAAGGTTATTTTGTGGTTTGGATGGATTTGGGAAAATTTTGACAATTCAGAACTAGGTTCAGGTATAATTTTGTATTATATTTCCAATTGTACCTTCATATTTTGAAATAGATAAGAAAAATTTAGTCTATGATGGAAAAAACCAAAATAGTCATATTTTTCAGGTCAACTAGCTAAGCGATTTTTCAAGCATCTTCAAATTGTAACTTGTGCTCATGAACTATAAAACTAATGTTGGGGATGGGATCTATAGTCCCCCCTACCTGTATCACTTTCCATAATTCGAATTGGAGCTCATTATCTTCACATATGCTTCAAAAACGGAAAGCTAGTAAAAAATCAAATACAATGAGCATATGTGAATTCAAACACATGGAAACAAAAGAGAAATTGTAGACATTGGGAATATCTAATATTTTATTAATATGGTAGGTATGAATTTACATAATAAATATATTATGAATAAAAACCATGGCTCATGATTCTCAAACCCCAAAACAAACTCTTCTATGAGATCAAACTAACAACATCAATTAGAAACAATATTCTAAACCACTGGAACTTAAAAAAATGGAAAAACCACTGACACTGACTTCATACAACATTTGGCTATGTTTTTTAAATTTAGTGAATCATAGGATCTTATGAACTGCAAGAATTCAATGAGAAAAGAAGGTTGCATAAGAGAAATAGGAATTTAGTAGATACTAATCAATTACTCATGGAAAAACGGCACACACATGGATACAAAATTGGAATAATATCATTACATCCATTAATGAGTATTTTGTATGCAATACAATGATGTTAGAAATAGGAAAATTCGAATTCCTAAGATATTATTCAAATCTACCAAACTGGACTAACTCCAGAGCTATCTCGGTGTGTAAAAATCACCACTCGAGCTCACTAATGCAGCTCTGGATATTTGAATCAGTTCACAACCAGTTAACTCATTGAGATATGTGAGAAACGACACTATAATTTCCTCGAATCATGCAAAGTGGCGCTAGGATGGTTGAGAGTGATCTAACTAATGGGAATCAAAGAATAACTGAACATCGGCTAAGGTCAATTGTTGGAGACTACTGGTGGCACTCATAGTGGGTTCCTAAATTATAGGGATTGGTATATGGATATGCTTACCTGTTACACACAATCCTTGTCATGATCATGTGATAACATCGAAAACATTAGAATATGCCTCAAATCCTCAAAATGTGGTGTTAGAAATTGGCCAGGACTCATAATTTCAAACTTGTGTCCATTATCGCTTCTTCCTTTATAGAAATGAGAGTTACCCCTATCAACAACGCCCCTATTCAATTGACAAAAATTTGTGCCACCACCTTATCCCTTTGAGAAATAAGTGGTATTCCCCTAGTAACACTCTTCCTCAATGGAAAAAGAGAGGTGCTCGAGTTTTAAAAGGAAAAAGAGAAGATTCATGAAGCTTCTCGAAGGTCATCTTCGTGGCACCCTCGTCCCTACACTCTTAGACTACCTGGGCTCGAGATCCATCCTTTTAGGATCTCCCTTCCACCTTACACATGAGAATTTAAACCATTTCTATCCTCCCAAGGGCTATAAGTAGTGGCTCACCCCCCATGGGTAAAGAGAGGAAATTTTTGCTACAACACCAAATTTCTAGCCAAATAGGGTGAGAATTAGAAAGACAAGTTGAAGCTTTAAAATAAAGACTTTGCTTGAGTGGACACATTCCAACACTAAGGCATATCGGTTGTAATCACTCTCTTGTTTTTATTGATGCAATAAAATTTCCTTTCCCATATTCCTTATTGTGTTCTAATCACTAGTTTTATTATGAAACTCCTTAGTCATTGATATGACATAGTAGATTGTATTTGGTACTCTTGATCTTTTGTGCTTTTTGATGTGTTTTTCTAGGTGGAGATCTAGTACTCTCAAAGGCTGTAACATCACACTTTGTAACATGTGAAATTTTTATTCCAAACTTTCTACATATCTGATGGAAAGTACTATTTATTGTTGTTAATAATTTGTTCTAGTTGTGAAGGATTTCAAACTAGGGAAACAACTCATGTTTGTAGGAGGTGATTATTTCCAGCAATAAATTCGGGGAAGATATTCAGAATTATCTTTTTTGGTTCTTAGTTTTTCCTTGATTTCAAACTTCAGTTTTTCATTTGATTAGATCTGTTAATTACTTAGTGAGATTTGGCTTCAGTTTTCCCATATCTTCCTAGATCTGAATCATATGCTTCATTTCCTTTCTCACATTTTGTATTTGATGCTTAATATTGAAAATTAATTTCCTCTTTTTTTATTGATGTTTTGTTTTGAAACCTACACGAAACATCACACTTTTGATAAGGAAAAGAAGCGGTGGCACCAGATAAGTTCAGTGTACAATAGGTGGTGCCATCGCTATGTTCTTGAAGGCAAGAAGCAATGTTCAAGAAGTAACACTCTATTCATCACTTCTGATAAGCGGTGCTAGGTAGGATTTTGACCTCTGTTCAAATTCAAAAGTTAGCATGAGTTTTTTCTTTTTCTGAATTTGTTTTTGGATTTAGTACTGATAATTGATTGTGTATTCAAACTCTGGAAAGTGTTAAGAACTTATTTCATTTATTTCAAAAGCTAGTTTGTTTTGGCTTGTTTAGTTGCTTGATATGCTTGGTTTTTGTTTTGAAAGAGTACTTGAAAGTCATATAGTCGGATATCTGAGTGTTGTTTGATCAACTGAAAAGAATTAGTTTTATTTTGGTTTATTTGTTTTGTTCTTCATAGGTTAATAGAATATTGCTTTTACTTTTGATTAAGAAGGAAATTTTGAGATTGATCATAAATTTGTGTTTAAGATTGAATCAATGAGTACTTGATTAGTTGTATAATATTTCAAGCATTCATGTTTTTTCCTTCTTTACATGTTCTTTTCTCAATAAAAAATATATATCATAGTTTAAGTGAGATCTTCTTGCATATGAAGAATTAAAAGAGTTTGGTGTGCCAAGCAGTTATAACGTCTTTCTTTTCAAAAAGAGATCTTATTCCATTTACTTTCAAGATTGGTTTTCAGAAGTCTTTACTTGCTCTCAAATTGAAAATAATTCAGTTTGTTGTTTGGGATTTTATGTTTGAAAATGGAAATTGAATGACTATCTTTCCTATAAGTAGGCCATACCCTGAAAGATAAAGTAAAAATTTGCATGAACATGTTGCATGGTTTTACTTTTTCTGTACTCACTTCATGCATTCACCTAATTGTATAAGATAAAATTAACGCTAGCTTTAGGTTAAAATATTTAGTAAGTTGAGTGATAACTTAGAAGATGTTTTCCAGCATTTATAAACATAGGAGCTGTCATTCTATTTCCTAGACCACATCCTGAGAGATTATAGTTCTTCCACGTACCAATAGATATATCGAACGGCCTTTCATGCACCCTTGAGGTATATCGAAACGTACTTCACATACTTGGCAGTATATCAGAAGGCTCGTGTCGAGCGGTTGTGCATTAGACAACACTAATATGGATTTGAGCTCCCACGTACCTTGAGTATATTGGGAGACCCTTCTAGGACACCATAAACCAATTGAGAAAATACTTTTTACTATCTTGTTGCATAAATACACCGAGAAAAAAAATTGAGGAGCTACTACGCACATGTCGTCCATGTATTCAGGTATTCAGGCAAGTGTACAGTTCCAATCCTCCTTGTCACGTTTTACTGTTGAACCCTGCGGTATATCGCGAGATGTTAAGACTTGAAAATCCTACTGAGGAACGAGATTTTTACTAGCCCCTCTTGTCACTTAAGTTTTCGTGTGACCTTAGCTTGAGTACGAGTGATTGTGTGTGATTCTAGTTTCAAAACCTAGGTTAGGATTTCATAACCAACATTCTGGCTGAGTTACTTTTGAGATGATCTTGAAAAGTATAAGGTTTACCACCTGAATTTCCTCCTATTGTGGACAAGGGTACAATGGAAACCAAAGACCAACTTGTCACAACTGATTCTGGTGTGGAAGGGAATCCAGTTTTGGAAGCTGAGGAAGAATTTATTTATTATGATAATTGCTTAGAAGTTCAACAGCCTCCTGTGGATGATACTACCTTTCATGTTCCAATGGAAGGTCAACCTAGTTCATATTATTGGGTATTCAGTCACCCATCTGATGATACTGTAGGAGCGGAGTTTGGCCCAAATGATCCTCTTTGGAGAAATTCCGTAGGGTAATCCATTTCTGAATATGGGACCACTAGGCCTTCCTATGTTACTCCTATGTGAGAATTTCCTTCAAAAAAAGATTTTTTTAAAGGTCTCCAACCATCTATTGATCGTTTATGTAATTTTCAAGAAATTCTTAAGAAGGTAGGTTCTACTTCTCTTCCCCTTCATTCAAAAACAACTCCCCAAGGATACCATGCATTTCCATCGTCTCAAGTTGCTCCTGATTTAGGATCACCTGCTTAAGGTGTAGTTATTTATGATCCATGACAACCATCCATTCCTACTCCTTCAGTTCCAAACCCTAGGTCCTACCCTGGTTCTCCCATATCTTTTTCCACTCAGGGGCAACCTTCAGCTCAAGTTGTTTTATTAGTTAGTTGAGATATTTCTAGTACTAGGAAAAAACCTGTTGTAGGACAACCAATAGTCATTGTTCCATCCACAAACACCAATGTGGTTATTCCTCCTTCTAGTACATGACAACCCTAAGGGATACAACCTACCATTAATCAACCTTATTGGGGTTATACCTACCTGGGAAACCAACCACATGTAAGCAATGTAAATTGTCAACTTAAATATTTAGGGACTGTATATCCTATAATTCCTTACCCCGGAAACATGTTTATACCATGGGGGAAACCTAATTTGTCATATATTCCCATTCTTGGAGGAACACATATTAATACCGCTAGAGGTTATGGGGGGCTACCTTATGGGGAACCCCTAGGTGGATGTCCACCTTATGGAGGACCACCACATGGATGACCTCCATCTGGAGCACCACCATTTGAAGGACCACGTTTTGTAGGCCCACCACCTAGAGGATCCCCTCCACTCGGAGGTCCAAATTTTGGATGCCCTCCTCTTAGAGTCCCACCTCCTTCTAGTGGTCCACCACTAGGAGGATCCTTAGGAGGGTCATGTACAAATACACCTCCCAAAAAACTAGTATATCAATCAACTTATTGTCCTACTGGTACACAAATTCCATATTAATATTACTAGTATGTACAACCTAATCGTCAACTTCCATTTTTGGAAACTTTGGACTTACCTGACTTGTCCAAGTTGATCAATGATCCCATCCAACATAACCCTTTGTGGCCTGCAATTCTAGTCAAGTTGCCATCAGACATCCCTAAGTTTGATGGGAAACAGGGAGAAGATCACAAAAACCATGTTATGACATTCCATCTATGGTGTTCTTCTAACTCCTTGATGGATGATTCAATTGATTTGAGACTCTTCCAATGAAATTTGACTGGTATGACTTCTAGGTGGTACATTGAGCTTCCACAACATTCATTTGTAGATTTCAACTCATTGGAAACAATTTTCGTTACCCATTTCCAGCTACCTATCCATTACGAAACTGGTACAAATATTTTGACATCCCTTCGAAAAAATACTTCTACCCATATTCTCATATCATATACATGAGTGGAGAAGATGTCATAGGATGATTAAAGCTCCTATCCTAGACCAATTGTTATATGATTGGCTTAACAAATATCTGTTTCCTCCTATTTCCCGTCTTGTGCCTATGGGTGGTACTGTTACTGAAGAGCAAGATAATCTCCAGGATCAGTATTTGGACTTAGTTTTCTCTCAGTCTGGAACCTTGTATGATCTAATCCCTCCAGCTCCTCATCCCAGTACTGACCCTGCCAATCCTCCTGGAGAACCTCCTGTTGATGGCATTGTAGGTTCAATCAAACCTCCATCTACAGTGAAGTCTGCTAAGCAACCAAGTACTTCTACCACTACTGCTGCTTCTACTCCTATGGTTTCTGTCGAGGTAAATTCTATTCAAACTATGAAAACACCCGAAAATAAGAAAAAAACAAAAACTAAATGTAAAAAGTCAGGAAACCAACAGGAGAACCCCAAGAGTGTGACCTTAGAGAATGAAAACAAAGGAAAAAGGAAATATAAGTACCCTTGACTACTATGTGGAGGTGACCACTTCATGAAAGAGTTCCCTTATCATGAAGAAATTAACAAGTATTTGAATGGAAATCCCACACCAGTGGTACTTACCAATTGTTTTCCATATGAACAACAATTAATTGACCACATGTCTTCACATGGAAAACTACCTCTATGGAGGAAGTTCGAATGATGTCCACTGAAATTGTTGCATTGAATACACGTAGTTTGTTCGTAGGAATTCTACAACCAGTGCAAACACCGCTTGTTCCTCTACCCTGTATAATACAAGTATAGAAGAAAAAGCCACAATAGTATATCCTTTCCCTATATGGTTAATCTAGTAATGAAATTACTCTTATACCTCATATCTGCAAGATTTAGTCTTTTTTTAACTGCTCTCCATGTGGTCTACAGTACCTGTAAAGAAGCATCAAGAAAAAAAGACAACAAGATTAGAGTAATTAGATAGATTAACAATACATATTAGTTATCAAGGAATCTAATAATATTTAACTGATATTAACACAAATCAAATATGGGAAAGTGAATTTTTTTTGTATTAATCAAATAAGAAGGTAAAGATACAACCAAAGCTTTGATGTTTCCAGCTTTGTCTTCCACAATGGTATTACAAGACACTCACAACACTCCATACTCACACAAAGCTCTTTGCACACAAACTCACTCAACTTTACCTCAATACCAAACTTCAATCCAACAACATAAGGATGCTGTTCTTGGTCTCCCTCCACATAGTTCATGAAGGCTTCTTTTATAGGCCAAGGGAATCCCATATGAGATGATATTCTTTATAAAAAGGATAGGGGATGATTTCTTTGTGAGGAGGTTGAGTGCCACATCTCCCAAGCTGATATGAACTACCTCATTGAGCGATTTCGTATGGAAGCTTCTCCAAAATTCATTTTTTCGCATTTTAATTGTCTCACCGCTTTCTATAGAGAGGGTAAAGGAATCAATGCTTCCTATGAATAGGGTAAAGGAGCTCATGGTGCCCGATGTCAAGAGACAACATAAGCTGAAGCTTTGTCATAAGGGAGAAAAAGTGTCAGCCTTCTCAATAATGGGAAAAAACATCCAGAAGAATCCCTGGCCAGGATCTCTGAAGGGTGCTCAGGAATCAGTGGATATTTTATGTGCAATAGAATGCCCCCCAAAGTATGAATCTAGAATGATTTGATAGGTAAAATACTTTGTTAGATATCAATATGGTATCAAAGGAAAAGAGAGATGAGCTCACAACTGACATAAGACCAGTAACTCATGTTTCTGACTCAATCATGGCAGCATACCAATACAGTGCAGATCCATGAAAATTACTATGTCATGGCTACCAAAAAATACACTATAGATCCATGATTAATGATGTAGAAAGAAAAACATGGCTACGCGATATACAAAGTAGATCCATTTCATCCAAACTCAATACTGGACACAGCCAACAAACATACACTGTGGATCCATGTCATTACTTCAAATAATCTTTTATCACAACCAAAGGATAGGAAATTATGTAGATGAAGCTTAATCGCTCAGGGTCTTCATTCCAATCCTCAAACAATATGATTCTAACCATGCCAATAGATGTCTTGATGTTAAACATGATAGAAACCACTTGATAACCAGTCATTGATGTAAACTGTTAAAAAGTGTGAGGGAAATCACCATTAATGTCAATGATCCCCAAGGTATCTCAGTACATTCCCCCAAATGTGAATAAAATTTTTGAAGTCAAACACTTTATAGAACATTTAAATCATAGGTTAAGTGGTTTCTAAACCTAATTCCTAGATGATGTGATGAATTCGATAGGAATAGGTGCATTGCCATGATGTTTTCCCCATCATCGACATGAAACATGGAACAAAATTTTATTTTGAAGTGATGAAACAAACATGAAGCTGACTTAGACACAACTGAATTTATAGGAAGGTAAATTTACTGACAAGTTGGAATGAAAAAGATACATCCTTTGAACCAATTGTGGCACGAAAGATGACTTGGAAGCACTGACTTGATGTGATAGAAACCAGATGTAATGCAAGGAATATAACGACGCATTCTTTGAATTGACTCAAAGGAGTCATGTGACTCACAAAAGGGGATCGACTCGGAGACAAGATGAATACTCAACTATTCAGAAATGAAAATGTAGACAGGTTCCACGTTCAAAGGTGGACTGTGAGCTGCCATTGATACAAATGAAAAGATATTCCCCTTTCCCTTAATTTCCCCACCATGAAGGATGAGTGCCTCTTTTTTGTTTTTACGAGTTCAAAGAGGGTAACAACTACTCATTGTAGCTCATCGAAATAAGAGTCCATTCTCATATGTTTTACGAACCTATGAAAGGAGAGGATCGTTCCCAAAAGAGGGTCTCTCAATGTTTAATTTAATGAGTCCATTGAAAGCTAACTCGGTATCGTTCATGTTTAGAGAGTCTGAATGAAGACAGAAGAAGACTCCAAAAGGTTCTTTTTCATACGATTTAGTCTCTAGGGCCCAAAAAAGTATAAAATAATTCATGAGAGAACTCTTCTAGTGGAAGTCAACTAGAGTATTCTAGTTTCATAATTAGTAAATATGAACTGAAAAAGGGTTAAACTATCATCAGAAAGACAAATCTTCATGTACTTTTATGAGCATGAAGAATACAAGTTCACTCGAAAATATTTTTTCATTTTAAAGAGTCTGAAAAGAGTTTAAATGTGACTCCACAAGAGGTCCTCTTTTTCATAAACCACTTTTGACGAGTCTGAAAAAGTAGAAGGAGTGTACTCGATAACCTTTTACTAGGTTTTTTATGAGCATGAAAAAGCTATAAACAACGGTCGAAAATTTTTCTTCTTATCCCAAAGCGTGAAAAAGAAAAAAGAAATTTGCGACATAACCACGACGCTTCGGAAATATGACCTGGAATATTAAAAATCAAGTTAGGACCAGTTTCCTCTAAAAACTATATAAAGTAAATGGTAAAAACCCTAAAATTAAAATATTTAGATTTTAATAATGAAAATCAAAATCAAAATTACTATAAAAATAAGGTAAATAGTGAATTTTTACCATTGTGACTTTTTTTTACCATAGTGAGAGTGAAATTAGTGGAAGAGAGCTGATTTTCAGTTGCATATTCCGGGAGCTGTGGACCACCTTTGTGTGAACCGCTCAGACTAGGGAATAACTGACTCTTATCCCTTCATTTTCACTGATGCATTTCTTATTTTAAAGGTCAATTTTGGTTCATTGGGAAAATCCTTAAAGGGGCATAGAAAATACAGGTTGGTGTCTTTTTCACTTTTAGGAGATGCACTGGTGCATCCCTCGAAAGAGGAAAGGGCGTTGAATGTGCTCTGTCACCTAGGGGAAAAGGTGTCAGTGCCCTGTCTTACAATAGACAGTGCACCAGCGGCCGTGACACCCAAAAAATCAAAATAGTCATTTTTAAGAGGTATTTATTTCTTTAAATGATTTATACTTACTTCT
>LPNX011204821.1:20141-40281 GCA_001517045.1 Pseudotsuga menziesii
AAAATTTATGTGTGGGCAATGTTCCAGTCTCAAATGTAGTTTCCCAATGAATAAACAACTGCATTATAAGACCTAGGAATGTGCCTATAAGTGATTAACTCGAATGACCTCTCTAATAGATGCACTCTTTGAAAGAGGTGAACAAGTGTAGGGTTTTTGTTGGTATAAATGTGGTTTAAATGAAAAAACACTAGTTGAGAGTCCATGAATACTACCAATTCATGAATGTCCCGAGATGTAGCCTCAATCAAGAAACCTATCACTCCTTGATACTCGACAATGTTGTTGGTAGTTGGACCAATACAAACTTACCATGAACTGACTAAGTCATGTGTTGGGGGATACAAAATCCAAGTAGCTGAAGTGAGATTCAGGGTATGATGGAAATCCCATCAGCAAAATTGTAAAATGCCATCCGATCTGCATAACCAAAACATGGTATAAACAATACTAACAACAAGACTCAAAACCATATTGAAAAACTAAAACACACTTAAAAATTCAATCAATACACACACACACACACACACACACACACACACACACACACACACACACATATATATAAGGTACCATACATAAATGATTTCAAGCATAATACCTTTTTAGGTACAACCCATTGTGGGGTTTCCCGAAAGGTATCCCATCGTAGTCTACTAGTTCATACGCCCCCTTCTCTAATACTTTACTGATGATAAAGGAACGTACCACATAGATTCGAACTTCCCCTTATCTTGCTTATCATGTATATGATCGTAAGTTAGAACTAGGTCACCTTCATTGAATACACGAGGTTGGACAGACTTATCGTATAGAGCCTTGATGCAGTTTTTGTGTTCCTCGTTAGCCAAGGAAGCATCTCTTCTATTTTCATCAAGGTTTGTTAAGTACAAAAACCATTCTTCCTCATTAGAAGTCTTCGAAAGAAGTTCTACTACAAGTTTGAGCGATGAAATTTGACACTCAATAGGGAGGACAGCTTCTAGTCCATAAACCAATTGAAAAGGTGTGAAACCAGTTGTTGTTTTTACTGAAGTCCTATAATCCCACAGTGAAGAAAAAAGAGTTAGGTGCCAGTTGGATTTGTGACCTCCAACAATCCTACACAACATAGTTTTCAAAACCTTGTTAATGGCCTCAACCTGACCATTAGCCTATAGGTAATACGGAGTTGATTTTTCATGGTGAAAACCCAACTTGGCACTAAACTCAACCATCATATGATTATGAAAATGAGATCCATGGTCAGTGACTATGGATTACCAGACTCCAAACCTAGCTATCACGTGATCGAACAAAAAGAGGTCGGTAGTGTTATGGAGAAAAATTCCTATGGCTTGGGGTGTACCACAACAGACATAGAAACCGCAGAAATCAATCCCTTCCCAATATGCAAGAGAAATAAAACATCTAACACTAAAGGATCTCGAATCATACCTTATTCCGGATGGTTGAAGTAGATTCCCGTTGAGCTTTTTCCAATCCCACTTGCGTTAGAAATTCCCTCTCAACAATAGTAAACAAGGCAAGCATGCTATATAATATAGTGTCAAGCCTACTCTAGCATATATAATCAATAATGCATAAGCAATTAAATGCATCCATGGATTCAATATTCATTTAAATGCACATCATTGGACAGGAAAAGATATTTCTATTAATAAAATTAGAGATTACATAAGTGACAACCTCTGTCGGCACATCTGCAAACCAAAAAAACTGAGTCCTTCACCTGGGCCTCCACCACTTCAATCCTCTATCTCTCGATAGCAAGCTCACAAGAAAAGGAAATCTTGGGAAGAACACAAAGTTCTCCAAGGGACAAAGGGATGCAGACTCAAGTACAAGCAAGCTACAACAACAATGGAGTATAGTTTTCTTTCTCTTCAATTCCTCCTCCTTAATGTATCCAAGGGGTTCCTTATATAGTGCTTCAATGGGGTAATGCAAGGTCAAATCCAAGTGATCTTAAGGAATATGAAAGGCCAAGAGACAAGTGATTCGGATCCACATCAAGGAAAACTCCAAATGTATTTGGACTTATGTAGACATCCTGATGTACATGGGTTTAAGGGTAATATCCGCGTATATACACGAGAAAGGGATTAAAATTCATGTAGAACAAATAATAGGTGTTTTTAGGGATGATCTTGGAAACATCAAAGGTACAATAATGGTCCACGGCGTCCAAAGAGTCTGTAGAGTGACAGGGAAGGCCATAAAAGTGTGATCAACCATGTGTGGTAAAATCAGTTATAACAGATGTCCCCTAATGTGTGAGGTCAGAGGGGTAACATGATGGCCGAAATACATTATAAATCTGTCCCAGAAGTGGAGTGATGAAGAACTAGGTGGAAGAACCATCCATCCATCGGTATAGTACAATAACCAATATTTGCATATGACTACAAATACATATAGCAGTCCCAAATACATAAGAGTACAATGGCCATGAATAGGCATGATATACAAAATGTGACATGTGTGGTCATCGCCATGTGCAATATATAATAGATCAGAATATCCATGATGAAGATATACAAAGGATCAATATCTCCATGAAAACAGAAGATACACAATGGATCAAGATCTCCATAATGGCTGAAGATATCTGACATACACTGGAATCAAGTCACGAGAGCTGAAATATCATGAACACTGTCACGATGAAGGCCGTAGCATATGTGGAATGCCACCAATCTGGAAAGTCTTCTACAGAAACCGCTACGGCTACATGTCATACTATGTGAATAGAAGTGTCGATGTTGAACATAGTAGTCCATCATCTGATTACCGGTCATTGATGTATATCGTTGATAGATGCGATATCACCCACCAATAATGAAAATGGGAATCAAGGTACTAGAGTGCAATCACATGTGTGAATAGATGTGTTGAGGTCGAACACTTGAAAGAATCCATCGATCAAGGGACATTGATGTATTCCCAAAAATGTCAATGGTGAGAGAACCTACCACTGATGACTATAAGTCTCAAGGCACTCAAATGACTCTAGACTCCTATCCTAGAATAAATGATCTGAAGTCGATGGGATGGAATCTGCTGGAAGGAGGGAATTAAGGCATCCCCTATCAACCAACACGAGGTACTGAACAACGCTATATAATTTTGAAGGAATCGAACAAGATGTGCATGAACAGGTAATAGTACCATGAATGGCCGACATGCAAAGTCAAGATAATTTGAGGAATGGCCGGCTCAGGCTTAAAATTCCTTCAAACAAGAGCATAAAGGAGAATGGTGACTGAATGTAGGCAACATAGACTCGATATACAAAAACTGGGACATCTCTGTGACATAGGAGGCATCAATAGAGGCTCCATAGAGACTGGAAGCTTAACCAGTCAGTGGAGATAAACTTAGAGAAACGAGTACAACTCCTAAAGGCAAACTACTAACCCAACCAATGGATGTGATATACAGTGCTCTGTTCAAAGGCAACATGACTCGACTGCTGCCAAAGATAACATCTTTTCCTGTCCGAATTTTTGGTTTTTTTTATTTTTTTGTACTTTTTCAAATATTTTGAAAAGATTGAAGAAGAATAAAAGTTCTTTATAGTTACAAATCTAGGAGGAGACGAGTGTCAAGGGGAAAAAAAACAAGTTCCAAGCAGTGGAACATACCTATGCTCAATGCAAGGAAACATGTGCAAGATAATGACACTCGGGGGAAAGTCCCCACCCAGTGAAAAATGGGAAATCAAGCTGCAAAGGATATATAAAAAAGGCTCTGCTTGTCTAGACATGATACAAGCTTGGGATATATGGCTGATAATCAAAGTCAGGGAATCCTGCGTAAGGCTCAATCAGGAAAGAAAAACTCATGATAATGAAATCACAACTTGGCATATAAAAGGGAGTCCCGGGGAAACAACCAACATAAAGTTCAAGAGGAGCATGAAGCTCTTGCTCAAAGTCATGGCAATACTGTACAAAGGACTCCCACACCCTAAAGGAGAAATGTCGGCATGGGCACCAAATGCAAAAAAGGATCTAACTAGGGTACCCATGTATGGTAAAGCTCTACCATTCACAACATGTCACTTCTAAAAGCAGTAAGAAGTTTCCATGACAACATGGAATGGGTTCGTACCTAAGGTTAAGATTTATGCAAAGTGAAAATGGATGTGAAACCTAACCTATATGCTAGTTTAGACATAATACCTAAAATAGGCACGAACGGGTCAAAGCCACGGTCAAACCACACTCAAAATGGATTCCTACAACATCGAAATTAGTTCAAACGATCCAAATGGTCAGAAACAGTAAAAAACTATAGAAAGTGGGTAAAATTTTCAAAATTTTTCTATAAATAGTGAAAAATTTAAAAATTTTCATACCTTTTGAATTTTTTACCCAACATAGTGCATTTGAGCTCAGAAATTCAGAAGCGAATTTTGGGAGCATCGTCCTATGGAATCCCTCCCCGTTTGATCTAGGTAGATTCTCATGCTCTTCTCTTTCATTTTGATGCAATTTTTTCAAAATTTCATGGTCTATTTAATTTTTTGAGCCATCCAAACTTATGCATTTTAACCCATGTGGAAATCACACCTTTTTTCACATATAGGGCTCTCCATACGCAGAAATTGCACCAAAATACACATACATACGTGGTTGTTTTGAAAACAGTCGCATATAGGGTCGCGAACAAGGTTTTAATAGGAAAATATTGATCAAAAACTTGTTTTTTGGTGCAGGATGGTGCTAGAGTGGAGAGAAAGAGAGCATGCTGATGTTGAGGAAGCTATGCAAGGTGATCTCATGGATCAAAAAGCATTATGGGCATGTGGATTGTACAAGTTTTGGTGTCTTGGCAGCCTGAGGGCCAAACCAAGACTACTACAGCTACTAGTAGACTATTGGGATCCAGAGTCTGAAACATTTCAGATAGATGGGATGTCGCTTAGCATTGAGGTTGAGGACATATATTTCATCACAGGTTTGTCTCGACAAGGGGATATGGTGAAACTCCGATCTCGTGGGCCAGGAGGCAGGATGACCATAGATGAGTACATAGTTGTGTACTGCTTTCCGAATATGGAAAAGGTTGGGTGTCAAATCCCAAAAAACTCTATTAAGATTCTGGGGTTGAAAGCCATACTTTTGGAAATAGGAAGGATTGTAGTGTTGGATTCACTCCACCAGGCCTCACGGCTAATGATGTTTTACGCGGTAGAGTTCATGCAACCTACAGTATATAACTAGAGTACTACATTGCTGCAGCAACATGAAACAACAACTCAGTGACTGCAAGATGGGTAGAGTGCAGAACTTTGGATTCAGTAGTATACTGAGCATGTTTTTCTTTGAGAAGGTGTCAGGGCTAAGACCTAGGGTAGACATTTCTCCACACGGAGTCTGGGATCTATCCCAATGGCGTTGGGAAAATTTCATGCACAGATTGAGCGGTGGTAGGGTGGCTAACCCCTACCCAACATATTTCTTTCCATGGTGGCAAAGACAGATCGTCGCCATAGATCACTACCCCTATGCAGGGATAGACTTATTTGGAGACCCAGATATGCCCCTACCACCAGGAGCAGCTTATGGTGACATAACTAAAGAATCCCAAACCCACTTTTTAAGGTTTGAATTATTTAATCTTTTTTTGTTTTCTGATATATGAAATCAAAAGACAAGTTTTTGGTGTGACGAAACATAGTGACAATATGTCATGTATATCTAGATGTAGGACCACGATGGCCAAATGGATTTCCTCATCATTGACAGAGGGGAAGAGGTTATGATATTATGGGTGTGTATGCAGAGCAGACGCTCCAAATCATCCACACGAACTTTGTTCATTTGACACATAGAGTACCCATGGTGCAAGTCGAGGACTTTCCTAAGGCCATGTAGCACCAGGTGGTTGGAGTTCCACGAGCATGGGTTCAACTATTTCACCGGCTAGCTAGAGCCGTAGTGTGCTATCATGATGAGAACCCTCCTCCACCCCAGGCTTAGAGACCTAAGTGTATTCATTTTTGTATGACCGTGTAGTATATTTTGGTGGATCAGAAGCCCCAATTTTGTATATGACACTTATGTATTATGACATCACTTTTTGAAGTTATTGAAATTTTTTTATGACGATCGATTTTATTCTATTTCCATGTGTGTAAAATGTGTGTTTGTGATATGCTTATGTTATATGAAAAAAATTCCAATCTAACACATAGTTAGCGTATGAGTCATCAACTTGATTAAAAATTATTAGAACATGAATGTATGTTATATTCTCAAATTGTTGTTCTAGCAATCTAATACATAAGAATCTTCGTAATAATGTCGGATCCATAATATGATACAAGTCATTAAGCTATGAAACCACTAACTGTGAATCAAGGTGTACCTCAAGAGAATGAACACCATGTGAAATGACATCACGTAATAATTCAATGACAACACTATATTCAGGAACATTGTTTGAAGAAGGCCATAAACATACACCTCCTGAAGACAATACCTGACTTGTAGGAGTATAGATCACCCAAGCAGCCAAAGCTGAGTTTTGAGTGTGGCAGCTAGCACCATCAGCTAATCCTATGTAAATGGAAGACTCCATCGACATCTACCATAAGAAAAGAAACCTAATCAACAAACCCGATCACCATGAGAAAACTAACTATGCATTGCAAAACTATAGAATAATATACAAAAATCATCCCTTGATAAAGATCATGCATAGTATTTTTTGAGATAGATCCCATTTCTAGGCTTTGTTAAGGTTGTCCCTTCATAATCAACTAGCTCATAGGAGCCTTTCTCTAAGACTCGTTTAACCACGCAAGCACCATGCCAAATGGGATTAAATTTCCCTGCCCCCAAGGGTTCTTTAGCTTGATCCCACAAAAGGACCAAGTAACCTTCACTAAAATTCCTTGGATGGATAGGCTTATCATATTGGACCTTCACGTGAGGCTTGTTAACATCTAAAGCCACTAAGGAATCTTAGCGCTGCTCATCAAGCTGCTCTAAGTGGACCAAACACTCTTCCAAGGCGGAAGAGTCTGGTAAAATCTCCACAGCTAGCTTTAGAGAAGGGATTTCACATTCAACTGGTAAAAATGACTCCACCCCATGCACAAGCTGATAGGAAGAAAAATCAGTGGCAGTCTTAACCACGGTTCTATAGGCCCACAAAGCAGGATACAACATGATATGCCAATTAGTCTTTCTTTGTGTGATGGTTCGTTGGAGAATAGAATTAAGTGATTTATTCACTACTTCAGCTTGTCCATTCACTTGAGGGTGATAAGAAGAGGAGTGATCTTGCTTATACCCTAACTTGGAAGCCAAATCTTCCATCATTTTAATCTGAAAGTTCCTACCATGGTCAGTGACAAGCTCTTTTGGAATGATGAACCGGATGATAATCTGGTTGAAAATGAAATGCGTGGATGTCTCACCATCGTATTTAACTATGGGAATAGGCGTTTCCCATTTCGTGAAGTAATCTATAGCCACATTAATATGATGATATCCCCCAGCTGAAGCTAGGTTGAAATCCATCAAATAAAGTCCCCATTTTTTGAAGGGACCGGTGATGACAATAGGATGTAATGGGGCTAGACGCGAGCACATATTACATGCAAACACCTGGAAATCGTGGCACTTCTTGACTGCATTAATGAAATCTTTGAACATATATGGCCAAAAATAGCCTGCTCTTAAGATTTTTTGGGCTGTAGAAAGCCCAGATAAATGACCACCACATGCCCCTCTGTGGAAATCATTCAGCACAACCTCAGCCTCATCATGGGTTAAAAAACGACATAAAATGGAATCTACCCCATGACAGTACAAAGTGTTATCCACTATGAGGTAGTTCTTAGCTACATGACGTAATCATCGTCGCTCATCCCATGAGAGGTGAGTAGGGACCTTCAATGTTTGCAGCAAATACCCGATGATGTCCCCGTACCAAGGGTCCATAGTTGAGATGAAAAATATATGCTCATCGACAAAAGAATCCTCATAAGCCTGCTCCTCCTCCAAATTTGGAAAATTGGATATAAGCTCTGCAAATATTAATGATTTCTTTGATTTCGCTGAAACAAATTCGATATCAAACTATTGCAAAATGAAAATCCATTTATTATATTCCCCCCCAATCGTCCTTCTAGTGAGGACGAACTGAAATGGATTGATATGAGCTACGACCAAAGTTTGGCAAAGGAGAATGTAATGTCTCAAATGCTGAACCACATGAACGATGGGAAATGCTAGCTTGTCCAAATGGGAATAGTGAAGTTCTGCATCTATAAGGTTTCAGCTCAAATAATATATGGCATGATCATGGGGCTCCTCATCCTCCTGAACCAAAACCATACCAACCGTCTCCTGAGACGCGACCACGTAAATCAAGAAATCATGGCTATAGTATATTGGACTAAGCATGGCAGCCATTGCTAAGGATTTCTCAAGAGCATCAAAAGACTCCTGGGCTTGCTCATCCTAGTAAAAAGGAGTGGCCTTCTTCAAAATATGCGTAAATCCTTTAGTCAAGTTGGAAAAAATAACCATGAATCTTTGCAAGAAGGTCGCCATGCCTTGTAAACATTGAAGGTGTCTAATATTACGCAGGGGAGACAATTGAAGTATTGCCTCAACCTTTAATGGGTTGACTCGAATACCCTCCTTAGATATGATGGATCCTAGTAAACGACCAACAGTCATGCAAAAGATGCACTTATGAGGATTTAAACGAACTTGATAATGATGGCATCTTTTGAACACTAATCTCAAATGATATGGATGACACACTCTCAAATGAGAGTGAGCAGCGAGATCATCCAAATATACTTCGATAACCATTTAAGATCGTGAAAGATTAAGATCATGGCTCGCTGAAATGTAGCTCTCGCGTTTTTAAGGCCAAAAGGTATTTTTTGATATGCAAAAGTACCCCAAGGAAAAATAAATGTGGTCTTGTGTTGATCCTCAGGATTAATTTGAATCTGATTATATCCAGAAAATTCATCCATAAAGGAAAATACCTCACTTCCTGCACACTCATCAAGAATATGATAAATAAATTGTGTGGGGAAATTATCCTTAGGACATGCTCGATTTAAGTCATGAAAATCAGTGCATATTTGGATTGCTCCATGCTTCTTATTCACCGATTGTAGTAATTAAGGGGTGCATCAACCACCTCGACCTTGATTGCGATGGTCTTCCCTCCCAATTGGAATTCTAGATAAGGAAGAATCCCGTGAGGCTGAAATGCTCTACCATCGAAAGATGTCAACATGGTGGTAGATTGAGACAACGGGGGAGAACCTAAGCCCTTCCAACAAGACAAAGACATCAAGGAAGTAGCAGGTCCTTCATCAATGACAGTATGCATGGCGGTGTTGTTATGACACTCTACATGAATGAAAAGAGACACGTAGTAAGGAAAGTGAGATTGTAGTCCCATGGTTTCAAATTTGATAATGGAAGAAGAGCTATCGTCACTAACCCCAAGAGCAGACAACAAGGCTTCCCTTTGTAGAGGAAAATTCTGAAGCACTTCTAATGCGGACATCACACAAGGAGTCTGGCCCAAATCCTCGACAACTGAATAGTTCTTGGTAGATCGGGCATTAGGATTGTGCCCCGAACACTTTAAGACTCCCTTAGGAATGCAAGGTGGAGATTCAGGTTTATCGGTAGGATTTTCGATAAACATAAGCGGTGAAATTTGACTAAGAAGGAAAAGAAAGAAAACCAAAACAAAAATATACAATGAAAGCATGCAAAGACTAACTATTGATACATGTTGTTAGATGCAACTATTATGAGGATATAATTTATTCAAATATAACTCTTTGTGGAGGTTCTTTAGGAGTTCACCATATGATCCAATTAGAAAAAATAACCCATTCACCAAACATCGTTTGATGCAGTAAGGAACCTACCACCCTACCACTAGGACTAAAAATTCTGTCAACCAAGTTTATCATGGTCCTGATCATAAACAAGGACTAGATCACGTCACAAAAGGATCAAGGGTAAACACAATGATCATAAAGTGCTTTTGAGTGTTTCTTAACATTCTCATTTTGTTGTAAGGTGGCATAATAATATTTGTTATCAAATTTCAAGGTGATGAGTCCTTGTTACATAGTAGATATGACTAATAAATGTTTGATGGCTAAATGCAGGGTGAGGATTCACTACTCAGTATGTAAAATCACTTCAACACCATACACAAGGTGGAAGGGAGTAAAGCTAGTGGCAATCTTAGTAGATGTCATATCACCCAACTGAGTTGAAAAAATCTAATCAATTGTATTTCTGCTTGGAAATCATCCACTATAGCATGGTTTTGAGAATTTATTGATGGCCTGAAGTAACCATTATACTCAGAATTGTACGAGAATAAAATATGATGTTGAAATCATAAATGGGTGGCAAGCTCATCCTAAACTACATCTTTAAATTTTTAGAGAATAGATGTTTTTCCAAATCAAGTGACAATATAAGGTCTTAAAAAAAGGGTTATTGTGGAAACAATGTTGTTGTATTTCAACATGGTATTTGTCCATTTGGTGAAATAGTCAATAGCCACACCGACATATTTATGGCCACTAGTTGACATGGGTTTGCACTCCATAAAGACAATGACACACTTGAATACCGTACTAGAAATTATTACAAGGTGTAAGGCCAAAGGTTCCCATTCCGATATCTAACGTTTTTCAAAATTTTCATATATAGGCTACCGGACACCTCCAAAGAAATAAAGGCTAGAGTGGAAAAGCACGGGAAACATAGACTGGCCCATGGTGGCTATAATAAACTAAGAGCACAAATCATAAGAAATAAAATAATAAAATAATAAAATAATAGTTAAAATAATAAAATAATAGTTAAAATAATAAAATAATATTGATTAATTTTGGAGGAAGAAAGAAAAAAACTACTTTTTGTGTTCGTATTTTCGACATATCTCCCTGTTTTTTTACTCAAATTTCGATCGGGAGAGCTCGTTGGATGTAGAATTTGATTCTGCATCCAACGAGTACCCACACTGCATACTTTTGACGGACCCCGCTACCCCAAAAACAAGAAATACCTGAAAAAACGTGATCATGATGTACCATTATGGTTGACTTATTTTATTGAAATTCTATTGGTTCTTGAATTCCAACTCACAAAAACATATTTTGGCACGTTTTCTTATAAGGCCCATTTTAGACCCCAAATTTCCTCTAATGCTCTTTCCCATCATGTGCTTAGGGGACTATTTTTATCTTATGGTCATATTTGATACTAACTTGACCAATTTTGTCCATGCTTGAGGTGGTTGCATAAGAAAGATCAAATTTTCATATACACCTCTTCGAATACTGAGCAACATCAAAAAAACTTACCACCAGTTGGCACTACAAATATCCTACACATATTTTCCAGGTGAACAACTACTCTTTTTCCCTAGGGGTTGAGTTATTTTTTTATTATTTATTTATTTTTCAATAAAAACAAATTCAATGCACCTTATGTTTTTTGTAGTATGATGAATTATCACTAGTAGCTCTTCACATGTAGTAGAGCAAGTGATGATATTTCATGAGGAGTGTCTCCAAGGAAATTATGATATGGTTTCTAAACTACAAATTGCATGCTCAACTATGCAACCTGCTTCTGATCAATGCCAAAAGGTGATCTATGATGAATTTTTTGTTATATGAGATCATGCATAGTAAAAGAATAGAAATAAGTTGTTAATTTTTTGTTGATTAACATGTCTCTTTTCTATCATGTGCACAAGGGACTTTTTTTTTCTCTGGCATATTTGGTACTATGACCGATTTTGGCCATATGCAGAACAAGGATCAGTCTTTCATTTTCATCTCTTCCAGAAATTGTGGGCTTGACCTTCTCTAGCTTCATTTACACCTACGAGATTCCTCGGTCTTCAAAGCTCAGGCTCTCTTCATCTTCAAAACATGGGATTCCTTTACTTCTGAATTATGGGCTTCTTTAAGCTTCTGCGGGTATCTATAGGCATTTGCGAGCTTCTTCCAAGCTCTATGGGCATCCTTCCAAGCCCTTGTGGGATCTTTAAGCCCCAGTGGGATTAACCTAATTTTGGATCATAATAAGTTGATTTGAGCCTAGTGGTGCCTACGTCTTTTATTGATGGTATTTTTTATAGATGTACCCCCCTACCTTATCATAGAAATCAACTCTCAATGGTGCCTAGAATATCATTTAATTAATTTTTATACAATCCCTGTGGTTCTCACAACGTATTTTATCAATGGTATTTTTATACATGTACCCTCCTACCTTACCATAGAATTCGCTTTAAGAGGTGCCACTTTAGCCTCTAATTATGTATTTTGGCCAATTAATATGAATTTGTCCATCCTAATGGGAAAACTGTTTTTGAGGCAATAATTAGGGTGCTTAGGGCCACTTTGGGTACTTTTGGGCACTTTTTAAATCATTATGCCTCATTTTTTAGAGTCAGTTAACACTTTTTGACCTCACCCCTGAACTTCCCATTTATTTTTTTCCCTTTTACTTCAATATGTTTTTTCCGATATCTTACTTTCCCAATATATTTCTTTTATATAAATCACCTTTCTTGTGTTATATTTTATCCATTTATTTATATTTAAAATATAGGATGTATTTTTTCACAAGGACTTCTTGAAGATCCAAAACTGTGGAAAGGAAGGTTCCTTTCCACAGTTTTTTAATTTTTTTTTGAAACCTCCAGGTGTCATCTCAATATCGACGAACTTTCGTCGTGGGTATTGCAAAATCGTTTAAACTCGAGGTGGCTTTCCAGGAATACTGTCGCTATAGAGACAAAGTTTCATGGAAAAATTATCGTTCAACTTGCAGATTTCATCAAAAGTGATTGGTTTTCCATGGTTTTGCATGGAGTAAATTTCTGTTCAAATTCCATAATTCGTCGATAGAGAGACAAACATTCGTCGAAAGTGTTCCACAGTTTTGCGTGGAAACAAAATTTTGCCTAACAGTTTTTGGCCATAATTTCGTTGTTATAGGTACGACAACTTTGTCGATAGAGTGACGAACGCGTGGAAGAAATTTATGTTCAAATTCTAGAATTCGTTGATAGAGAGACAAACGTTCATTGAAAGTGATCCATCGCTTTGCGAGGAAAAAAAAATTTGCCTAACAGTTTTTGGCCATATTTTCGTCGTTATAGCGAAGACAACTTTGTTGATAGAGTGACGAATGCGAGGAAGAAATTTCTATTCAAATTCCAGAATTCGTCGATAGAGAAACAAACGTTTGCCAAAAGTGTTCCATGGTTATTCATGGAAACAAAAATTTCCCTATCCGTTTTTGGCCATATTTTCGTCGTTATAGGGATGACAACTTTGTCGATAGAGCGACGAAATGTAGAAAATGAATTAAAAAATCAATTTCCAGGCCACCGTATAGAAGAAACATGACGGAAAATTTTTGTCTCTATATCAACGGCTTATAAAGTTTGTCAGTATATCCATGAAATAAGTGCCACGAAACATCGCGACCATTATTGTTGCAATTGAGATGAAAAAACATGGAAATAACAACGAAAAACGGTCTCAATTTTGATATTATGTATTATTGTACATGTGGTATAGAGATTCATTTTGGCATTAGGGGGATGCCTTTGATGTTGAGGGTTCGACGCAATCGTTAGATCTTGGTTCTGTGATAAACCTTGGTTCAACCAAATATTTATAGTGTTGATTTGTGTAATGAAAGAGAATGACGAGCAGTTCGAGAATTGAGATCAATAAATTTGACGACCAAAACTTTGAGCTATGGAAGATCAAAATGAAGGATGTTCTTATAGATTGAGAACAGTGGATTGTTGTGGATCCGAGTGCAAAACCCACTAGAACATCACAAGAATATTGGGAGAAATTAGAAAGAAAGGAAACGAGTACACTTAGACTGTTCTTATCAAACTCTATGTTGTTGAACGTATATGGAGAACACAGTGTAGTAAATTTGTGGACGATGTTAGGGGGTTTATATCAATTAAAATTCATTGTAAACAAGTTGTTTCTGCAAAATAAATTGTATCATCTCAGAATGGAGGATAATGGCACAGTGCAAAGAATCTAAATGTATACAATACTTTGGTAATTCAAATAACCTTCGTTGGTATTAAAATGGTCAAAGAAGATAAATTTATTTCATTATTGTGTTCTTTTCCAAATTCCTGGGATACCTTAATTGTAGCAATATGTAGTGCTAGTAAAGCGACCTTAAAATTGGATGAGATAGTATCATCCCTACTATCACAATAGATGAGGTTGAAAACCATGGATACACATAGCATGGATTCCTTGTCTGTGCGAGGTTTCCACCAAGAGAGAAACACAAATAAGGGATCTCAGGGGATATATAAATCTAAGGGTGGATATAAATCCCTAGGAAAAGGTATAAGGAAGTCTTGGAAATGAGGTAAATCTAGGCACTATAAAAATGATTGCAGATCTAAGAATGTTGATAAATAAAAGGGATCTAAGGATAACCCTTCCAGAGGAGAAAAACCTTAAAACAAGGATGGGATGTGTATCTAGATTCCACGGGTAATCATTCAAAATGCAGTGATAGATGGATTATTGACTATGGTGAATCATGTCATATGACCCCTCATAGGGAGTGGTTCATCTAATATGAATAGTAAATTCAAAAAGACGTGTACTTGGGAGATGATTCACCAACCAGCATCATTGGATGTGGTAGAGTCAAGCTGAAACTCAAGGATGGAAGGATTAGAAATCTACACATTCCAAATCTAGAGAGAAGCTTCATATTTGTCAGAAAGATGGACGTTGCAGGTGGAAAGAATGTGTGTGAAGATGGTGTTTGGTGATGATGTTTCAGTATGGAACTCTGTACAAAATACTGGGAAGCACCATCATCAATGAATGTAACATCTATGGTGTGCCTAAGGGAGTAGTTAAATATGATAGAACTCTGACTGCATTAGGAGGAAAGACAGTGTTATGTAATCGAAGATTGGGAATATCATAGAAAAGGGCCTTCGAGCAATACACGATAAAGGTATGGTTGAAGGTATGAATTATTGCACTCTGCATTTTTATTTTTGTTAACATTGCATATATGGAAAACAAAACCGAGTAATATTTGCATATGGTGCTATAAGAGAAAATTGAATTTTGGAGTTAATACGCAGTGATGTGTTCGGACCTATTCTTGTTCCATCATTAGGTAGATATGTGTATTATGTTTCATTTATAAGTTATTTCTCAATGCACACGTCTATTTGTTTCCTTCGAAAGAAATTTGAAGTATTTTCCAAGTTTAAAGAATTTAAGGCTCTTGTATAGAATCAAACAGAAAATAAAATATAGGTGTTGAGGATAGATAATGGTGGAGAGTTCTGCAGGAATGAATTCGAGGGATTATATAAGAAGAATGGTATAGCCAGGAAGAATAATACTCCATACACACCTCAACATAATGGAGTTTGCAAGAGGAGGAATAGAACGTTGAGGGAAAAGCAAAGGAACAAACTAAGTAGTGCTAGGATAGGACAAGAATTATAGGCAGAGGTAGTGGATACAACATGTTACTTTGTAAATTGATCACCCACTTCATCATTGGTTGAAAAAACTCTATAAGAGGTATGGACTAGTAAGAATCCCTCTATTAAGCATTTGAAATTATTTGGTTGTGATTCTTATGTACATGTTCCAAAGGAGAAACAAAACAAGTTGGATAACAAAGATGAAAAATGTATCTTTAATGGTTATAAAAATGGCATGAAAGGTTATAAGCTTTGGAATCATGTAACCAAAAAAGACAATTTACAATTGAGATGTTGCGTTTAGAGAGGTCAAAGAAATCCCCAAATAGGAAGGGAATCCAATGGAAAAGGAACCAAGCACAGTAAAGTTTGAATTAGAGAATGAAGAATATGACTCAACAGAAGAAGTTGAAGAAGATGAAAAAGAATATGAACCTCATACCCCAATTTTTAGGAGATCATCTTGAAAAAGAAGGAAACTATAAAGGTGTTCCCCTCCTAATTTTCATTCTAGTTTTTCTTTATCTATTATTGATGATGTTCCTTGAAATGTGAAGGAAGTTGTTGATTTAGAGGATAGTGATCTTTGTAAGAAGGCCATGATTGAAGAAATAGATGCCTTGGACAAAAAATCCAGGGATCTAGTATAGTTACCAGCTGGAAGAAACATTATGGGTATAAAATGGTCGTTTAAAAAGAAGTCGAATGCGGAAGGTATAGTGGAGAAGTACAAATATTTCTTGGTACAAAACGAATATTCTTAGGTAGAGGGAATTTATTTTGGTGATATATTTTCTCCAATTGCAAAATTAAATTCTATTAAATTTCTTCTTTCTATTGCTATTGCTTGATCTTGAAGTAGAGAAGATGGATGTGAAGGAAACATTCTTACATGGGTATGAAGATGAAGAAGTATACATGAAACAACTAGAAGGGTTCATAGTAAAGGGGAAGAAAGAGTTGCTATGTAAACTAAAGAATCCCCTTTCTGGTCTAAAGAAATCTCCAAGGATGTGGTACCAAAATTTTGATGCATACATACTTGGATTGAGGTTTGTGAGAAGCAAATTTGATCACTATGTATACTCCAAATGGGTTGCTGATCACTTCATCAGAATAATACTATATGTTGATGGCATGTTGTTGATTGGAAACAACAAATATATGAAAGATCTCAATGCTGGAAACTTCATTCTAGGAATGGAGATAGGAATAGATAATGCAAACATGAAGATATGTTGAGAGGGTAATACAGATATTGAGACAATACTAAAAATATTTAACATGCACAGAAGCAAGTCAGTTAAGGTTGCTATTCCTATAGGTGTAAATTTGTATGTATATCAATGCCCAAAGACAAATGAAGAGGACGCAGTTATTTCATGAGTTCATATGCCAATGCAGTTGGAATTTATATTTATGCAATGATATGTACAATATGTGACATTGCTCATGCAATGGGAGTTTTGAGCAAATATATTTCAAAATCACGGAAAGAGATTTAGACAAATGTAAAGAGGGTCTTCATATATTTGTGTGGCACCACATATTATGCAATCGTGTAGAAAGGAAGACCTAGACTAGATAGAGTAATAGATGTCCATGGATTTTTTGATGTCGAGTGGGTTGGATATATTTATTGTAGAAGATCTACAAGTGGGTATGTATTTAACCTATTTGGAAGACCTATTAGTTGGATGAGAAACAAGGGATTGGGGTCTATTTTCTAAATCAAGTTAATGGATTAGGGTATTGTAGGCTAAAAAATACCTATATTTTATTGTGATTAATTCATGATGATAATGAGAAATTAGGAGGTGTTGCTCCAAGGTTTGTTGGTTTTCTTGGTTAAGGGTTGTTAGGGTAAATCTCTATGTTTTATGTGTGATTGCTATGGTGTAATATTTATTTTTCTCAAAAGAGTATGTATGCTTTGCTTGTCTGCACATATTTAGAATTTACGAGGATCTTGTTTAATTCCATAAAGATATTCCTCAAGTAGAAAAAACAAGATATTTCTAGACAAGTCAAGCACCTTAAGGAACACACACAAAAATATAGCACATAAACACACCAATGTATTACATCATTAAAACACTTAGCGATGGAAAGAGGTAATTTCCCCAACTAACACAACCAATTGAGTAATGTATTAATGCAAAAGGAAAATAGTTTACATACGAGTTTATCACAACCAATCATTAGAAAATTATTACAGATTCTCTTTTAATAACATTATGGACCAATGGGGTGGTAATCAATGGATCAATATATCCATTAGTATCAATGAGAAAATGAACCATTGGATAACTTTATGTCTAGTTTACTATCATATTACATAAGTACAATGCATACTAAAGAAACACACTTTATCTAAATGCACATTAGATTAAGTTCATCTTAACTAACTGCTAAGTGTTCAAATATCATAACACTCACATGACATGGGATATTTAAGTTTGTTGAAAAACCCTTAATATGATTCAATTCCCTTCTCCTTTTAAACTTCATTGAATATTGGGATGTGGATGTGGAATCCTTATTGATATACGAAGAGAAAACAAATATAATTATATATGATGCATAATTCATGATAGGGATACCGTATGTCATATTGGTTTTCATCCAACCGATTAGGAAATGGGATAGGGCTACATATAACTTATTTGATATCCATAACTAAAAATGTCATGAAATGGACAATTCACATTCAAATTTTCAAATGTTCCTTATTTTTTGAGATGGTCGTTATGTTACACATGCACCATGATATTAGATATATAGAACCAAGGGATCCCAACATGATATGGTTGAGGTACTTTATGGCCATATGTAGGGGCAACGTCATGAGAAATGACTTTCAAGCTAGTTTTTTTTCTTAGTGGCAACAACTCCCAATGGTGATCGAGGACTATACATAAGTGGATGTGGAATATGTACAAGTGATGATAATACAATGTGTGTTCAAATATGCACATTAGATTAAGTTCATCTTAACTAACTGCTAAGTGTTCAAATATCATAACACTCACATGACATGGTATTTTTAAGTTTGTTGAAAACCCCTTAATATGATTCAATTTCCTTCTCCTTCTAAACTTGAATGAATATTGGGATGTGGATGTGGAAGCCTTATTGATGTAAGAAGAGAAAACAAATATAATTTTTGTCAGAACCCCAAAATTTTCAGGAAATTTAAAAATTTTTAAATAGCATAATTGTATGTTAACACAATCGTTAAAATACTGATTAGTTAAATGCTATTTATTTTGTAACTGTAAGATCTTTACTTGGTTGGAATGTTAGTTGAGTTTTTCTCTCTTCAGTTTTCTGATTGTTCTCTATTTGCAACAGCAAGTGGATATACTACGTTAGACTGGGCTTACTTAGCTGTAAAGCTAACGCACACAGTTTTCCTTTATCTTACAGATTGACAGGTAAAGTTTTTGGGATTGCTGCTAACAGATCATTCTAGAGTAAAATAATTCATATGCTGTTATCAAGTGCTTTCAGTAGAGAACTAAATGCATGTTAAACGGACTATTCAGCTTCTACAGGTATAGCCTCCTTTATTTCATTTTTGATATAAAACAGTATATGATGAGAAAGGTTAAAAGACACTAAAGAAAATAATTGTCATTTCCCGATATATCTATGATCTCTCCAGTTGAATGGACATTCATAGATAAGGATGGCAGTTTACACAGATTTCTTTTCCAATACTGCCTATAAAAATTATTGAAATTACTAGCACTAGTAAAAGCTGCAAAAGTAATGTTCATTAGCGAATTTAAGGGTTGACAAAGGCTATTACAGTTTTTAAAATGTCGCCCTTTTTGATTGGTTAATATCACCAGTTCAATTCATGTAAATAAACAGAGTTCTTTGAATAATTATGGACATAGACATTTATAATAATATAATTTATGATAAAGAACTATTTCCCACGTTGCACATGGTCACTCCTTGAGAAAATAACTCATAAAAATAATAACACTTGACAAGTAAAAGCATAGGTTAGACTCCTTGTTAACGTTATTACGTTATGGTAATTGGTCGCAAGGTATATACTGTATAATTTATACGACTATAACTCTACAATTAGATTTCATTAGTCTTGTAATTTAAAATCATTGATTATACTCTGATCAAATGAACTAACCTCAAGTGAGGTTTCCCAATGTAACTTTTACACTTGAATTACTGAACTAGACTTAACAATAACAAGTCATCTTTGTAGTTCATGGTTTTAATATGAGGATCAATGTTCTGGTTTTAACATTACAAGCCATTATTCCAAAGTTATAATGCTTCGTTGAAAGTAAAATATATTACTCTATGGTTAACATAAAATAGGGTATAGTTTATATACATTGCAATAGAATAATTGTTTTTATACTTGATCATTAACATTATGGTGTTTGACCTTATGCAGGTCAAGGTCGAAGGGTGAATATATAACGCCTTCAACATTATGATTATGTTGGCAAAAGCGATGATATGGAACTTTCCCACTATGATTACGATGGCAAAGCAATGTTACAAAACATTAGGGATTGACCCACTTATTGGCAATAATTTAAAGGTG